>CVKZ01000001.1:3028078-3041965 GCA_001457955.1 Heterobasidion annosum
CCCCACCCCCACCCCTACCTCCTGCATCGTTCGACGACAATCCAGGAGAAGGCGAGGCTCAAACGTCCCAGCGCGTTCGACATAAGCGACATGCTTGCTGGATGTGTCATAAGAGCTTCGATCGCCCAAGCACTTTGAAAAAGGTGCCGATCCCCGTCCCAGTCCCTCTCCACACCCAATTCACAACTGACTTTGCCTTACAAATCACAGCACATGTTGGTCCACACAGGCGAGAAAGGTTCGTCTTATCGACTCTGCGTCATCTCTAAGTCATCGAACCCTGAACGCGAGCGCGATCCCCAGCCTACGCCTGTGATACTTGTGGGCGGCGATTCGGCGTCCCCTCCAACCTGAATCGGCACATCCGCAGATGCGTCCTTAGACTCATCAACGGCGGTCGAGGCCCCGACGCGAATGCCAACCCCCCGGCATCCGCATCTACATCTGCATCCGCGCCGCCAGATGCTTCCGCGTCCCCGCCAAATGCCTCCGTCTCCCCCGCGCCGGCTACAGTCGCGTCCCCTCTCGCGCAGCAGCACGAGTCCCCCTCTTCCCGCACACGCGTGCGCACTTCCGCCATCGAGGCGGCCGGCGGCTCGGTCGGCTCGGTCGGCTCGCCGTCGTCGTCCGGCTCGCCAGGCAGATCGACTAAGCGCCGCCGCCGCGCGCCCTCGCCCGTCCAATGGGTCCCACCCAGTCTTAAGCGCTTCAACCTCTCGCCGTACCCCGTCGCGTGCCCCGTCCCGCTTGGACCAGTATTCCCCTTCCGCGACCAAGACGCGTGGGAAGAGCGTGACTCGTACGAACAGAATTCTCCGATGAATCCCTATCATCCTTTGGGCTGGAAGGGGAGGCTACCGGGCCCGGGCTTGTTGGGGAAAGATGTGATGAACACGAGCATGACGGTGGGAAGGTTGGTGCTCTTCTGATGCGGTGTCGGTGGGCTTCAACGCGATTCGACCGCTCTGGTTGTCCATGACCGCAGGCCTTCTCGTGTGTGCTCCAGGCCGATAGGCGGCGCCCACCGTGACGCGATTGGACGATCGCTCGACGAAATTGATATGACGACTGACGAAAACCTCGTTTCTTGCATACCTTCCTGATTTACGATACTTTTCGCTCCGATCCCCATCGCGCTGCTCTACGCGATTACGTCTTTGTTCTGTTTGTGTACTACTGGGTTTGACTCTGCGCTTTGATCTGATCTGATGGTACGCTCTGCGTTAACTTCGTTTGTCTAAGTATGTGTTATCGCTTCGTCTGCATAATTTGTTGTATGTTTGTTGTCCTTTTTAGCTTTCGGTGGCTGTCGTTCGTCTATATATACCCGTCTAGGCTTGCGGAGCACGTTCTTGTCTACTGTAGGTCCATAATCGTAATGAGGGTCGTTTGGAGACGTCCAGGCTTCGAGAGCGCGGCCCTTGGTATAGTAGTATCAATCGGCAAGGAACGGCATCACACAGCATCGTGGACTATGCTCCATCGAGCGTCGAAGGCGTGTGGACGCTTCGAATTCTGCCGCTGTCTGATTCCATTGCGGCGTATGCTTTCAATGAACGGATGTCGGCAAGGGTTTTATCAGATCGGCGGTGGACGAATCGCCACGATCTCGACTCCAGTTCTGGACGTGGACGTGGACGGGTTCGACGTGCGCTATCAATGTTGTTGGAGGGGCCACGTCGGTGAATCCACGGGCGTGCGGGCGACGTGACGTCGATGGAGTCGAAGAGCTTCTCGGGCGCAATGCGCTGCGTGTGTGCTTCCCGTGCGTCCGGAAATTCTTTGTGTGTGCGCGTTGATATAAGAGCACGAGGGAGAAGCGGGAGAGGCATACTCCGACTCGACCGATAGCGGTCGATTTTTAGCTCACCAATCGCAGGTCGATCCGTGCCCGCGAGCCATTCTCGTCGGTCGATGGTGACATGATTGTGTGCGAGTCGTCAAAAGAGACCGACACAAGCCGATTTTGATGATGATACCAGTGCCGAAGAGCGGAATGATGTCCGCTTCGCATTCGACGCAAGGTTCGTCTCTGGACTGCATGCATATATGACATTCTATTGAACGCGTCTGGGACACTCGTTCAAGCCACCGAAGAAGGTTCGGGGTCGATCACTAGCATGCATAACTGATCACGGTCAGCGTTTCAGCTCCTCAATTCGGGAAATGACAGCCACTTACTTACACGCAGGCTCGCTCGGGGAGGACTAAGCATCATCGATGGCTGCGAGTCTCCGCCCAGTCCCTAGCCATCTATCAACGCTAAGTTGGCACGCTCCTGCTTCCGAGGGAAGAACTCCGGGAGCCTCCGTGGTGTTAGGTAGCGTGAGTAATGTCCAGGGTCCAGGTTTGGATGCACTCGACAGGGCCAGTTGTTTAATTACTTGTACAGGCGCTTCATCAGTTCTCGCCTTTGTATCTTGACATGCTTGCAGGCCATAGCACGTAAAGATCGGGCGGCAGACACAGGGAACATGGGTTGCGAACTGCGGCGGGGGGACAGTTGCGTTTCTGAATTGAGTTGTGAGCGTAAATGATGACTGAAACTGTTCGTGAGCATGCGTACTGCATGCGTGCGTACATGGTCAATCAACGTACATCGGAGCTCCATATGTGCCCCTGATCGGTTCGATTGGCTTTGTTTTATCTGGTGACAGACAGAGACAGAACGGGTTAGGCGCTATTGGACAGGAGGGGTCGAGACTGGGCGGTCCTGTCGACCTCGGCGGCGCTGTGAAACCAGGGCAGATATCTGCAGGCACCTGAGCACATCTTATCGCTTGTGAAATTGCGATTTCTGGATATCGATGATAACAGACGATATATATTGATAACTGGAACCTGCCCAGTATGTAGCATCGCAAATCGTCTCGTACCAGCGCATACCGTGCATACGAGCCGCAGGTTTGATTTTTATATCGCGGAGAAAGTCGACACGTGCGGGAAAGTGCGGGTCGTTGTAAGACGCTGTTGGAGCGGCGTGATTGGAAAATCAGGGCTATGCACTGTGCGCCGTTTTTTTTTCACGAGATCTTTTTGATGGGTAAGTCAGATTCGGGGTTACAGGCGCGACACTGACTTCGATGACACGGGTCCACAGTCCATCATCTCGAAGTCCGCAGTTGCACAGCTTTCCGAAGTGTGCATCGACATCGCGAAGTTTCTCCCATTTCTGCAGGGATTGCGAGAGCCGCATATTCTCTAGCATATTCCCACCTTTGATATGTATATGTGTTCTTGGGAGTCAATCGGATCTTGATTCGAGGCTGACTAGAAATTGTGTGACGGTTTTTGCAAAATCCTTTTCATAAGGTGGCCACATTGCCGGGGATCTCCTTGGTGAGGATGGCGGTCTGTAAAGACTCGTTTGGGACGGTTATCTCTGCACCTAGTCGCGCCTCCATCTGCCGTGGGTACTGACGCGTAATGAAGGCGCTTGGCGAGGTCTGCTAGACCACATTCAGCTATGGCCAGTGGGCCGCGACGGGCTGTTAGTTGATAGAGGCTGACGCGGAGAGAGATGATGTCGCCGTACTCTCAGACCGGAGTATGTGCAGAGGTGCTGTCGTGGGGCTAGAATGTGAGCATAGTCCATGCTTTTGATGAGAAGACTGCTCACTTGGTAAAATTTAGACTTTTGTGGTGTGGATCCTCAGAAGCTGCTCGTGCGACGTTTGGGACGTCTGAGGGGAATACTACTTATGACTGTCGAGGCTCTAGAGGACATCTGGCGGGGGATGAAGGAGAAGGGACCGTTCGGCCGAGAGTCTTTTCGACTTCGAGAGCGGGTCTGCGGTTGGAAAGAACCTGTAGGCGCTCATCTGTGGCCGGCTGACCATTTTCTTTGGGCCGATTATCGTCGGAGGCAGGGTCACTACAGTGACTACTCTTCAGAATCCACATGCGCAGATCTCAAACGATGGATTTGTTGATTGCATCTGCCCTGGCATCTTGTTCGTCGCGGCCGGAAGGCGCGTCAGCATTCTGGGGCTTTGCTTGCAAAGTCCGTCGAATGATTACGGTGAACGCGCGGGTCCGCAAAGTTTGCATATGCGAGCACCCACTGTATTATTCTACATCCACATCTGCACACCGAGGCGAATCGCATATGGAAGTCGCGGGCACAGAGCGCCTCGCTGTCCACTCTGTGGGAGATGCTGTGCGCGCCAACTGGCCGAGCGGTTGGCGAGGTTGCAGCGAGAGCACCCAATCAGGAAATCATGTACTCACCATCACCGTCTTTTAAAATATGCAATCTCAATCATGTCTGAGAGACTAGTCCTCTGCTGTGAGGATTCGGGAGTTTGTGAGAGTTGGGCTTCAGGAGCAGAGACGTATCAGGCTAGTAGCTCGCTGTTGCGCGACTTTTCGGATGATATAGGGCTGCATGAGGCGATTTCCTTGGCAAACCGGAAAGCAGCGTGGAATGGATTTGGAGACTCGCATCAACTTGTTGCGCTGCAGCTCCCGTCACGATCCTGACGCTGACTGCCAGGCGATGCTGCTAGACAACGTCGACGGACAGCATTCGTCTGACGGGGTTGATGGAGACGGGGAGCGGACGACGGGAGACGACGGGGCGAGGGAGAGAGAGCCATTTTTATGGAGAAGTGTCCCTGACGAGTGCCTGATGAAATGTGCGCGCTTAGGCGTGATCCCCGCCCCGACTGCTCTCTTATATCGTCGCTTCCCGGATCCGCCTATCGCACTCCCCCGTCGTCCTCCCCTCCGTACCTCCCGTCGTCGCACACAACCACAGCGATACCTACCACGACCCCACCGATTGCGGACGACGAGCCATTGCATGCACAACCCCCACGACTCCACTTCACACGACCTCCGACGATTGTCGAAAATTCTGTAGAGCTGCTCAGCATGGAGCAGCAGCCGGGAGAGATCGAGGAGGGAGACGCTAATTTTCAGTCCAAATGGAAGGGGACAGAGGGCGCGGAGGACGGTGAGTCTTTTATCTTTCTATGAAGCCGCAGTGTCTCTCAATCGATGCCCACCTTATCGAGTAGTGGTGAGCACCCCGTTTTTGCGAGTGTTGGCGGTGATCATTGACGTGCGATGAAGGTGGAGGACGTGGTCGAGAAAGAGTCGGAGTTTGACGACCCGAACATCGACTTTGCTTCGGAGGACAGCCTAGGTGTGTGTTCTTCTACACATCATCGGCGCTCCGGGTCAGCCTCATGTTCGGATGCGTCGCGACATACAGAATGGGAGGACGAGTCGCCTTATCCCGAAGTGCGCGCCGCCGTCTCAAATACTGACGACATGAGCATGCCCGTCAACACCATCCGCGCCTGGACCATCGGGCTTCTGTGGTCGATTCTCATCCCAGGACTCAACCAATTCATGAACTTCCGATATCCGAGCATAACGATCGGCTCGGTGAGTCTTTGATACAGAATTCTCTCGCCTCTGTCGCCGGGGGCCCGTTGCTTTCGGGAATCTTGACGGACACGTCTTTTCAGTTGGTTGCACAACTGCTGTCGTTTCCCCTGGGCAAAGCCTGGGCTCGGTTGTTTCCAACCGTCAAAATCTTCGGCGTCTCCCTCAATCCTGGCCCGTTCACTCTCAAAGAACACGTCGTGATCACTATCATGGCTACGGTCGGGTCGACGAGTGCCTACGCCGTACGTGCTGAATCGAACCCATTGTCCTTAGGTTTCTTACTGATGGCTGCGCTCATTCAGACTGACGTGTTGGCTGTGCAGCGCGTCTACTATGGACAGAACTGGTCTTTTCTTTACCAATGGATGCTCGTCATATCTACCCAGCTGATCGGATTCTCCCTCGGCGGCATCGTCAAGCGATTCCTGGTTTCCCCACCATCGATGAGTATGTTGCTGAGTTTGTCTTACAAGTTGGCTCCTGATAATGACGCTGTGCACGATCCCCTTGCCCAAATCAGTATGGCCATCGAATCTGGTCTCGTGTGCCCTTTTCAACACCCTCCATTCGCAGCAATACGCTGCATATGGCAAGCACTACGGCATGAGCCGCGAGCGCTTTTTCCTTTACGGCTTTTGTGCGGCTATGATTTGGTGTGAGTGACCTAGTTGGGTGCCGGCGCCACCGATGTCCCTGACGCGAGACGTGACTCTGGGCCATATGCACAGATATATTCCCTGGTTATCTATTTACGGCGTTATCTACGTTCTCCTGGGTGAGTGGTAGCACGCTTGATGACCCGAGTCGGCGTGCTTAACAAAACTTGTATTCGACATCGGATCGGGGTATGTAGGTGACATGGATCAGACCTAATAACAGTATGTCTCCCTTTTCCGTCGATACTCATAGACAAGCATCACCTCACCGTGTGTTCATCACTATTGCAGTCGTCAGCATGACCCTTCTTTAGCCTGTGTGGACTCCACTAAAGCGCACGTTCCGCGTGTTTACAGAAAATCAACCAGCTGTTCGGCTACAGCTCTGGACTCGGTTAGTGATCATGCCGCTGTTTCGCTATGGTGGGTATAACCCCGTAAACATGACAGGCATGTCCATCCTCACGTTCGACTGGAACAATATTGCCTACATAAGCAGTCCGTAAGTCTGCTCCCGTTGTTCGATCCCTTGCGTGTCATGACGCTGACAGATGGTCCATCGGCACTAGGCTGGCCACGCCTTGTATGTCCCTGGCCGATCTGACCGACGGTGTCGTGCGTGAAGGCTGACATACCACGCGTGCAGGGTGGGCCGAAGCGAATGTCCTGATCGGATTCGTTTTTTTCTTTTGTGAGTAAGCCGAAATTATGGAGCGTCACAGATTACTCACTACCCTGGATCCTTGCAGGGATCATCACACCGGTGCTCTACGTGCGTTTTGCGTTACTCCATATAGGCCCTTGACCCATTTCTGAGACATTACGCAGTACTTGAACGTGTGGTATGCGACGTATATGCCGTGAGTGATACCGCTTTTAATCGGTCCGATGGGGAGAGCTGATGCGTCATGGTCAGGATGATGTCCCGACTGTCGTTCGACAACACGGGACGCGAATACAACGTCTCGCGCATCCTCATGCCGGATGGGACTCTTGACGTCGAAGGATACAAAAGCTACAGTCCGCTCTTCCTCTCGTGCGTCCTTTGTGCTGCTCGCTCTGGTGATTCCATTTCGTGACCGATCTTACCGACGGGGCTTGCGATCGCGCCCGTTTATAGGATGACGTTTGCTATCGCGTACGGCATGAGCTTCGCCAGCATCACGGCGACCCTCGTGCATTCGGTATTGTACTTCCGGAAGCAGATATGGACGCAGGCACGGAGGTCGCTGCATGAGCAGCCGGATGTCCACGCGAGGCTCATGGCACGGTACAAAGCCGGTACGTGTATTCGTTTGGGAAGTGATACCGAGTCTGCGCGCTGATTGCAACCGCGAGCAGTCCCTGAGTGGTGGTACATGTGCATCTTCGGTGCGTGTCTTCCTTGGCCCCCGGTCTCTCCCGCCTGACGCTTACGCCACTTCTCGCGCGTCCCCCAGTGGTCATGTTCATCATGAGCGCGGTCGTGGTCGAGGTTTGGCCCACGCAGATGCCGATCTGGGCGCTCTTCCTCGCGCTGCTCATCGCGGCGTTCTACATCATCCCGCTGGGCATGATCCAGGCGATCACGAACCAGCAGATCGGGCTGAACGTCATCACGGAGCTCATTGTCGGCTATGCGCTCCCCGGCAAGCCGTTGGCCATGATGCTGTTCAAGACATACGGGTATATCGTGAGTATCTGCATTTCCCCGTGGTGCACAGATTTGGTTGGGGAAGAGGTCGTGATGGATTTGAGTGCTGATCTGATGAGGTTTGTGTAGATGATGGTGCAGGCGCTGCAGTATACCTCTGATGTGAAGCTGGGGCATTACATGAAGGTTCCTCCACGGACGATGTTCTGGTGTCAAGTGAGCAGATACCTCGTGCCTTCCTCGCAGTGATTGCTTATGCTCAACCGTCCGCTAGATCATCGCCACAGCTGTTGCCGGCACGGTACAGCTCGGCGTGCAACATTGGTTTGTCTGACTTTTTTTTTACTCTCTCTCTCCTCTTGACACTGTTGGCGTTATGCTCATGGTGCGTCCCCGCGTACGTAGGATGCTAGGACATATCGATGGGATCTGCACGCCGGACCAGAAGGACATGTGAGTGGAGCTGTCTCGCGTCATGGTCAGATCCGGGGTTATTGACGGTTGGATGCGACAGGTTCGTGTGTGCGAATACGGAGACGTTCTTTGTCGCGAGTATAGTTTGGGGTGCGTCTGCCTACTCGTCCGCTTATCGCATCGTTGACGATGGGTGTCTGTGCGTAGGCGCCGTTGGACCAGAGAGACAGTTCTCGTCGGGGCAGATTTATCAGTGAGTGACGCCTTCCTTCCTGATCCGATGGTGTCAGCGGGATCTGATCGGAATTTCTATGCTTTCCAGCGGTCAGTCGCTTCGTTCAAACATAAATTTTGACGTTCGTCGCATGGGGCTGAAACGAGCTGGACGGCGTATGCGACAGGGCTCACGTGGTTCTTCCTCGTCGGCGCCGTCGCGCCCATGCTGGCATGGCTCATCAACAAGCGCTGGCCGAGCAGCTTCTTCCGCTACGTCAAGTGAGTCGCGCCCCGGCTCGTGTACACCGTTCCCTCGAGCGTTCGCTGATCTCTCTCCTCTACTATCTCGTTGTGATCCACCTTGACTTGCCGCTCCTGGTATCCTCCGTTAGCGTACCGGTGATCCTGTCGGGCACGAGCTTCATCCCGCCCGCGACGGCGGTGAACTACATCCCGTGGGCGGTCGCGGGGTTCATCTTCAACTACCTCGTGCGGAAGCGGCACTTTAGCTGGTGGGCAAAATACAACTGTAAGTCCGCCGGCGCCGTCCGACCGCGTCCCTGACGGGTGCTTGACCCTGCGCTGACTTGACGGCCCTGCCTGGACCCGCGCGTAGATGTGCTATCCGCGGCGCTTGATTGCGGGACGGCGATCGGGACGCTGCTGGTGTTTTTCTGGTGCGTGTCTGCGTAGTACCTTAAACAAGTCAGGGATCCATCTGATCTGATGCGCGCGGCGGGGACGCAGCCTGCAGTATCCGCGGTCGGGCTCGATCGGGCGAGACACGATCGAGAGCTGGTGGGGGAACACGGTGTACATGGATACGGCGGACCAGCTGGCGCTGCCGCTGATCACGATCCCGGTCGGGGGGAAGCCGTTTGGGTGAGTGGTGGTACCTTGCTTGAGCGTGAGGTTTTGCTGATGGCGCCGTGCGCGATTTGCTTTGTCTATAGGCCGGAGACGTGGTGACGGGCGATCTGTGGGTGTGGGTGCGAATGTGAACGGACGTGGGATCTTGTTGTTGTTGTTGTTGTTGTTGTTGTTGTTGTCGTCGTGGGCGTTGTTGTTGTCGTCGATGTTGTTGTAGGATGTAGCGAGTCGATCTAGTCATACCATCTCGGGCCTCCGTTACATCTTTTCTCTTTCTGTGAGTTGATGTTATTCCGTTTTTGTTTTTGTTTTTGTTTCTACATGCTAGGCTGGGTAGCGGAGGTGGGCTCTAGCAGGCGGTTGACGATGCTCCGGGATATCTTGTACTAATGTATATTATGGGATCTGCTATTGCTCACGTTTTTTTTTCATTGCGACTCACCAAGGTGTACTTTTGCCCGGGAGGAGATGGAATCATAGACTTGCTGCGTTGTCTCGGAGTGACGAGGCTCGGAGGTTATTTTGTAGTAGCAAGTCAAGTGTGGACGCGGGCCGCGCGGACCGAAGGTATCGCGGAACTCCAAGTTTGATCGTGACATTGACAACGTACGGGCGTCAAGCATGCCTCCTCTGCGGCTGCCAAATTGAGAAAAATGGTGGATTGGATCGGTGACCGAATGTAGCCTTTTCTGTGCGTGGACTGACGGACGTCGAGCGGGTGACAGGCGGACAGAGTTTGCGAGCTTCGTGGAGGGGCGCGACACTGGCACGACGTCACCGAGCCGCTTCGACGACACTTGCGGGCCCTGCTCGATCCTCCTGCGCGCGACCGTGCCCGATCTGGACGCGGGCGGGGGTCTCGGGGACGGCTGCCGCTGCGGCTGGGACGAGCTGGGACGCTGGGCAGTGGGCGGCGGCTCGCCACGGATCGGGCGTGCTCTGCCTGCCCAGACGCGGCCCCAGTGTCACCGTCGTCGACGGTCGCGTGCTGAAGGTTCGACGGTCTCTGTCTCTCTCTCTCTGTCTCTCTCTTTCGCCCGCTCTTTCTTTCTTTCTTTCTTTCTCTGTTTTTTTTGTTCACGCCGCCGTTGTCGCCGCCGCGCGCGACTCTGATCCCGCCGCAAATATCTGACGACTGCAGTGTACACGGCTTCAACTTGCCCGAGCTATGCCGCTTGCGCCCGCGCCCGCGCGCCGCTCGCGCATCCCTCTCCGCGCGCCTGGCCCGCCCGCGCATTCCGATGCGGCGTCGCATCAGGATCCCCGCCCACCCGCACCCGCCCACGCCCACCCGCACCGGCACTCGCTCGCCCCGCTCGCCCACGCACTGCTCTCCCCGCCCGAGTCGCCGCACCCCAGCGCGTCCTGGGGCCCCAAGACGAAGCGCCACACGTACCCGTACCCGTACCCGTCCCCGTACAACCTCGCGACCCCGCTCCTGGACCCCGACACGTTCGATACCGTGCCCTTCTCCGTGCGTCCCCCGCCCCCTCCTCCGGGCTCGCTGACTTTGGGTTTGTGCGCTGTGCTGACTGACTGGTCCGTTTCGGGCGCGCGCAGGAGTCGTTCTCTACGTTCCTCGAGCTCGACGCCGAGCCAGACGGGGAGGCGGGGCGGGCGCACGACCTTGAGCGCGAGCCCTCGATCGATCACCTGCCTGCGCACGAGCGCGAGCGCGGTGATGAACGTGGGCGCGACGAAGACGCCGCGCGGTTCGCGCGCGCACAGGAACACGCGGAGGCGCTGCTCGCCCTCGCGAGCCCGCCCATGACCGTGCGCTCCAGCCCCGACATCCGCGGCGCAGCGGCGGAGATCGTGCGCGACATCAGCTTCTACATCGACGTGCGTTGCCCCCCGCTTTCGTCCGTTCCCCCGCCCGCGGGTTCGCTGACGCTTCACGTTTGATTTGTTGGTGCGCGCGCGCGTGCAGCAGGTGAGCGATATCAGGGACGTCGATTCGGAGTGGGAGGACGACGACACCGACGTGGGTCTTTTTCGTTCTGTCAAGATTTGGGAATTTATGTGCTCACGGCCCTTGCGCATGTAGGAGGTCATGGTGATCACACCGAAACACCCCGACCTGCATACACGCCGTCGTTCCGATCTGGACTTGCGCCCCGCATCGTTCACCTCATTCCGTGCCGTCCGCACCACCTCCCTAGTTCACTCACCGAATGCTGAAAAGAGACTCAGTCGGGTCGACGGGCCATCCCAAGCGGCGTCCACAGTTCATTCACAGACACAGAGCCGGGCGCGCCTCACAGACAGCGAGGTCCTACACTTCCTTGCATCTCTCCCTGCACGTCGCAGGCCCTTCCTCAACGTCGTGTTCGCGCTTCGTTGCGAGCAGGGGGACGGAGGCCGCGGGTTGAGGGACGAGTACACCACGCTGCGAGCGCATATAGCGGCGCACGGGCCTGTGTCTGCAGGGGGTGTGGGTGTGGCGATTCTGCGCCTCTGGACGCGGGAGATCGTGCGTGTTACACTCTATCTACATCACCGGAGCCGACTAACTTTCGTGCGTACCGCACACAGGCGTCTGGCCTCGCAGCCCTGCACGCGCTCGACATCGTTCATCACGCGCTGTGCCCCGCACACGTGCTCGTGCTTCCCGACGGGCACGTACGCATCGCGGGCTTGGACCGCGCGGTGCGGGGAAGGTGCTGCGCCGACCCTGGGTCTACGACGGACGCTGTGCCGCGCGGCGGGCGTCGAGACAGCGTGGTGTTGCCCGCGGGGGACGTGGCGCTCCTCGGGCTGGGACTGGACGCCGCGGAGCGGGAGGCGCCCTCGCGAGACGAGGGCGAGCGGGAGTGGGAGGAGGCGCCGGAGGTGCTGCTTGGGTGGGCGCACGGGCTCGAAGTCGACTGGTGGGCCTATGGTGTCGTGGTAGGCTGGATAGCGTGGGGCCAGGTGAGTCTTCTTTACTTACTTTGTGTGTTCCTTCTTTTCTCCGTGTCTGGCTTTTGGAGTGCTGGTATTCATGACGCACGTGATAGCATCCCTTCGTTGGCAGGAGTGAGCGCAGGGCGGGGAGGATCTCGTCGGCGACGATGCGCGCGCGGATTTTGAAGGGACCGGTGCCCGGTGATGCGATGGGCGGTGGTTTGGAGGCCATCGCGCAAGGAGCGGTCAAGGGGTTGGTCGAGGAGGTGCGCGTTGTCTTTGAGCTATTCCGGCGCTGTGACGTCGTTGTTTCTGACGCGCCGGTCCGGTGCAGTGCCTCGAGCGGAATCCGTCGAAGAGGGCAGATTTTGAACGCGTGAGGGGGCATGCGTTTTTCGACGATGTGTGCGTGTTTCATCTGGTTTTGCCTAGCTTCCGATTTGAGCCGTCCTGTGTCCTGCAGAGAATGGAATCTCGATTTGGGCGCCGACGATGAAGGAACCGGTGCCCGTGCAGCGCCGCCCATGGCGGCTTCTTCGTCCAGAATGAGCTCGACGGGCACGAACCCGGCTGCGGTGGTGTCGACGTCGACGTCGACATCGGCCACCGTCGCGACCGCGACCTCGGCGTCGATCGTGACCGCGTTGTTCACGCCGCCGCCGACGTCCCAGCCGACCCTCGCGTCGCCGTGGCACCCGCCTTCGCCGCTGGCCCAGCCAGCGAAGTATCGCGTCAAGCCGAAGCCGAAGCCAGTATCTGAGCTGTCCATCCGCGGCTCGTCGTCCGGCCTCAGCGTGCGGACGGGATCAAGCGCGCACGGCGACGGCGACGGGGTTGTCAGTGCGGGGCTGAGCTCGGGCGGGAGCTCGAGCTCGAACTCGCACACGCATACGCCGGCGGTGCTGGGGCGTGCGGTGCGCGCGAGGAGGGCGGGGTCGAGGCCGATGTCGGTGTCGCTGGACCGGGCGGGGATGATGGCAGGGCTGCAGGTGCAGGACGACGTTGGTGGGGAGGGCGAGCGGGTGCGCGCGCGGGAAATGGAGATGGAGATGGAGAGGCCGCGGAACCCGTCGCCGCCCGCGTCGGTGTCGTTGTCGTTGCCGGCGTCGGCGTCGATGCCGCAGCTCGGGAGCGTGCGGGCGCTGCCCGGCGTCATTAGGGCGAGCGCGTCCGCGCGGCGCAGCACGCGGCGGGTGCAGGATGTGTTCGGGGCGAGCCCGTCGTTCTTGTCGGACGTGGCGTTGAGGGAGGTGATGCAGGGGGAGGGGGTGAGCGGGGTGAGCGGAGAGGCGATGGAGGCTTCGGGGGTGGATGAGTTTGGGGTGTGGGTGGACGAGTCGGAGGGGGCCCAAAGTCGGGATCGAGAGCGTCATCGACGTCGCGAGGGCGGCGACGAGGACGGAGAGGAGGACGAGGAAGACGAGGCGGCGGACGAGCTGATGAGCCTGGAAGGCGCGCTGGCGCTCCCGATCCCGGTGCTGCTCGCGCGCGGCGGGGATAGGACACGTGACAGATTCTCTAGCAGCCAGTGCGTAGGACTCGGGATGGGCCTCAGCCCCGGCGGGTTTTCCGCGCATACGGCGGTGTCGACCGACGGGGACGAGAACGGCGGCGGCGAGACGGCCGGGTCGCGGACGGGGCTGTGGCACGCTGATTCGGTGGGGTCGGGGGTGATGGCGCGCCGGAGGCGGCGTAAGCTGCAGAAGCGGCGGCCGGGGTCGAGCGTGAGCATGGGGGTGGGTGCGGGGAGGGGATGGTCGTGGGGCGGGGAGTCGGGGTACGCGTCTGTGGTGGAGGCGCGGGAGGAAGCGGGCT
>CVKZ01000001.1:3049704-3061010 GCA_001457955.1 Heterobasidion annosum
CGATGGGGATCCGGAGGGAGAGATGCTAGGAGATGGGTTGGGCGGTGCTGCTGCTACCGCTTGTGGGGAGGCTGCAGGGGAGGGGTGAGCGAGGACGTAGAGGGTGCCAGATGTGAAGAGGTGACGTGGGCTCACGACTGAGGTTGAAGGTCGGCGAGGAGGCCGTGTGTCCAAAGTCGTCCTTCATCTGCAGGTACAGCCCCATGTCGGCCGTCACGTTCGGCACCGTCCTGCACGCACGCACGCACGCGCGGATCCGCGAGCGTGAGCACGTCGAACTCCGTGATCGCAGGCGCGCGGGGACTCACACAGATATGACGTAGGACCCCGCGCTCTCTGCGACCGCGGGCCACACCGTGTCGCCGCACCCGCCGTGCGCGCCGGAGCAGAGGCGGAACGAGGGCGAGACGACCTTCTGCTCGCTCTGCCACTTGCCGACGATGACGTCCCCGGGGCCGTACACGTCGCTCGGGCCGGGGCTGATCCAGGCGACGTGCAGCGCGGACGAGGATTCGCGCGCGAGGAGGTCTGAGAACTCGGCGAGGGCGGTTAGGGTTGGGGGGGATAAGCTCAGCATGGTTAACAAAAAAAAAGTGAGGAGGGTGGAGGTGGAGAACGAGCGGCGGCGGTGGAGAGAGCGTGGTGCAGGCGCTGCCTGGTGTAGACCTTATCCCGTCCGGCGGTGCAGGCTGCGGTGATGTGGAGGTTTCGAGGAGGGTGCGGAGATCAGCAAGAATGGGCAAGTGGGAACAGACCAACAGCCCTGAAAGGTATCGGAAAACATGGGATGCAGTCAATCGGTCTGAATCCAAATCGCAAGCGACGGCAAACACAACGACGTGTGGGATTAAGATAAGATGATATTGTACATCACGCAGGCGTAGAAGCCGTCGAGTCGACTTCTATGGCCATGCTCTGGCTCACACTGATAGACGCGCTGATCTCTCTGCTCGAGAACTGGGCCAGCTGCTCTCTGGACACAACATGTGAGCGCTTCGATACCAACAGACGGGAAATGAACCCAACCTCTTTCTGTCTCTTAGTCTTCCCAGCATGGCAATGACCTCGTCCTGCTCCTTGATCAGCAGCTCGCCGCCTGGCAAGGCGTTCGCGAGCTCCTTCGCGTGGTTCAAAGATGCTTTGAAGTCTTTGGTCTGTGATACGACAGAAACGTCAGGTCATCGTTTCGCAGTTATCAGAAGGGCTAGACGGGCCCGAGACGGACAGCTTGGAGAAGCCTCTGTCTGGCCTCTTGGGTGGCGATGCCCTCTGGATGCTGCGTGAGCTCCAAGACGGTGAGCAGCTTGGGCAGCAAGGACTCGAATTCCGAGAAGAGGAGCGATTTGGTCGACATGATCACGACTAGAGCATTACACGGAGAATGGAGCGCGATCGAATGCACAGACGGAATGTATTGCTGAACGCCACTGTGAACCGACGCCGGCTCCGTGGCACAGCCACGAGCGTTTGTTTATTTCAGAAGCTCTTGCCAAACAACCGCCTGGAATGACGTCATACTGCTTTCTTAAACATCAGGATCGCTCGAAAGCCCGCATCGGATTTTGATCGCATGGAATGATCCCTAGTGCATATTTGAAATCACGAAGAGCCCGAAATCATCCCAATTCTATGTAGCTGACCTTTGTGTCCACTAAATGGGGACACGGGCGACTCCAGGGTACAATGTAACTTTGCTGCATTGCAAGGACAGGGCCTTCACTGGTGGTGGCGCGCGTTGGACATTGAAAGGCATCGCTCACAAGCATGATCATCGCCCATTTCGAGTCTCGGGCCGCCCAGGCTGCGGATTTGGGCGCTTGGACTGTGAAAGAGCGCGCCCGTGCCCTGGACGAGGCAATCGCAGAACCGCATGCTCCTTGAATATCTCGTCTGCAACGACCCATGCCCAAGTCCATACTAGTCTACCCCCTCGACCCGATGACAGGGCCCTCCGATAGGACACATGCCGCCCTCAGCAGAGAAGATCACGAGTGGACCGACATCAATTCACAATGAGCAATAAATAGAGATATACAACACGTGCAGGGTACGAGCCTCGCAAGCTGTGTGATGATCCGGGCTACAACAGCACATGCGCCAAGTCCATACACATCTTTTTCACGTTCCGCGCTTTCGCGACCGCGTCCACCATCTCTCGCGACACGACGACCGTCTCGCCGCTCCCACCGCCCGCGGCGCTCTCGTCTCCCTCGCTCGCCCGCCGCCGAAGCAGCAGCCCGCACTCGTTCAGCGCGAACGCCGCGTCGTCCACGCGCAGATTCGTCGCGCGGGCGAGCTCCGCAAGGGTGCACCGCACGATGACGTGCGTCGTCGCGCTCCCGTCCGCGTTCGCCGTCGTCACGACCTGCCGAAGGCTCTCGAACGAGGGCGGTGGCGGAAGCGCGTGCGGCGTGACCGAAGCAGAGTCGGAGGCTTCCACTTCACCGTCCCAGCCTTTGGTCGGCCGCCGCCGCTTGAGCCTCGGCATCCCTTCGTCCCCGTCCGCGGACGGGGTGCGTTGGGCGAGATCGGGTGGGCGGGGGAGGCCGGCGACCCTTGGGAGCTCAGGAGGTAATACGGAGAGCAGGCGTCTGCGGTCCGAGACCGCGCGTGAGTAAACCAAAGAGGATGAGAGTTCAAGAGGGAAACAGGGCGCACTGGAGGAACCTGAGCAGAGTTGATACCCAATAGGTAAGGTAGCTGCGCAGCCCTAGGTCGGACAGAGGCCGTTCTGGAGTGCCCACACGGCCTGCGCGTCGAGACAACTCGTAGCCTGGTGACAGTCAGAGGTCAGATGAACGCCCGGAGATGACGTTGTTGCTGGTCAAGGGATTGACAATTTTGGATCGTGCGCACTAAATTCGATCATGAGCATCCCATAGCCCTTGCGCTGGTATGGCGGGAGGACTATTATGCACGCGAGGTTGTAGTCGTCGTATGAGACTTTTTCCTGGGAAGGGCGTGTCGAAAGAAGGCCATGCGCTGGGAGATTGCTAGAAAGATACCTTCGAAAAGAATCCCAGTACATGATCTCGCTGCGAATCCGCGTCCGTCAGGAGGTAGAACAGAACTGCGAGCGAATTGTCAACCGCGCGTAGAGCGAGGCAGGAAGCGAAATCGCAACACACAGTTATCGCAGTCGAAGAAGAGGGTCTTAATATCGATGAATAGCTTCCCGAACAAGGACAGGTTCTGGCAATAGAGCTGACAGGCCGGCCCGATCAGTTGACACGATCGAGGAAGCGAGAAGATCCGCGCACCTTCTCCTTCGCGCCGTCGACCTCCCAGATCGTGTGTGCACCGCGCTGGTACACCTTCCTTCCTGGCGGATGCTTCCGCGGGCACCGTTTCTGCACATCTAGCACCGGTCAGCTGCCCGCTGCCAAGACCGAGAGCATAATAGAAGAAAAACAGAACAGAAAATTTTGACGAAGAAAGAAAAACTAGGAAAGAAAAAAGGCCCTGAAAATAGAGGGAATGAGAAATTCGACACGCACGATGTGAGCCTCCCAAGCCGTCCCATCTGCCATATACTTGAAACACCGGTCGCACACCCACAGCGTGCTCCGCTCCCCCGGCCCCGAGTGCTCGCGCCCGAGCCCTCCCGCAAGAAGGTCTGACGTCCTCCCGTGTGAGCGGATCGTCGCGCGCGCGACCCCTGCAATGCGCGCCGGTGCGGACGCCGACGTGGTGGAGGTGTTGTCGACTGGTCCGCTGGCACTCGCGCTCGGTGTCGGCGCGTCGTCCTCGGTCTCGATGAGCGGATACGGGGAGAAATACCTGCGGCGGGCACGCGTGGGGGATAGAACGCACATATGATCAACAGACGTTCAATAGTATAGAAATAGGCGAATACGAGTGAATAAACCAGCGAAAGTACAATTCAGAGAGCGGGCGGGACGCACCACGTCTTGATCTGCCAATGCCCAAAGTTGACCTTGTCAAAGTTCCGCCGGGCAGTGATCTGCTTGTGGTGCTGGATGTCGAACTCCTCCTCCGTCATGTCCTTGTTGCGCTGCAGGCCCTTCGACTTCATCTTCAACTTCGATGAGCCCGCCGCGCGCGCCGGTGGCACGGATGGCCCCAATGCCACCGCCTCCGCCAATGTGGACGTCGATGCGGTCACTACGGGCTCGACGATGTTCAAGGGCTTTTCGTCCGGCTGGTCGCCCTCAATTTCATCCGCAACGGCATGCTGAAGCCCAGGCCCATCGCCCTCCCGAACTGCGGGCGAGCGCCTCCGGCGGCGCTTGCGCCCGTTGCTCCCACCGCCCTCGGCGGCGGCAGCCCCATTCCCAGCACCGTTGTCGCCGCCGTCCTTACCTGCGCTGTTCCCGTTTCTGTGGCCGGCGCCGTTGCCGTTGCCGCCGCGCGAGGGCGAGGCCGACTTCGACTTCGATTTGAGCCGCACCTTGGTGTCGGGCATCCACTCGTCCAGCCGCTTGTCGGCGTCGATGTAGTGCACGTACACCTGGCCCGCGCGGCGCTCGACGATTTGTACGAGGACTGGCGTGCGGGAGCCGCATGCATGATTAGCCCATCACATTGCATACACAAATGCAAATGTCGGGTTAGAAGCATTGAGAGCAATTTGGCAGACCATATATAATGATGGCATGTGAGAGAGTTGCGGTGCTGAAGGGGTGGAACGTGGAGAACACGTACGGTCTGCTCCGTTCTTCTTGACGACGTGAATCGGCTGGCTGTCTGGGTTCATGATCGCGAGAGCGCAACGTTCGTAAGCCGTTGCTGGCGGTGGCGAGGCCTACTAGTAGCGTATTATTTTCACGAGGTTGAGTGGACACTGGCTCTGACGGCGCCGCAGTTGGTCCTTGACAAGTGTTGTGGGGATAAACATGATCATCACTTCCGTGTTCTTACTGTATACTTTCGACAAAGACAATCGAAACATAGCATAGGACAACGTCGGCCTTTCACAAAGCCTCCATGCGTGCTTCGACAATCACGACGATCGAGAACCTGAACATCCATAAGGTGCGAGTAGAATGTGCGAATCATCTCAAAGCAAACAGAGACTATATGCGAGCATGACCGGGCCTGGCGTGATATTGTGTGGGTGGATGCATGCGGCATGTCATAGGATACAAGGAAGACAAAAGAAAAATCATAATCACTCCTTGGCCTCGACGTGCTCGACAGCCAATATACCCTGCCTCTTCTCCGCAACACGGGTGGCACGACGTTCCCGGGCAGCCTGTTTCCGTGTCCGCGATGTGAGAAATAGATCGAAAAAGGACGAGGATGAAACGTACCTTGTTCTTGACACGGCGCGCCTCCATCTGGTCGGTGAGGACCTTTGTACGGGACTTCTCAGCCTTGGCTTTGTGGATGTACTCCATAAGCACGCGCTTATTCTTGAAGACGTTACCCTTCGACTTCTGGTAGAGCGAGTGGTAGCTACAAACGACACGATGGGAAGGGAGATGAATGTCCATAGAGATGTCGAGATATGGACACAAGACTCACAGATGCTTGTCGATCTTGCCCGCCTCACGGTACTTCCGGAGCAACCGCCTCAACACCCGCTGTCTCCTCATCCACAGCACTTTGCTGGGCATCCTTGCCTCGCTGGTACCCTTTCGCTTACCGACACCCGTGTGCCGGCCCTTGCGCTTCGCGGCAAGGAGGTCGAGTGTGCGTGCGCGCGAGTGGACGACGGTGGGCTTCACGATGATGCGACCGTCCTTGATGAGCTTCTTTACGTGCGTCCGCGAGTTGGCGTTGCCAATCTCAGACTGCTCGTTGGGGTCGAGCCAAATTTTTCGCTTGCCGACTCCGGCGACGGATGCGGCAAGCCGCTTTTGCGAGCGAAGGTTGACCATCGTCGGTTGTCTAGCGGAGGGTGAGCCTGGCGGTAAGAAAAGGTGCGTGAACGGGCTGACCTTGTTCTTGAGGGGAGGTTTACGGTCGATGGAGGGGACCTATACTACCGAGCACGATGCCCGTGCGCGTATCTATTACGTAATCTAAGCCACCGAACCTTATTAGCCACAACTGTTACAGTTTTTGAGTGGACACTTCGGCTTTGGCCGGGAGCAGAGACTGAAACATGGAAATTGTAGCGCGCGATGTTTCGGTAAGATAATTTTCATGTATTGCACGGACGGCACGGACGATCGTCGAAAGGTGTCAAAAGTCTACCTAATTGATTCACGGCGGCCTGCACCTCATTTCGCGGTGTACGTACATTACTGCATTGCGGCAGTCGAGAACAGCCTGAAGAGGAGCCAGCGTGGTCTGTTTCGAGTTACTGATAGCGCTTCGGGATATCTTCTGCTGTGTTTGAGCACAAGAGTCAAGGCTTGATTGGGATGGGCGAATCATCGAAGGCCGAACCGCGACGCCTCGGAAGAAGGTAGGAAGTCGGAGACACATAAAATCCTTGTATTTCAAAGATGCCGTGTGCTGGCTGGCTGGCTGGCCAGGGAGTCGTCGTTGAATTGCCCAGAGTGGAGGCCAAGCGAGGGCGTGTGGACGAGTGGGTCGTTCTGTTCTGATGATCGAGAGGCCCAAAAGGGTACGAGGAGGTGGCAGGTGCTGGCTGCGAGAGCGGCTGAGATGCGCTGGGATGCGCTGAGATGGCGGTGGGGATGCAGGGCGTTGCGTCACGAGGGGTACGGAGTGCAGGGCCTCATGTCTGATAAGGCGAGGGGCTCGGAGCAAAAAGGGAAAGCCGGAGAGGCCGAGGGGAGGACGGGGAAGGGAGCTTGCTCAGCTGAAGGGTCAACGTCCGGGGACCGGCGGGGGAAGGGAGAGGAGTGGCGTGGGTGGCCACAGGAGTGGCAGAGGACTTGTGGCTGATCGGGTGAGAAAGCGGGTTACATAATATTTTGGTGGGTTGAAGAAGGGGCAGGCAGCCACTGGACCGGGCCTCTCGAGCTTCTCTCTCTCGCCCTCGCCTCTGCTTCACTCCCTTCTTCTCCTCGAGAGCCTCTCCCCAACGGGCGATAGCGTCGGGGTCCTGCCCGCTCGCTGCCCTCAAGCCCCGTGTCCCGCCCCCCGATCCAACCCCGTCCGCCGCACCGTCCACCGTCCCTCCCACCCGTCGCCGTCATGATATCCATATCCCTATAGACAGCACCCCCACGCAGCACCTCCTCTGCACCTCCGACCCACCCATCGATCTCTCCTCGCTCGCTGCTGTTCAAGTCTGTCCCCACCCCACCTCACCTCATCTCCATCTCCATCTCCATCCCCATCTCCATCCGCACCCTCTCCCCAAATTCATCGACTCCATCATGACCGTGTCCGATGCCGTCGACGCACCGCAACCCTCCTCCGAGGGCGAGAGTTTAGACGGCTTGGATAAGCCACCCCTCGGTGACTTATCCTCCCCATCACCCCGTCTATCTAAATCCCCTATCCCTCAGGACAAGTCACACCCCAACGGCTCCTCCATCGCGAAGCGCACTACCCCCGCTTCGTCAGTCCCCTCCTCCCCTCGCAAGCACGATCCCGCTTACCCTGCCAGCGGCCCGCACCCTCCTCTCGCACCCTCCCATTCCTCCTCCATTCCCCTCCCTCCGCCGGACGCAAAATCACATCGGAAGGAACCTGGACACACCGTCGACAGCCTCAAGAAGCTCGTGCTTCCCGTCGCCAATGGCTCTGTCTCCACTCCCGGATCGTCAACACCCTCTCCCGCTGACTCGCCCTCCCCTACCGAGAGTGGGGGCTGGAGTCTCCCCTCCACTCGCCCGCCCAGCCAGGCCCCCAGTCGAGCGCCCAGCATGTCTGGCCCAAAGCCCGACAACGCATCTCTCCTCAAGGTTACACCCCATGCGTTTCAGAAGCTTTCGAAGAAGGGCGCTCACACTCCCCTGGCCCCCGCGACCCCGGTTGAGCCTCCGCGTCCCAAGGGTCCTCCCTCAGTTCACTCTGATACCGGCGGCCACAAGTTCACACTCAAGGAACTGTTGGCGTCTGGTCCCAAACTAGCGCGCAAGTCCTCGGCCCGATCCACGGCCAGCAGTAAGAAGTCGGACTCGGAGGGTGGCGGTGCGCGGTCGACTACTGGAGGAGAGTCCACTGTCAGCTTGTTGAAGAAGTACGGCACCTGCGAAAGAGTCGCCATCGGGAAGGGCGCCACATCCGTGGTGCGCCTGGCTCACAAATGGGACAGAACCGAGGAGAAATTGTATGCCGTCAAGGTTCGTCGTCTGCCGCTCGAGTCTCTTCATACATATATAACTCGAAACAGGAGTTCCGCAAAAGGCGAAAGAACGAGACAGAAAAAGAATATGTCAAGAAACTGACCGCCGAGTTTTGCATTTCGTCGACCCTGCATCATATCAACGTCGTCGAGACCGTCGATCTCGTGCAGGATGAGAATCAGCACTGGTGCGAAGTGATGGAGTTTTGCCCCGGGGGCGACCTATATGCAGCGATCAAGAAAGGCCATATGTCACCCAGTGAGATCGAGTGCTGCTTCAAGCAGATCCTATGTGGCGTCTCGTATCTACATAGTCAAGGTGTAGCCCATCGCGACATCAAACCGGAGAATTTATTCTTCGACACCAAGGGTCACTTGAAGGTGTCTTCATTCTCTGTCCGCTCTGTTGCTACAATTTTTAACCATCTTGTTAGATCGGGGACTATGGCGCATCGACCGTGTACCGCTTGCCATGGGAGGCGACCATACACATGTCGACGGGGCTCTGCGGGAGCGAACCTTACATCGCCCCGGAGCAGTTCCTCAATAAACGTAAGCCCAGTGGGCCGTCCTCGCTGGCATGCTCCTAATGTCTCTGCTCTTGTTCTGACCTAGCATACGACGCCCGCCTCGTCGACATCTGGGCCGTCGGTGTTGTGTACTACTGCCTGTACTTCCAGGAGCTGCCGTGGCGCGTCGCGCAGCAGACTGATGCGCTCTACGCCGCGTACACCGCCGCGTGCGCCAATCCGCAGCAGACCGCGTGCCCGCCAACGATCAACAACCTGTCGCCGCGTATGTGCCGCCCGCTCATCCGGCGCATGCTCGAGCCCGATCCGAAGCAGCGCGCGCTCATCGAGGAGTGTATGCAGCATGCATGGACAGAGAGCATCGAGGTCTGCCACGCCGTGCCGTCGCCAGCGCACGTGCACGTACACGCGCAGTCCCTGGCCCAGGCGCAGGTCCAGGCTCTCTGACTCTGCATTAGTAGGACGGTCGGACGATGCGCCTCTTACGGTCGGACTCGGACTCTGATTCTTTTTTTGGCGGGATCCCCGTCGTGTGTTTCTTCAGTTGTTTTGCGTAGCGCCCTGCGCCGGTCGAGTGGCAGGTGCTCCCTTTGTCTCCTTAGCACGCGCATGTTTTTTTCTCTCCTCTCTGTTCCGGTGTTTCGTTTTGCTTAACCTCCGCCTTGCCTCGTTCGATTGTACTTGATCTTCTAGTAGTTGGCTCCCGACTTCTCCGCGGTCGCCAGTCAGCCAGAGTCGGCCATGACTCGCCGGCCCCCCACCCCTATTCCCCTACGTGCGTGTGTACGTGTGCGCGACCCCCGCCCTCGAGGGATCGGCGACGTCGTGGACGGTTCGGCGCGCGCCAATTTTTCTTAATTATGCCAGGAAATGTCATCCAGATATATAATCTGCTTTTTTACGAAACGAACGATCTCGATCCATCAATTTGCATCTGCAGGAATGCGTGTTTCTTCGCGCGGCCGCATTGCTTGTTTTTGTTTCTTACTCGTATCGGTAGTGCGGCATCGGGTATATTTGTTTGGGTTGTATTTTGCGTGTAGGACAGACATTGTTGTAGTAGGAAACTAACTCTATGCCTATGCCTATGTACATCTTCGTCCGACGACCACGAGAAGGAAAGCTGGTAAGTTAGGGGTCGGAGCTGCACAGCAAAGTCGACAATTTTTTTGAAGTCCCTGCGACATCTAGCGGTCGGAGGTTGTGCGGTATGTAGTCACTGGTGAAACGTACTAATTGAATGATTACAGATGGTGATTACCTCTGCAAAGCCGGCGACGGTTGTACATGGCTGGGCGCTCGATGGGCCGCTGTCAGGGCGATCACTTCAGCACTCATCACCGCGCGCACGTTTGCGCGCGTTCGCTGCATCGCGTTTGTAGTCCGAGTTTGGGCGCGTTGGAATGACTGACGGGTCCGTTTCAACCTCTTCAAGTTCCGTGCGCGACGAGCCGGCGATAAGGATCTAGCCAGTCAGCGCCAGAGCTTGCACGGTGGCGCTCCTGCCGAGTTCACACATGTCTCGACATCAGCAATGCAGAGGCCTCCAAGCAGAAGGCAACGCCCAGTGACAAACCTCCTCCCGTCCCTTCGGCCCCGCACGCATCTCCGTGGTAGTGTCCACGAAGACGAGCAAGCCATGGACTAGATATCGGCGGAGGGAAGAGTGAGGGAGACATGGTGCGGAGATACACCTGGCTTCGCTGTGTCACTGGTCACAGCTGGTGTTTTGTCCGGCGCAGCACCATGTTAAGTCGTACCTTCCTGTCGGCCTGCGTGTCTGTCCAATGGGCTTTTTGATGAGTGGAGATAGTGCGGACACCTGGCGTTGCCGAGCGTAGTCGCTGGTCACGATTCGAATGTCTCGATACCATGACACCCTTCATTGATGAGAGTCCATGAAGGTCCAGAGCGCATCGAACCTTGTGTGACGGGCAAAGGCAGTCTTCAGTTCAACAAGCTCCTGACCATAGGTTCATCACGTCGAAAGAGCTTCTGAGGGCTACAACTGGCCGTCGACATTGCTCATGACCCGTCCCGGAGGGCCAAACAACTATGCAAGCTTGTGCGAGTCGTGCTGATGAGAAGGAGATTGATCAGTCAGATATGAGAAGATCCGGTTGCTTCAAGGATCTGTCCATTCCTTTGCCAGTATTGTTCAAAATGGTTGAATAGGTTGACCTAGACTGCCTGTAAATAAGATCCGATATCCAGAATTGCGGACATAGCGTAGGAAAGAGCTCCCGTCATAATGAGGAATTGTCGCAGTGTCGGCCTCTGGTTACATTTGAATGAACAACTTGCAAATGCACATGGAGAACGTGGGGCTTGGAACTTGGAGCTTGGAGCTTGGAGAGAAAGACAAGCATGGCCTGGACGGCGAACGCTATTCGTTTGTGCTTGGTGTGTTTGATCAAGCTGCGGGAATTGACCGTGGATCGTTCCATCCCTAACAGGGACAAACTAGCCTGTGCAGTGGGCGCTGTGTAGAACTCCGCAGGACTTTTTAACCGGTTATTACAGTCGTTTGGATGTCATTCTGCAGTCGTACAGCCAAAAATGTTGTTTGTTCTGGCCAAATACGTTGTCACGCAGCCTAGGCA
>CVKZ01000001.1:3061110-3081788 GCA_001457955.1 Heterobasidion annosum
CTTAAAAACCAAGGAGTCCGATACGTGCCTGTTAATAACGCGTTAATAACGCGTTATTAACACCTGTTATTAACCCTGTTAAAAATTAGGAGTTCTACACAGCGCCCTACTGTGCACTGTTGTTTGACACCTCCACTTGATCAATCTCCCTGTGCCGCTTCTTGCACGATCTTCATCATGTCTGGGACAAACATAGATGTGGGTACTTCAAAAAGCTGAAAGTACAACGCGCTGATCTACTCCCTGGTGTGCGCATAGCGCGCAGTCGAGCTCGTGCAGCGTGCCATCGACGAGGACCAGAAGCAGAACTATCCCGAGGCTTACAAGCAGTACCAGAATGCGCTAGACTACTTCATGCTTGGGCTAAAATGTATGTGCACTCTCACTGTTGTGCTATTCGATGGGGGCCGACTTACTGAAGCGCCAGTCGTGCGTGGCGTTGCGATGACCAGATGAGAAGAACGAACGATCAAAGACACTCATTCGGTCCAAGATCGGAGAATACCTAAGCCGTGCGGAGACGCTCAAGGTTCATCTAGCGAACGCGGACGAACAGCGAGCGAGGAAAGCTGTGGGCGCGAATGGGGTCGCTAATGGCGGGATCGGGGCTGGGGGAAAGAAGTAAGCCCTCTGTCATATCTCGCTCGCAAGCCACTGCGCGTGCTGACAGAATCTCGATGGCAGGAAAGACGAAGACGATGGAGACGAGGACCCGGAGGTGAAGAAGCTGCGCGCAGGGCTGACGGGCGCAATATTGGTCGACAAGCCGAATGTGCGCTGGGACGACGTTGCTGGGCTCGAAGGCGCGAAAGAGTCGCTCAAGGAGGCGGTCATCCTGCCGATCAAGTTTCCGCACCTATTTACCGGGAAGCGTACACCCTGGCGCGGCATCCTGCTGTACGGCCCGCCAGGCACAGGCAAGAGTTACCTCGCCAAGGCAGTCGCGACCGAGGCCAAGAGCACTTTCTTCAGCGTCAGCTCTAGTGATCTCGTTAGCAAATGGCAGGGAGATTCAGAAAGGTGAGTGTATGTTCTGGGTTGCCGGTCGTGATTACGATCGTTGTCGGAGTTTGCTGCGGACATGTTTAAGCGGCTGACTTTGACGAGGACAGGTTGGTGAAGCAGCTGTTCCAGATGGCAAGGGAGTCGAAACCTGCAATTATATTCATCGATGAGGTCGATTCGCTCGCGGGCACACGAAATGAGGGCGAGTCGGAGGGCTCGCGCCGAATCAAGACGGAGTTCTTGGTTCAGATGAATGGCGTTGGACACGATGATACAGGTGTGCTCGTCCTTGGTGCGACGAATATCCCATGGCAACTGGACCCTGCTATCAAGCGCCGGTGCGTCGCTCTCAGAGTGTGTGACCATTGAAATGTTATTGACCGCCTGTGTAGTTTCGAGAAACGAATCTACATCCCACTTCCTGGCCTTGAGGCGAGGAAACGCATGTTTGAGATTCACGTTGGGTCTACGCCGTGTGAGCTTACACAGAAGGATTATCGCACACTTGCGCATAACTCTGAGGGGTATGTGTTGACCGTGTTTTTATATATATCAGGAGGAGGCTGAGGCATGAGTGCAACAGGTACTCTGGTTCTGATATTGCCATCGTCGTACGAGATGCTCTCATGCAGCCTGTCCGGAAGGTTTTGTCCGCGACACATTTCAAGCAAGTGCCCTCGAAGTCGGATCCCAACGTGCTGCAATGGACGCCATGCTCTCCTGGGGATCCAGATGCTGTGGAGAAAAGCTGGAACGACATTGACAGCGAGGAACTACAGGAACCTCCACTGCGTTTCGCAGACTTTTTAAAATCCTTGGATAATGTACGACCGACGGTGAATGAGGAGGACATCAAGAGGCACGATGATTGGACAAAGGAGAGCGGTATGTAGATCAGCCATTCTTATATTTCTCTCATTGACTTTGTTCTCAGGGAACGATGGGGCATAACGAATTAATAGACCCTCGATTATAACCAGATTGGCATGAACAAACGATGACACATCTAGTTCCAGACACTTTGTTTTTATTTTCATTCTGCACAACCTCTGTTTTGTATTGTCCCATACCCTCGTATATCGGAGGTCAGTGCCGTCTGCCTTTTCTCTCATTATACCTTTCCGTTTATGACCATTCAGGTATCTCCTGATTGGCTTTCCCCCTTGTGGCATCGTCAACTGACTAAGGGGTGTCTAATAGAGCAGGTCTATTGTAATTTACACAAAAGAATGTATGTTGAGGTTGATTCTTGTTGTTTCCACTGCGACCGAAACGACTTGGTCGTTCAAATAATAATGGTATAAATTCTCACGGTGCGCTTGTTCGCGTACAACTGGAGACAACTGACCACGAGTCAATCTGATCAGGTCTCTTTGTATCGGCCTCGTTGTCTTGATCGATATCGGGGCTCTTCACACCTCAAGGCCTCAAGTATTGTGAGAATCACAACAGGAATGGCTCGTGAGTGCAGTGACGAGGAGACGCTCGTCGACGCTCATGCTTTCCTAGGTTTCCTAAGACATGAACTGCAGTGTCCTGTTTTGAAGACGGGGCAACCTGCCATATATAGCATCGGGGGCTGAGCAAGGTTCATCATTCCAGGATGATGGTCGATACTTGCCATCTTTCCGCTCTGGCCAATCTTCGTTATTGTTTCCTTAAAAGAGACTCTTCCCGACCTTCTTGTTGGACTTGTGGGGCGATGCGATGCCCTGTTGTTGATCACAGGCCAATGCGTCGAATTCTCGGCCTGTTCCACTGGATTAGGTCTAGGACGCCGGCCCTTGTGTATATAAAGAGCTGCCTGCCCTGCCATCTTACAACAACACCAAGATCTACTATCTGAAACATATTCTTCAATTTGCTCCTCCCCTACCACGACGAGCTCATCTTTTGTCTCCCCCTTCCTCTGTTCGATTGACGATGAGCAACGCAACGCATTCCACACGAGGTCTTTCCTCGAAAGCTCGCAATAGCAAGATAGCAACAGCGTCTCGTGCATATGATAGTGATGAGACATCTGCATCGAGTGGGGCAGGTGACGTCGGTCGCGAGTCGAGCCCATATAGGGTCGACACTCTCAGCCCGAGCAAGAACGACTCGTCAAATGTGACAGACTACGAGACCGTCTCAAGCGATGGCGAGGAATCGGATGATGACGCCGAGCCTGGTCCAGACGATCTCGATGAGCCGTGGCCCTATACTTTCAAAGTCGGTGATTTCTCCCCGGATGCTTGATCAGGCCGTCAGGAGGCACCCGTGCTGAGCCTAGTTTCTCTTTCAGTCAGGCGATGCTGTCTGGGTGAGGTCGGAAGGCGATATCTGGTATTGCGGAAAAGTATCCGGCCAGCATACGAAGAAGGGGATGACAAGACAGGTTTGCCTTCCCTGCACCTCTTTCTTTTACACGCTGACGCCGCATTGTTTTGGTTCGTAGAAGGAAGGCCTGTTTTACGCGGTGGTCTTCCGAAAGAGTAACAAGAATATACGAAGATACTTCGCCCCGTTGAACGGAGAGCTCAAGCCCCACACATCACGAACAAGAAAATTATTGAGGGAGGCTGGCTGGCTTTGAGTAAAGATCAGTAGGGAAATTTTGGTCGATATTGTAACATATTGCATTCGCTAGTGTAGTTTGAAGCTTGGAATCTCAGAAGTGACCCCTAAATATACGCCAATGGAATACGTCAGAGGCTGGCTGCTCGTACATATACCTCGTACTGGACATATCTGGACACTGCGCAGCGTTCTAGCGCTTGGATTTTGGCTGTGGACTGCGTCGATGGACGCGACCTGGGCGCGACAAGACGCGACCGAGATTGAATCAGGAGCGATCACGTACGCAGAATTACACAGAATTCGCTCACGCGACGACTCCTTTCATCCGCGCACGCCACTCCCACCTCCACCTTCATTTCCTTTCTCTTCTTCCGCTTCCTCTGCTTCATCATGACGAAAACGTATCTCATGAATGGATTCATCGAAAAGGTATCTAGAATATATATGCCGTCAATTCTCATTGAGCAATAACTCGTTCAGATGCAATCGCAAGACCAGGATTTTCGGTGTGTACCAAAGGTGTCGATCGAGACGCGTCTGTCTGGACTCAAGCTATGCCATTGTACAGATATATGGGTCTGAGCGATCTGATGAAGGAGATCAAAGCAGATCCACAGTCTTATTTTGGAGACGAGGCCATGGAGATGAAGGTTCTCCGGCAAGTCTTGAGCCTGGTAGAAGACAAGATTTCTGAAGTCAAGAATCAAGCCGTGAAATGGTGTGTTTGCTTCGCTTGCTTCCAATATCTAACTGATTCTCGTTCAGTTTGGGTCAGCTTATCAAGATCATCCGTGAATCACAGATGGAGTTCGTCGTGGATAGTCTGATTCAGTTTACTTCTAGTAAGGATGAAGAATTGCGAGATATTGCGGGATTAGGTCCGTTCCATTCTAGAATGCGCTTTACCTATCACTCAACTTATAAATTTTTCACAAGCATTGAAAACGATCACATCCGAATTGCCGCAGGATGGAGCCATTGCACCCATGGCATGTGCAAAGCTCACTCCCAAACTTCTCTCGCAAGGATCGAGTGTATGCGTTAATGAAATGTCTCAATCTTTTAGTTCTGACACGGTCATTTCTACAGTCCGAAACGACTCCCGAAACACTCATAGAAACATTATCTATTCTTTCCATCCTCGTCACTCGCTTTCCGACTTTTGTGGCCAAATTAAATATCGAACCATCACCCGTACAAATTCTAGCTCCTCTACTGTCCCATCCTCGTCCCGCTGTTCGCAAACGTGCCATCACAACCATTGCACAATTTGTCCCACTTTCTTCGCCACAGATCTTTGCCGCGCTTTCAGCTTCCGAAATTGGCCCCAATCTCGCACCTTCCGCGAACGTAGAGAAACAGAGGACCACTGTGCAATTCGTGGCGGCCATTGCACGCGCTTCACCCCAATTGGTTGCAGTCGCATTGAATGACATCGTGCCCGGTATTCTCAATGCACTTCGAAGGGATGATGACGAGATTCGTGAAGGATCGCTACAGGTGAAGTTACTGCGTGCGCACAGCATGGAATGACATCTAATGTCTAGATATCAGGCACTGGATGCGTTGGTTTTGAAATGCCCAGCTGAAGTAACACCCTTCCTCTCGAACATCATTCAAGCGGCCAACCAATTCATCAAGTACGATCCGGTGAGCAGCTCAGTCCATCAATTTTAACTTCTGTGCTCACCCTCGTCACAGAACTATACAGGAGATGTTGACGAAGACGAGGAAATGGAAGAGGATGCTGACGATGAAGATGCTGAATTGGACGATGAGTGAGTATTCTTCGATCCTCTCTTAGGCTCTGTACAACGATTCCTCAAACAGGTACTCGGATGAAGAGGATACCTCCTACAAGATTCGCCGTTCTGCGACCAAACTCCTTGGTGCTATCATTGGCACACGACCAGAGCTTTTGATCTCACTTTACAAAGAGGTTTCTCCCGTCCTAATATCTCGCTTCGGTGACCGTGAAGAGACGGTCCGATTAGAGGTATGGGCAACGTACGTTGCATTGTTGACGCAAACTAGTGTATATGCCGGCGGACCGCAGTCCAAGGATGCCGTAGGCGTCAAGCGGAAGCGCGATGAAGGGGAGCTAAGCGTCGAGGATAATGCATATAGTCTTCTGCAGTCACAAGTTTCCTCTCTGGCGAAGGCCCTCTTGAACCAGCTGAAGCCGCCGAAAACGTCCCCTGTCACCCTGCAGGCTGCCTTCGCTCTTCTTCGGACGTTGCTAAATGCGCTTCCTGGCTGCCTTTCCAACCAAACAGCCGCAATTGTTACGATCTCCAAGTCGGTGTTGTCTCAGCCCCCCACGAACTCCACAGCCACATTGCACATCTCATGTCTCCAATTTCTGTCCTTGTTCTTTTATACACACCCGCCACCTACTTTCACTGGATCTTTGTCAACCTTGACACCAGCTTTGCAAAAGGCTTTAGGCGAGCGACACCCTCGTGTAGCCTCCGAAACGTTCCGTTTGTTCTCTTCTCTCTTGAATGCAATGAAACCCGTCAAGAACCAGGATTGGGTCGAATCCGTTTACTCGGAAGCTATCCAACGGCTGAGCAAAAACGATACGGATGCGGAGGTACGAGCTGCTGCTGAGGATATGATAGCGGATCTGTGGATTTGCGCGACAGACGTCGTTAAGGGCAAGGATAAAAAAGAATGGGAGTATATTTGCAGGACCTCTGGAAGGACGGACAACGCTGTGAAGGCAGTAGCTAAAGTTGCTGCTGATGTTGATGTTGGAGTCCAGTGGACCAACGACAGTGTGGAGTGGGCTTTGACTCTTTTGAAGAAAAGTGGAAGGGCCGGAAAAGTCGAGCTGTTCGAGTGTTTGTCTGTCCTCATTGCTCAGTAAGTGTTGATATCTCCTTCATGAAGATGATGCCACCAACAGACACTATAGATACGAGACTGTGCCCGCAGATCTTCCCATTGTCCTTGTACCCCAACTCAAGTCCTACCTCTCAACTTCCGACATTTCCCTTTTGTCACAATCATTGTCTATCCTTGCACTTTTGTTGCAATCTTCTCCAAAGGTCACGTTCCCAGAAGTTGAACGCGAAGTCCTCAAAGATATCTACGCTATCGCACGCTCACCGCTACTCTCCGGTGCCACTCTCGACGCCTTGCTGTCTTTCTTTTCTGCTCTGGTGGAAGCAGATTCGCAAATCGCAGTACACGTTCTCCCGTCCCTTGTGAGTTCGGTGGACAGTGCGCCAAAGAGTGAGGTATCCCTTCCGAACGTTGCGAAATGTGTAGCCCAAGTGGTCAAGAGCGCCCATGGTGTGGCTGCTGGTGCTATCGCCGAGTTCTCAAGATATATCAAGGTCCAATCCACTTTATTTTTGTCTATTTGGTGTGTGACTCATACTGCTTACAGAGTTCGTCGAAGGCAACACCATCGCGCGTTGTACTCAGTTTCCTCGTCCTTGGAGAAGTGGGCCGATTTATGTATGTGTATATTTGATTCACTGTTCTCAGAAAACTCTTGACAAGACATGTAGCGACATGTCACCTCAGCAAGATGTCTTCAACAGAGCTATTGAGGAGTTTAATGCGGAGCAGGAAGAAGTCCGTTTCGCTGCATCCTTTGCGTCCGGTAGGTGTCACATTTTGGATACTGGTCTCGACGCTTAATGTGATTTTGCAGGTAACATTGCGGTCGGAAATCTCCATCACTTCCTCCCTGCCCTTGTCAAAATCGTGGAGCTTGATGATCAAAAACGGTTATTGGCGTTGCATGCTTTGAAGGAAGTCGTGACATATACATCTCACGGTCAGCTCGAGAATATCACCGAGTTGCTATGGGGTCCCCTGTTTGAAAATTCTGAGAACGCGGAAGAAAGTACCCGGAACGTTGCGGCAGCTTGTATCGGGAAGCTGATCACTATGCATCCTGCACGATACTTGCCTCAGATCCATGTAAGTGGCTGGCCCTGTAGAGGTGTTCGCTTGACACTGACTTATCTTAATTTATCCCTCAGGCCCGACTACGTGATGAGAAAGCCACAACGAGGGCAACAGTTTTGTCTGCTGTTCGCTACACTTTTGCTGAGCCGTCACAATCTTACGACGAAGTGATTGCACCGCATATCCTTGACTTCTTGTCACTGATGCTTGATGAGGATCTGGTGAGGCGATATTATCTCAATTCGTTTCAGAATAGTGACATCCTTGCTGCAGAACGTTCGTCGGCTTGCCCTGTCCGCATTCAACGCAGCCGCCCGCACGAAGCCCCATCTTATTCGCGACCATCTTCCTACTCTTCTGCCCACGCTGTATAAGGAAACGGCATTGAAGCCTGACCTCATTCGTGTTGTTCAGATGGGCCCTTGGACGCACAAGGTTGATGACGGCCTCGAAGCGCGGAAGACTGCGTATGAAACGCTGTATACACTTGTGAGTACTATTTTTGCCTGTATAAAATTCAATGTTCTCACCTTCATCCATTTTCTTCTAGCTCGACACTTGCTTGTCGAAGATAGACCTGACTGAATTCATTTCGCATGTCCTGGTGGGGCTGGCAGACAACTCGGATGAGATCAAAGTCATCTGCCACATGATGCTCTTCCGCCTCTCGCAGATCGCGCCGACGGCCGTCGCTCAGCACCTAAACGAGGTGACGCCCCTGCTGGAGGCCTCCATGAAGGGGCCAAACATCGGCAAAGACACTGTCAAGCAAGAACTCGAACGGGCGGCGGAGCTGCAGCGCAGCACGCTCCGCGCCATTGCTGCGCTCAGCAAGATCAACAGCGCAGGCACGTCGTCCCGGTTCGACACGTTATTAGCAGAGTTGCGCAAGTCATCACAGTGGGGTGTCGAGCTGAACGATCTAGTAGGAGCGTGAAGGACGAGGTATGCACTGAGACGATAAGCAGACAGTTGGAACGAAGATGTAGCGATGTGTTGTATGCCTTGATAAGTGTTTTTGTACGAGCCCTCATTTACTCGGATTATATTCATCAAAAGCGCGAGCTTCGGTTTTTGATTCGAATTTACACACATGGGCGTTGGTTCTGACCTGCTGATTTGAAATGGGTTTGAGAAGCATTCCCTCGAGAGAGGTGGATTGAGACCGAAGCGCTAAAATATCGTCAGTCTACCGCACCGGAAGGGAGGATATCATAATCGTCGAGACAAACAGTGGAGGCTTATCTGAGGCTTTCATGGAGGTTGCCCCTGGTCACGAAGAAGAAAAAGCTTACCATCAGCAGATCGAACAGGAGGTGGTTAATCGAGCAATACAACAAGAACCTGGTTGGTACCTCACCTTCGAACCCACGAAGGTAGGCAAATGAGCTGATTACAGTCATTTTGGTATTGCTTGGAGCTTGAGCGCTTGAGCGGACTGCAACCTGCACGGCAATGCGCATGGAAAGGGTATTAGATTCGAACAGCAATGGGTTTTCGCGAGACCGTCTTTCATGCTTGACCGGAAAACGTAAGGTTACTTTCGTCGGATAGATTAGAATCTTCTAGGGACGGTGATGGTCTAGCATAAGAACAGGTTTAGAGCAATCGTATTTCGGAAATTGCATCGGTGTTTCCCTCACAATTGTCGATATTGAGCAAGATTGATTGTGTGGCTCAATTAAAGCAAACCTCACCAATGAATAAATTTGAATGCGCAAATACAAACTCGACGGTGCATACTAGAACACAGGTATCCGTTGATACACGCGCTCCCCTACACGCATACGAGATATCAATGAACGTCTACGTCCATGGCACTCTCGGTTGAGTCAATACGTCTTCGCTTCTCCCGCCGAGTATCTTGGAGGTTTGTGAACTCGTTGGACACATAACATCCAAGAGTTCTGCTCCATACAAACTCATGATTTAGGATCTTCGTGAGGGTGATATATGCGTCGACAGTTGCATAAGGTACATTGGTTCGCGGGTCGAGATACTTTGCTGGAAGGCCGGTGATAAGACAATTTTGTACGGGCCGCGCTAGAGATGATTTCAGATAATGGGATAAGAGACAGAAAACGAAGCAGACTCGTACATAGAGGTCGGCCTTTGTTGGTATAGACTTTTAATTCATCCCATTTGACTGTGTCGCCAAACATTGCTGCCATGGTCTCCTTCCATGACGGTTTTGATCCATCCTTAGATCGCGATGTTTCATGTACAACATAGTTCTTTGCGACTGTCTCTTTCGTCTCAACCTTTGAAAGGTTACTGTGAGATGATGAGCTGGCTAGAGGGGATACAGGACGGGCGGTTGCGTGAGATATGGACGGTTGAAAGGGAGATGCTGTCACAACAAATGTTATAGTAGAATGGTCAGTGCAAGCAACGTGTCTTACCAGAAGATTGTGATGGGCCTGTAGAGCTATACGGTGCATAGGACGTGTTAGTATTTAACGTGGAATCCAACGAGTCGCCAAGTGTTTGCCCTTGGCTAGCATGATGGCCGGGGTCACTGGATACAGCCGGCGGATCCACAATAACAGAGAGTTCTTCGCGTTTGCTGATCCACCTCAATAGAGGGCCCTCGATGACCGTCCGGGTAACATGGGCACGTTTCCGTTTCTCCTCCTCGTTTCGAAGGTAATCCCTGTGATCGATCATGTTACCTTCCTCCATGTCAAGCGCACGGGCTATCAGTTCCTCTTGGTTTAAGGCGCGAAGTTTAGCCTTGGCCTTCTTCGGAGTGGTGGACTGAGATTGATGATCATCGACACCCAGTTTGATGAAGGATGCATAGCAAGGCATACTTTTTTCTCTTCTGCATACATCATTCTGTTGAACGTGGCAGATGTGTTTGCCACGGTATGCGTTCGTTGGCTTTGCCTCTTTGAGTTCCTGATAACCTTTCCTGTCTCTGCATCAACGGCCACGCCTAATGAGACCCGACGCTTTCGTTTCTCTAGCGCAGAAATTTTTTCGGTTGCTGGAGTCTCCTCGTAAGCCATGGGGTTGAAGGTGACCTTTTGACGAGCATGAGCAGCTGCGGTCACTCTTTCTAATCGTGAACGGGCGACCTAAATCATCGTCAGTGTTTGCAGTCAATGTATGATTGATACGAAGTATAATTCACCCTCTTCTCTTTCTGTTCTTCGTATTGAATAGCATATTCTCCGCCATCAAGAGCCTGGGTTGCTTCGTCATCCGTGCTTTCGAAGTCGGATCCAAATACATCCTCCTCATCTACATAGAAAGTCAGAGACATGATATTCCCGTCCCGAAGGCGTGCTACTGCGTACCTTTCTCGATCACAAAGTCATTGTCCTCTTCTGCCTCTTGATTTGCATCTTCTAGAGCAAGTTCAGCCAAGGCCGCCTCCATCCTGCAGCCCAATCAGCTACACAGCGCCGATGTTCCAAGGTCATAGGCGTACCGGTTGCCCGCTGTGCTGCGTCGAGGCCTACGCCTAACCAAAGAATCATCTTGATCCATATTGAAGGCGACCGCGATAATAGAACGATGGTCTTCTATGAGGAGGTTGCCGGTAGCCTGAGGCAGTAGGAGCTAGTAGGAGGCAGTCTTCCGATCCTAACAAGTCCAAACAACCGCCTGCATTCCGAGCGCCCGTACCTCTGCGTTCGTTACCAGATCCGCAATGGCTCGCAAGGGACCAAGAGGAGTACCAGGCCCTTCACGTCTTTCACAAATTCTGCTTCATCTGAACAAGGCACCAAGACCTCATCTGGCGGGATTAAAGAACTTGAAGTTGACGCTGGCTGCCAGGAATGACCATTTCGGCGCGCGGTGCGTCGACCTAGCATGCTATCCAATCTTCCTGGTTTTGATCATACACAATATTCTAGACATTTCTTGAAAGAGGACATGCCCCGCATACGGTATGCGAATCCAAACTTGAACATTGAGGTCAGCAAACTTCCGAGGACTGTCGGGGACACATGGAAGCCCGAGATGGTGCTCGAATTCCGTATGTTTCATATCTCCTTCTCAAATGTTGCATACTCATCTGACCGTCTCTTATGATGGCACAGGTGATGGGAAAACGCGAACATTCGATCTAGAAGACAAATGGTCCTCGAACATATTCAAGGAACTGATGGAAGCTGCTGGAGGAGCGTCGTGGACGCGATGGAAAGCTGAGCGTGAAGCATCCGGCCTGCCCATCGTCGATGAACCATCAAAATTTCGCTCGTCATCGCCCTCGTCTCCTTTACCGTTTTTGAACAGCGCAAAAACAGGTGCCGCCGCTGTCCTCCCATAGCATATTCCATTATTCGGTCATTCTAAGCTTGCTCTCGAATGCAAATCGCACTAATGTCACCATGTTTTCCACTCATGAGTAATAGGAAAACTACGCTAACCTCACATTACTGTAGTGTAAGCTGAGATGGCCACGAGAAACCCAAGAGTCACAACTATAGTAGCAAGATCATCAAGGAGCCTCCCCGTCATGTGAAGATACTTAAGTCCATGTATGATAGCAGCTGAAAGAGGTTTTGGGAGAAAAGGTAAGGCAAGCGAGACCAGCATAGGTGGCTGCGCTTTATTCTGGAAAAACAATAATTAGAAGTGTTTATAAGTCGATAGGAGTGACACGCACTGAGCCAGAAAATATGCGCAATGAATGTAACATAATTTCTAGGGAAACGAATGCCCAAAAGAAAGGCTACGGGCAATTGCTCAGTTTCATGAACATTCTGACACGTGGAGAACGCACCACAGCTTGGACGGTCCATATGTCCGCGGAGACGGGGCTCTTGCCCAGAGATGCCCACCGTCTCATGAAACCGCCTTGCAACACCACAGACGAGGTCTGAGCATAAAATGCTTGAGGCTCCCGCCATATCACAAAAAACGCAACCAGACACCACATAGCTATCACATGAACAATAGGCATGAACCTTTCTACGCGCGATTTCGGCTGTTCCGTAGGGAATGAAGGTAGAGCAGGACCGCTTCTGGGCCCGTTTGGCACATCCTTGGCCAAGGAAGACATGAGGGTCATCAAGGGGTCGTCTAGTGGAGGGGCATCATCAGACGACAAAGGAGGTTCTGGGCCACCAAGTAAAGCACGCAAAAGTTGCTGCTGCTGCTCTTCCGACCATACCGAGGGATCTGGAGGTGTGCTACTCAAGGCAGCGGCCCCGAACGGTGACGTGTGTGGATCTGGCATGGTGCGCGATGATGACCTGGAAGCGGCAGACGGCAGTCGTGGAGAATCCTCTCCCAGAAAACTATCTAGGTTGGGTCTCGGAGCAGGAGGTAAAGAGGGGAGCGGAGGATCTGCGTTCATGCTAAGTCAGAGGTTATCCTGCGGAAGTCAAACGTACGACGGCACCATCGTGAACGAAAGCAGGGGCGTCTTCGCCTCGAGCGGAGGTCGTGAGTCTGGAAAGTCTGTCCGCGCCTCTGTTCAGGATTGCTTTGCGACGAGCCTCTGCTCTTGCGGTGGCCGTGGACATGGTGTCGACGTGGAGAGTAGGCGTGGTCTGCGCGCTAACAGTGCCAATGGGACAGCAGATCTCGGAGATTCGGTTTGAAAGACAAATACAAGTTGCCTATATAGGAAATTCGTGTCCAAATACGCGACGGTACCGTCATGACCTCTGCATCCAAAGGCGAACAGGCCCATATCTCCTCATCCCCTGCTCCCACCTCACTCTCCCTCATCTACGAGCGCGTGCGCATCGTCTGAAAATACTCTTGAATGGTGGACATGGTCATGGAGGAGGGCAAACTGCTCAGCGAGGCTCTTAGCACTGTCAAAATACAGGTCCAGCAGATGAAGAGACATCTGGTGCGTCAATTCACCTCGTATTGTAGCATTCAGTGTCTGTTGCATGAAATAGAGAAAAGGAGAGCTTTTACTTATCGTATCTTTATGCTTACAGGAACTGGATCAGCTCATGGATGCGCTTAAGAGTGCCAGTCTAATGCTGGCAGAGCTGCGGACGTCCTCATTGTCGCCGAAGCAGTATTATGAACTCTGTTCGTCCCTCTGTTTTGTGAACGACCCTTACTGAACACATGTTATATTAGATATGGCTGTGTTCGATGCTCTCCGTCACCTCTCGAATTATCTGTATGACGCACACACCCAGTCACGGCACCATCTCGCCGACCTGTACGAGCTTGTACAATATGCCGGCAACATTGTACCACGCCTGTATCTCATGATCACCGTCGGCTCAGTCTACATGTCTGTTCCCGACGCCCCAGTCAAGGAAATTATGAAGGACATGATGGAGATGTCTCGGGGTGTGCTGCATCCCATCCGTGGTCTCTTCCTGCGCCACTACTTGAGCGGGCAAACAAGGGATCATTTACCAATAGGACTAGACTCTGGGTACGGCCTATACGTTCTCTCATTGTCGCTCGCTCTCATAAATCATTTGTAGGCCCACTGGAAATCTAGAGGACTCCATCAGCTTCGTCCTCACTAACTTCATCGAAATGAACAAGCTCTGGGTCCGCCTACAACACCAAGGTCACTCGCGCGATCGGGAAAAGCGCGAGATGGAGCGCCGGGAACTTCGAATTCTGGTCGGCACCAACCTTGTCCGACTGAGCCAGCTTGACGGTGTCGATTTGGATCTGTATCAACGGACAATACTCCCTGCGGTTCTGGAGCAAGTGGTCCAGTGCAAGGACGTGATTGCACAAGAATATTTGATGGAAGTGGTCATCCAGGTGTGTACAGACCCATCTCCTCTCAATCAAACCTTACCTTTGCATACCGAACAAGGTGTTTACCGACGACTTTCACCTGCACACACTCGGACCGTTCCTATCTGCAACTGCTCAATTACAACCCAAAGTCAACATCAAGCAGATTGTCATCGCCCTTATTGATCGCCTCGCTGCGTATGCCGCTCGTGAAGCCGAAAATGAGGATCCAGAGGAGACTAAACGCCAGGAGGAGGCAGCGGCTCGACGTCTCGCTGAGAGGGTGAAAGTTCAAAGGGCGCGCACAAGAGAGAACGGAAACCCCACCAGCCCGGTGGGCGAACTCACTGCGGAAGCTGATGCCTGGAGGTCTCCCACCAGCCCTGTGACACCTGTCGTTGTGCAATCCACGAACGGCACAAACGGAACAGACGACGCGGTAGAGGTAAATGACTCGGAGAAAGCAGATAAAGGCAAGGAGAAGGAGACCATTGTCCAAGTCCGGAAGTTCAGAGGCGTGCCAGAAGACGTGAAGCTGTTTGAGGTGTTCTGGGAACAGGTGGTTCAGTTAATCAAGGTGAGCTCTACCCTACCATATTATTTTCGCCGTTTTATACCTTACCCCACAGGCTCGACCAGACTTGTCAATCCAGGATGTTACCGCGCTCCTTGTGTCACTCACCAACCTTTCCCTTAGCTGTTATCCTGACCGTCTGGAGTATGTTGACCAAGTCCTTGGATTCGCTCGAGATAAGATTAAGGAGTTCGAGGATAGGTAGGAAGAGGCATTAATCATACTTTTCCTGTATCTGATAGTGTCTGCAGCCCGGACCTTCACAGCCAACAGACGACAACCAACCTAGCTGCTCTTCTCGTTGCCCCCATCAATTCCTACCAGTCCGTTCTCACATTGCTTGCGCTCACTCACTATGTTCCCCTCCTCAACCTCCAAACCTTCTCCACTCGACGTACCCTCGCTCACTCGATCGTGTCCTCGGTGCTCAAGAATGAAACCGTCATCGAGGCACCAGAGGACGTGAACGGTATTCTCGAGCTGTGCCATGTACTGATCAAAGAACAACAAGACGCTGGCGTCGGGATCGGCAGCACCGGGCCTGCAGTTGTAAAGGATCAGCGAAGGCATGGGCCATACGGTACTGAGAGAGAGGACTTGGCAGAGGAGCAAGGTTGGCTTGCGCGGATGGTGCACCTGTTCAGAGCAGAGTCACTAAGCACACAGTTTGAAGTATTAAAAACCCACCATACTTTCTCTTTCCATCTAACGTCATTTTTGTCTCAATCAGCTCCTACAAACTGCGCGGAGACACTTCGAAGCGGGCGGCGAGCGCATGCGCTTCACTTTCCCTGCTCTCATCACCTCATCAATCAAACTTTGCCGTCGATACAAGATCCGTGAACATCTCGTGCGTGGCCTTCTCATCTCTCCTCGATTCGTTTAGGCTGACTTCATGATTAAAACAACTTCAGGAGGAGGACTGGGAGGCAAAAGTGTCAACGATCCTGAAGTTCATCCGCCAGCTCATCAGCATCCTTGCGAACCAAGTCGAAGCGCCGTCGATCGCGCTGCGGCTGTTCCTTCTGGCGGCCCAGATCGCGGACGAGTGCGAGTTCGAGGACTTGACGTACGACCTATACGTGGAGGCGTTCACCGTGTACGAGGAGAGCATATCCGAGTCGCGCGCGCAGCTTCAGGCGATCGCGCTTATCATCGGCACGCTGCAGGGCGCCAAGGTGTTCGGTGTCGACAACTACGACACGCTCATCACCAAGGCAGCGCTCCACGGCGCAAAGCTTTTGAAGAAGCCGCATCAAGCGTCCGCAGTACATCTTGCGAGCCACATGTGGTGGCAGGAAGTCCAGCCCGTGGTGGAGGGGGCGGAGAAGGAAGAGCCGGAAAAGTCGCCCGTGCCGAAGGAGGAGGGCCCAGAGAACGCGAAATCCGTGAGCCATGATATTTGCGCGTTTCCTCGTGTGGACTCACCATATTGCCGCCTTAGTATCCTCTTCAAGACAGCAAACGCGTGCTGGAATGCTTGCAGAAGTCGCTCCGGATCGCAAACTCCGCTACTGAGGAGATTGTCACGATTCAGTTGTATGTCGACACCTTGGATCAATACCTGTTCTACCTCGACCGAAATGCGCCAGCTGTACGTGCACTTCTCCGCGTTATATCTCTCGTCTCTGAACATGGGAATCTAATCTTTCGTCCCAGGTGACGCCCAAATTTGTCAACTCCCTCGTCGAGCTGATCACGGCGAGCATCGACAGCATATCATCGCCAGACGTGCATCCCTCACAGCGCGCACCGCCGGGGCTGCTTGAGGGCGTGCAGACGCCAGAGATGATCACGCGCCACTTCCGCAACACGCTCGCGTACATCCAGCGGAAGAAAGCGACCGCAGACGCCGAAGACGGAAACAAGCGGTGGGACGACGTCGACATCGTCGGTGCGCTACTGAAGATGAGTCTCGGCGCGCGGTGATGAGCTATGCAGCAACTCAAATTTTCTGAGAGGGCTTCTTGCTGTTACTGGCCGTTCCTGGAGGAGCGCGCAGTGTCGGATACCCCAATACCGCTCTCCTTGCTTTTGTATTCTGTTTTGAGATCTGCGTGTACATCCAGCTTAGGTTTATTCTATTTACTTGCCGCTTCCTCACGGCGCCGTTTCATTTAAGCTACAAAAAGCCTCTGCTTGACTGAGAATACAACAGTGCACAGTACATACATATGACCCTGTCATGACGGCACGGCGTACACCTCGGCCATGCGAGCGACAAGCCCGGGGAGCTGCTCTGCGGGGACAAGCATCATGCGGCCACCCACATCCAGACCAAACGAATCTTTCTCTCGCGGCTGCGCCCCGGTGAACGTGTAGTCCAGCGTATGCAGAGCGACCTGGACCGAGAGTGATGGTTTCAAATCAAGTTTCAATGATCAGATCGATGGCCCTTCGCACCTGCTGCGTGAGCTCGTCTTCGTGATGGAACGAAAAGACGCCCCCGGCGGACGAGGTGGGGAGAGATTTGCGCGGGCGCTTTGCCTGGGGCGCGGCGGCCTGTAGCTCGGCCTGCTCTTCAGCGGACATTCGGTATGTCCGCGAGAAGATCAGGAAATGAGTGAATACGTAGGGCTCGTTCTGAAATCCAAAAGTTGATCGGATGTCAGTCATGGACAAACAGAGGCGAGGGTGGGAAGGCAAGGCAGATCACGGAAGAAAGACGGACCTCCTCAACGGCCCATTTTATTTCGTCGACTAGCATGCGGTACATGTGTGGGATGACTTGGACAGGCATGTTGACGAGGCGCTCGCAGAAGATGAAGCCGACGTGGTTGGAGGATGCGAGGCCAGCACTGCCTAGGAGGTTTTGGAGTGTCGAGTGGAGGGGAACGTTGTTTGCAGACTTGGCGAGGGAGTACTCGATGAACGCTTTTATGGACGGGTGATTCTGAGACAAAAAACAACAACATTCGTATGGTCAGGGAAATTGGGAGGAGGAGTGATACTGACTTGGTGGACGTGCATATTAAGCACGGTGAGGAAGGCATATGGATCAGTCTCGCGACCGTCTGTTTTTACGGTGGAGCCAACGAGGGGCTGGGACAGGATGAGGTCGGCGAGCTGGTGGGGATGGAAGAGCTCTACATCTGTCTGGAAGAGCTGGAGGATGAGCCGCTTGAGGGCGATGAAGTCGACATCCGGATTGGGATCGAAAAACTCAAAGTCGACGTTGACGAGGTTCTACTAGTGGTGGGAACGATGAGCAGGAAGGATGGAGCTGTAAGAACGGCAGAGAAAACACGCACGACGTCCTCGCCGTCGCTGTCGTCGTTGTTGGTTGGGTCGTCTTGCTTCCGTTTTGACATTGGGAGTGGTGCCGGTGCAGAGAGTGCGATGAGAGATGCTCTTTTGGGCAGGCGATCGGATATGGCTCCGGACGCCGACCTGCTATCATCCCCTGCCCTATATAAATCCCTCCCGCGATGGCCCTCACTCCCTCCAGTGCCCCCTCATGTCTTTACGTCTCCTCAGACGTGTCTACCCCACGATACCTCTCGCGAGAGGTCTCAAGACGTCCTCGCCGCCGACAACTCTCCGACCTCATCGATGGATGCGACTCGGCCTACTCTCTGGTGGTGTACTCGGGGCCTCGCTGTTCGTAGGACATACCATTGCACCCCTCTATGCAGATGATGCGCAAGCAGGCGCGAAGGTTTCCTCACAGACCTCTCAGACGCCTCTTTCGACGCTGATGAGATCGTATGTCGTCTACACGATGTGCTCCTTCCCCACCCTCGTCGACTGGTCCCCGACCATGCTTTCCTTCTTTTCCTCTGTCCCAGGTCTCAAACAGGTCACTGAGGGGTTCGTTCGTCGGACCTTCTTTGCGCAGGTAAGCGTGTCATCTTAATTCAAGCCCATCACAGAATTCACGCGCGATCGTACAGTTCGTGGGAGGCGAGACGGCTCACGAATGCGTGCCCTTACTGGAACAGTTCCGTGCGGAAAATAAGGGCGCTCTCTTCGCTTACAGCGTCGAGGTGGACGAACATGAGGCTGCAGGCCAAGGCCACAAGCCGTCCGTCCCGGTCCATAAGCGCATTGTACAGGAAATGATCCGGTCGATTGATGTCGCAGCCGATTTTGAAGACCGTCACGCGTCCGGATCGTCCTCCACCGCGGCAGGAAGAAGGACGTGGGTCGCTGTCAAGCTTGTAAGCACCATGTATCCTTTGATACACACATTGTAGATCCGTTCGGTTCGTTTGCGCTCTTCGCAGACCGCCTTGCTTCCGAACGCGCAAGCTCTCACCCGTTTCTCTGTGTACCTCACCAAGACCCGGCCTGCCCTATCTCCTGCCATTGCGTTCCCCGGATGTCCGCGCGCGTCCGACATGGACTGTCTGGCTGTGGGCAAGCTCCCCTCGGAGTCACCTATAACGGAACAGGACGTTGTCGACATCAAGGAACTTCACTCGGATCTGGTCAAAATATGTGCACGCGCTCAAGAGCGGGGCATCCGGATCATCATCGACGCGGAGCATAGGCAAGTTTAATCTCACGATGCTCGTGTTCCTCCACGTACTTACTCCAAGGAACAGTTGGTATCAAGTATAGTTCCCATCTCATACTCTCATCGCACTACTTCACCAACCGGGGCCCATTCTCCGCAGCCCGCCATCGACGCAGTCACGCTGTCCCTCATGCGGCAGTTCAACGCGCTTCCGAAACGCGCTTCGATCGAATCAACTCCTGTACGGCCGCTCGTCTATGCGACATTCCAAGCCTACCTCCGTCGGTGCGCTACCCTTTATTCCTGCCCGGATTTTGCACTTGAACCTCTTTTCTGACATCCTCCTTTCCAGGAACGTCGAATATCTCCAACAGTCCCTTGCAGATGCCAAAGCCGGCAATTATGCTCTCGGCGTGAAACTCGTCCGGGGCGCCTACCATCCCCTCGAAACCTCCGCTCATGCCGCTGCCGCTGCCTCGTCTTCCGTCTCCGGCACCAGACCCCGTCGCAATAGCCACTCGCTCTCCATCTCCCCCGATCCTCACCCGCCCGTCTGGCCATCCAAGCCCGACACGGATCGCTGCTACAACGCATGTGCGCGCCTCCTCGTCTCCGCGATCCACGATGATGTCGCCAGCGTCGCGGGCGCGGGCGCGCCGCCGACCGTCGGCGTGTTGTTCGGCTCGCACAACTGGGACAGCTGCAACTTAATTTTGGACGAGCTCGTACGACACGGACTCGCACATCGCGAGGCAGAGGGCGCGCGCGAGGTCGTCAGGATCCGTGACGAGGCAACAGAGAGGATGACGTTGGCGCAGCTTTTTGGTGAGCTAATTGCTTAGACGTGTTTTGTTCTATGGGACGGTGTTGACGGCGATTCGCTTTTAGGCATGAGCGATGCGCTCACGGACTATCTTGTCGATAAAACGAGATCGTCCTCGCCGTTCGTGATCAAGTATGTCCCGTACGGGGCCTTGTCAGAGGTGCGTGTCCCATGCTCCGATAAGAACTTTTCAACCCACATGAATATATCCCATCATCATGCAGGTCATGCCATATCTCAGCCGCAGAGCCATTGAGAACAAGTCTGTGCTCGGCGACGGTCAGGCTGCAGCCGAACGAAAGCGGGCGTGGGATGGGATCTGCGTGAGACTTTTCGGTTGAAGGTTGAGTGGCTCTTCATCATTGAGTTTATAAATGGATCTGTAAGGAATGCAGTCGCTTCAGGATGAGTTCGGGCACTACACTATTACTCTACAGCGTGGTTAGGGATACATTATTGTGGATCAAGCGTGCGTCGACGACCTAAACAAGTTTCTTCTTCGATGATCGACTCCAGTTTTCGTGAGTGAGTGCTGTCTGACCGCGTAGGAATTTGGGACACATAACACCACACAACGCACAAACAACGCGTCAAACGCGCCTTAATATTAGGCTCGGACACAGCCGGTCTTTCCCAATTCCGCT
>CVKZ01000001.1:3081888-3108435 GCA_001457955.1 Heterobasidion annosum
GACACATCTCAGCTGCAAGTCGGGAGCTAGCTCCGCACAAATATGCATCAGTACAAAACCGATCTATAAGTGAAGTCGCTTACTGCAAAGGATCTTACCAACCATCCTTGGGCCCAGGGAAGGGGCTGGGGCGCCCGCAGTAATTGATGACATCGCTCATCACAGCAACCACACCGTTAGTTGCTGACCTCACTGCCCTTGCCCGCCGCGCTCCGACATCAACAACAGGAACAGCAGTGGCCACGCCCTTGCGCGAGCTCACACTTGTTGGGCAGCAGCAGGCGGCAGCAACTGCAACTTTGCGAGCGCGCCACGGCAGATGCCGGCTCAAACAGCCTCGAGGACGACGGCGGGCTCGAGAGCCCGGGCTCGGCGTGTTTGTGCGCACGTTGTCGCCGCGCTATTGTCGCCCTCGGCAATGCGCACGGGCTTTGATGCTGACACCCTCCGTGAGCACTGCGACCCCCGCAACGGGCGCACCTGCACGCACAACGGTGACAGCAACACCGAGTTAGCCGCGCACCCATCGAATGTGATCCCGACGGACGCGCAGACTAGAAGGGGCCTGAATTCGGGCACGACAGCCATCCCTATCTCCGTCTCCGTCTCCGTCCCCGCACCCGCCGCAACGCATCATGCTCTGTATAATGCTCGAGATGATGTTCAGATCGGCATTGGAGGTCGGAGAAGGCATGAGCCTCGAAATTTTATGTGACTTACCAGGCAGTTCCGAGGTCCACTGCGAGACTTCAAGTGAGACTTCAAGTTTTGCTGGTGAATTTTGATATGTCCTTGAAGTCAAGTCAACAAGACAGGGAGAGGAAAAAGGAGATGGCTATCAGTCACCTATCAACCCAAGGGTCACTGGCACTCACAAAGATCCGCTGTTTAAAAGTAGGAGAGGAAAACAGAGAGGAAGAGATGGATGAGGATACTGTGAGATGGACTGAGTCCGAAGCAGGGATGGCCAAGAGGAGTTGGGAGATGGAAAAAAAAGCGACCAGTCGGAGTCACGGACTCTTGACATCGCACCAAACACGCACCAACACAATCATAGAAAATCTTTATCTTCTCGGCACGGAGTGTGCTCCTGACAGGTCTTTTAAGATATTTCTAAGGAATATCGATAAATTCTGAGGAATTGAGCTTTTAAATATTTTCTAAGGATTTCCGGGCAATCTTTTGATGTGAGACAATTATGAATTTCTCTAAAATCGACCTTCTAAGAACGATCAAAACTCACGGTTTGCTGTGTAATATGTACATTGACGCTTCGGGACCTTTTCTTTGTGACTGAACCAAAGAGAACACTCCGCTGCGCTAGACCTCCGTTTGTGTCTCGCTCGCCGTTGCACATCTTGTCCATTGTGTTTCGGCAGTAAATGTCTCGACCTTGGTCTGCGTATAATTCTACGCATTCTGCGACGTCGCAGTCAAGGGCTGGTACTTCTCGCCCAAGGACGGGTCAATCCTTGACAGCTTCAGCAGCCCGCCCAAGGACAACTCAGTCTCGCCCCGGAACCGCTCGTCCAACTACAGCAGCATCGACGCGACATGAAGGCAGCTTTATCATCGCAGTCCTGGAGGGTCGCGGAGTTTCTCGCGAAGTCGGCTTGGCTGCCTTAGACAGAGATACAGGAAGAGTGATGCTTGTTCAGGTCTGTCAAATGCTGTGTTTCAAACTCCTCGAGATGTTTTGGTTCACCTGAATACCGGGTCAGCTCGCAGATTGTCAGACATATGTGAAGACACTGCACCAAATGCATCTGCATACACCTTCCCTCGTCCTTGTGCCTGACACCTTTCTGTCTGCGACGGACACGTCCCTTACTGTGACGTCAGGCAAAAAAGCGATTGAAACCTCATTGCTCGTGCAATGCATACAGAACGAGTTTCTAAGTGTCCCCGTCGAGCCCGTTCTTCGAAAATATTTCAATGAGGACGTTGGTGAGTTTGGAAGTTCTCTGACTTGATCCTTCACGTTGAAATTGCTACTAGGCCTCAATTTCATCAGTCAGCTTTGTGTTGAGGATGATGAACGGGCCGCTACTCTTCTTGCCGCCTCGAACAAGTGAATATATGCGCCATTTTTTTGAAGAAGAACAAATATGAATCTCTATCTAGATACTATGCGCTGTCCGCTGCATCGGCGCTCTTTAAATACGCCGAGATGAAACTCAACACCCGTTTTGCCGCAAATACGCTTCGGATCCGTTTCATGCCTCCTCACGGAACCATGTTGATAGACCCGGAAACTGCTCGTAATCTCGAGCTCGTTGAAAACATGACCTGGAAGAAGTCGCCTCACTCATTATTCGGGTAAGCTTGTCTATTTATCGGCCATGAGGTGGTTTCTGTGCTCAAGGACCCAAAGGATACTTGACCACACCTACACCGCTATGGCTAGCAGGTCTCTGCGTGCTGCAATACTGGCGCCTATCACAGGTAGATCTCACCACCCATCACTTTGTTGTTGGCTCTGACGCTGAGAATCAGTGCAAGCAACCATTGATGCCCGGCTAGATGTTGTTGAAGGTGATGTGCTCCTTAATCTCGCAACGTCGGGATGTATTCTGACCTGTCGCAGAGCTCGTTGGATCAGAATCACTCTTTACGGAAGTCAAAGACGCTCTGAAGCAGATAAATCAAATGGATTTCGATAAGTTGATCTCAATGGCAAGTCCGTTCTTCTCAGCGATATGTGAGGCTGAATGACAATTGCCATTCTAGCTCGCTGCATCCGATACCAGAACTATCAATACAGCCAAGGCGGCGAGTAACCGTGTCTCTCAACTGCTTGATCTTCGAAATTTGGTGAAAAGTTTGCCTGCGCTGCAGAAAGCATTAGTTGGAAGCCGCAGCGAATTACTTCAAATTATATGCGAGGTGAGCATGTCTTATGACCGAGAGCTGGTAAACCGAGATTCAATACTCTTTATAGATGATCTCTGATGACAGGCTTGCTACGATAGAAGCGCTCGTGTGCGATAGCTTGAATGAGGATGCAAGCCCTCACAAGGTCAATCATCCTAGGAACTACCATATATCTTGGTTATCTCATCTTGTTGCAGGGTGGGATCGGTGCCGTTAACGCTCGCGTATATGCAGTCAAGGTGAGAATTATGTAGACCCTTAACACATGGCTGATTTTTCCTAGGCCAATCGGAATCCCCTTCTGGACGTTGCTCGCGAAACGTACAAAGAAAACGTTGGAGATATCTATGCCCTGCAACGCGCTCTGGTCGAGAAGTATGACCTTCCGTTGATGCTGATATATCAGGGCTCTGGGTTTGTGTTTACGATCGGAAATAATTACGTCGACGGAAAACTTCCAACCGGCTTCATCGATGCGAACCTGAAGAAAGGCAAGTGGATTTTCAGTAGCATGGAGTTGGTGAGTTTCGTTGTGCATGCAATATCGTGTTCCATTAACCAAGACTTGCAACAGAAAAAAAGGAACTCACGGATGAAGGATGCCCTAGATGAGACCTTCCTTCTGAGCGATGCGTTTGTCCATCATTTTGTTTGGGTTATGACAACGACGCTCAAGTTTCGATCAGGACAATACATGGCCTCGTTATTGAGGCTCTTCGTGACATTGGGGCTTTGTACAAAGCCTCCGAAGCTGTGAGATCCACCACGTCAACTTTTGACCTACAATAATGTCATTTGTTAGGTCGCTCTTCTGGATATGCTTTGGTCATTTGCCCACATCTCAATCTGTGAGCTGCTCTCAGTCTTCTTGACCAGCAAGTCCTGATTCATGTGTCTGTGTCAGTGCGGCACTATAGTAAGGAGTGTTCCATCTGGCACCCACGGTCACTCAAAACTCCGTTGTAGTCCGTCCTGAGTTCACAGACACGCTTGCCATCAAAGCTGGACGGCATCCAATACTTGAGGGTGTCCAATCGTCCGGAATACTCGTGCCTAACGATGTTTACTGCTGCGAGTCATCTGCTTTCCAAATCGTGCAGGGACCCAAGTATGTTTCGTTCGTTGGAGTGAAATGTCTTGACTAACTCTGCTTTAGTATGTCAGGCGAGTCCATAAATTCAGAGCTGCCATGGTTATCATGTAGTGTCGTTATTCTCAGACTCATGAAACAGGAAAAAGTACCTATCTCAGACAAATTGGTCTTCTGACGATCATGGCTATGTGCGGATGTTTTGTCCCTGCCGAATATGCCAGCTTCCGGTAAGGCAAATCGCCTTTGTCTTTGATCTGAATGATATCAACTTCACCAGGATTCACAATTCCCTTCTCACTCGTCTTTCAAATGACGATGACATGGAGAAAAATTTGAGCACATTTGCCAACGAAATGGCATCCTCTGCGATGATATTAGGACTCGCAGACTCTAACTCGCTGGTTTTGATCGATGAATTGGGCCGAGGGACCTCTCCGAAAGAGGGTGTTGGTATTTCACACGCAATCGCTGAAGCTTTGATCAAGAAAAAGGTCTGTCTCTGTTCAAAGAGGTTTATATCCATCACTTCGACTTATTGTCGACCATACAAACAGTGTTTTGTATTTTTTGCGACGTGAAGCCTGGGATCTTTCGTTTTCCAAACTTTCAAAGCTCTAACGCTCATCTGCATTTGCAGGCATTTTCATCAGTTGTCAATCACACTTTCGCGACAACCTTCAGTTGTCAAGTGCGTTCAATCTTAGCTTCAGCGCCAAACAGCTAATTTATTCCGATGGTATACTAGCCTGCATCTCTCGGTTCAAGTAAGGGTCTATCTACGACGTACAGCGCTTTACAATAACTCTGACGTTACTCAGAAAAGTCGACGTTCAAGTTCGAATTTTGGGATGGTGTTCCAATACAAGAAAGTCTTCCGGCATTGATTCATCTCTTATCTAGTTCCATTCTCACTATTCAATGTACAGAATAGTTGATGGAATCCTCGAGAACATGGGGCACTACGGTTCCGCTCCGCACTATATATTGACACACAAGTACCTACTGACAATCACGCAGGTATCGAACTCGCACGCCTTGCAGACTTGCCTAAAGACGTGTTGGAGGAAAGCAACTCAGTCGCAAGCTGCTTAGCAAGGCTTGAAGCACAACGTCATGACAAGTGTGACTCTACCAAGATCACAGCTCGCCGAAAGGCTTTGCTCAGAGTGAATCATGCTCCCATCTTGACTGTTCATCTTACCTCAAGCATTCGCACTTACGCTCTTTTGTTTGAGCCAGCTTCGCCAGCAACTCGCGCAAGCCCTTGACTACTCGGCACTCCCTATTGACGAATTTGCAGCGTATATCGGGCGTTTCCAAAGAGAGATTGTTGTAGCCCTCGATGCCAGTCTCTGACTTCGAAATTGATACTTACACGACGGTTCGTTTGCACATAAATCGAATTTATGCAACATTGAAATTTCGCGCGCAAGGAGGGTAGTTATGACTGCATGACTATTGGCCTGGCACGCCAGATCAAATGTAGTGGCCAGTGTCTTGCAGTTCTCCTGTGTCTATTTCCTTCCTCCACAAGTTCAGATTAGATTCTCTGGCTTTGACCTGTCTTGACATCGGCATAGACTCCTACATCTGTGAACCCTCATGGAAGAGAGCCCACTTCCCTTATAGTCTTTGTGCCACTTGTGCAGACTGTAAAATTGACAGACTCATGACTGCGTTGAATGTGAGCAATAGTCGGATACATTACTCCTAGCGTCTTAAAGTACATAGCAATAGCGAACAAACAAACGTGCAATGGAACCAGCAACGCAGGGATAGATCCCCAAGTCGAAAAACGATTCAAGAGAACTCATTATAACTCATTACAACTGGCTGAGTTTCTGCATGCGTTTGGTCCGGTTCGACAACTCGGTATGCAAAATCTGCCGAAGGGCCTGCGCTCGAGCAGATAGGCTCAATTCATCTGCAGTGGCAACCAAAACCTGGTCAATTAAGGTGTACGGTAGCCATGTAGACATCGCAGTTTTTGGTGGGTTGCGAGACAGCATAGTGTCCTCCTGCATGCGAAAGCGAATCAGAGAATGTAGTTAGAGCAAAAATTGAACTTACAGTCCGAATCAGGGATGTCGTGTGATCAAGCACAGACTCAAAAATTCCAAACCGAAGGTATATCCGAATGAGCCAGTCAGGATGAAATTCCTATTACAAGAATGAGATAATGAGAGGCAAGAACGGGTAATTCTTCACCTCTATGGACTGCACAAGCCACGGTGGCGGAGAAGATCTATCGAAACTCAATATCGTCTCAAAGACAACCTTTGAGTAGCTCATGTCTGTCTCAGCGCTATCGTGACACTGTAGACACTGTTTGAGGTATCGCCAGCCGCGGTCTGCAGGCGTGCCGGGCCATGAAGTTACTTTGTCCGTGAGCAGCCAGTCAGACGTGTCCTCCGACCTGTTGGTGAAATATGAGAGGAAACTAGACAAAACAAACGATTTTTTGCATACAGTACTGCATCAAGGCTGTGAGACAGCCGTAGACATTGTCGGGTCAAAAGTGAGAAGGTATCTGTCATGTCTACCTGGAGGGTTCGTGCAGTTGCCATGGCCGTATTGAATCGATTGGCTTGTGCCAATCGTAGCACGACCGATGATGGTGACAACAAGACTTCTACAAATAATTGGGCATAAGTAACGGAATCAAGGAGCAGTCGAACAGACTTGCTCACCGCTCGTAGGAAGCAAAGAACCATCCCTCCGGACAAGCTCAAGTCTTGCCGACAACAAGGTATACTCGTACACAATGTCCGAAAGTTCGATAATTTCAGAGTCCCGTTTGCCGTTAGAAAAAGAAGTTTCAGGGATGTGCTTTGTGAGCTTTCTCCGTTTGCGAGCTGGCTGGCTGGTTTCGGAAGATATAGGTAGAACGATCCACGCGTTCTTCTGATCCAGAAGACTTAGCGCGTTCATAGAGACAGCATAGGCCTCCAACTGTTGCTCCACAATTGATATGAACTGCGATAGATCGGTTGTCACGGTTGACAACTTCGTTGCCCGTTGGTACATCACAAGAGCGGCTAAGGAATACTCAGCATTTAAAACAAGAGAGGAGCGAGCGGTCATACCTTTCCGATAGTCGCCGCGTGAAATGTACCATGTATATAAGATCCTCGAATAGAAGGGCCTTACTTGGGGATCTGCATTGCGAGCCTTGAACGAGAGAGACTCCTCAACCTCATCCACAATTTTGCCGAAATTGAATGACACAAGCTGTTCGATAGCATGCTCTTCACACATGCGATAGACCAGCTGGCGTATACAATCCCGCTTCCTATGATGATCATCAGTAAGCATGCTCACACCAATGATCAGAAAAAACAAACAATCTGTCGTGTGGAGCGGACATAAGAGCACTGTACGCATCATCATAGTAGCCTAGGTCGATCGAGCCCTTGATCACACAATACCACAACTCCGCCGTCTCCCATTCTGGGGGTGCAACTGACAAAGCCAAGCGGGAAAAGTGAATCTCATGCTTGATCAGAGACTCTGACTTGAAGAGGGCGGAGGCGTGAACATAGAAGCCAAAGTCGGAATCAAACAGCTTAGCTCCCGGTAGAACAGCCTGCAGAGCGCCGGAATCCTCATAGGAGAGTGCGTTATTGGGGCCTGGCAAAAACTGGTGAAAAAAGAATCGATAGATAGATATTGAAGCGCCGCACTGACCAAAGCTGCCGGCAATGCTGTCGAATGCAGTTGCAGCATCCTCGTCTCGTCCAACATTCAACCACAACCGTGCCCATACGTACATGACAGCTGGCGTCCTTGGCAACCACTCAAGCATTTCTCGTGTGGCATCGAAGTTGCCCATCAGCCTTAGGTGGTCACACCATACGACGTTCAACATCGACGCATGGGCAGGCGACGTATCTTGAAGCAGGCCCGTCCGATCCAAGAATTCATGTGCAGCACCCGGGAGAGGCAGTCCGCTGCTACCAAGTCGTGCTAACATGTTGTGCAGGAGCGAATTACTCGCGCAAGTCGTGCTACCACGAGAAACATCGAGGCTACGCAGACGTGAAACGACGTCATCGGGGTTGAATGATCCTCGACTGCCCGCTGTTGAAGGGACTCCGTTTCCAGAGGACTGTTGGCTCGTATAGCGCAACATGGCGACACCACGAAACACGGCGAAAATTTCGGCAAGAAGGCTAGGATCCCATTGTGGTAGTTCTTCAGAGAGGAAGAAGATGAGGATGATCAAGCAAATGCTGAACTCATAGCGAGCATGAATGGTGTAGGTCAAATATGCAGTGGTCAAACCAAGCGCCCATTCGGATGTGGCCCGTGGTAGATTTCTTGTGTCTTCTTCCTCACGTTTGATGATTGTATCGAATCCTCCAACGATATCAAGTACGAGTCGAGTAGCAGCATCAAGATCGTCGATACTCTGTAAGCCGCCCAAAATCCAACTTTCCAACCCTTCGTCGATGTCCTCTATAGAGTGCTGTGCCTTATTGTGAATGACATCTGCGAGAGAAAATGCGATCTCTTCATGCACGAGGCCATGGATGTCACCCTCGAGGATCTGTACAAGACGAGCGCCGAGTTTCGAGCGCAAGGTCCACGCGATTTCAGATAAAGCGTACAGTGGTTCCAGAGGTACTCCAGAGCAGAGTGCGCGATGCAGTTGAAGAGCCAGGTCTTCTTGCACGAGTATACCCGCTCGCTCACGTTCAATTACCACCACTTCCCCCACATCGGGGTTTCCAACGCCGATTGCGAGCGGCCATCGAGCGCTGCGCTCAATTTCCCGGCACCTGGCTATGAAGCCCTCCCAATCGCGTTTTAGGCTGATCCAGTATTGGTCGTACAAAGGCGCGCCCGTGAGAGGATCTTTCGATAAGCTGACGGTGCAGCCTACGACTGCTGTGATATTATCTGCAACAGAGGCATACGATGACGTTAGTTGTGGGGCAGGGGCCCCAGGAAGGGAGAGGCACGCGTCCGTATATTGATCAATCGCCGTCCGAAGGGTGAGTGGGGAGAAGACGCCAGGTTGCATAATTGCGGAGAAGAATTTATCGGTCATTGACCCAGGAGAGAGGAGTAATTCGTCTAGATACGTTGGCGTCAATTCAGACTCGGGAGGATAAGCTGCTGTGTGCCAGCTTGGAATATTGTCCGAGATATTGTCATGATCGGACAAGGGCAGGTCGAGACTGTGGACACTAGAACGGGCTTGACAGTCCCACAGCGTATATAAGCGCCCTTCGGCGACGAAAAAATCTTGGAGGTGGCAATGGACACTGTCCTTGGGGCTTTCAATGGTCTCGACTAGCGAGAGTGAATCGTTAGCGGCTGTGAACAGTTGGAAGAAACCTCCAGAGACCGTAGAGGAAGGTGTTGGGATAAAGACGAGTACATATAAACCCTCGGACTGCGCTTTAACAGAAAATGCAGACAAAAGCCTCTGAGGTTCGGGGTCAAGAAAAACAGTAGCTTTCCCTGTCGTTGATGAACCAGGCAGGGGCGTTGTTTCTCTTCCATTGCTAGAAGATGAGGGAAGCGTTCTCGTTGAAACACAGCCGCTCCGGGCGGTCCACAGTCGGAGGGTACGATCCCTAGAGAGCGTCCATATGTGGCCCATGTCAGTCGGTTGGGGGTGACTGCAGATGGATACAACGTGAGAGCCTTCATCAGAGCCTTGGTGGCCAGGTAGAAATGAGGCGAGGGAAGAGAGGAATGAGGTGTGGTGGAACAACGATTCTGTCCATTGGTCTTCGAGCAGATGTGTGAGCGGAAAAAAACGATGAACTCCAGCTATCGCATGGCTCACCATCAAGCGAATTGTCTCCTATGAAGTCGGTATCGAGTCGTATCAACGAACCATTGTGAAGGGCAATAGCGACGCAATGCGGGCCCTGAACCTGGACGATGCCCGGGGTAGCTTCCTGCATATTTTTGATTTGGTACTCACGGCACCAATTATTAGACATCTGTTCACTCCATAACTGGGTTCCACCGCGAATGGGCAGCACAAGACGGTAAAGGGAGCCGAACGTAGTGACTGCGAGCACATGGAGCTCGCGAGATTCAAAGAGAAAGACGGATGGGGATGGGGATACGGGGGAGGGGAAGACGAAGCGAATCGGTGGTACATTCGTAGTAAGTGACACTAGTTCAAGAATGAGGCCGTCGTGGATTAGGCGGACTAGTATGGTTCCAGTCTCGGGTGAGTTGAAGAGAGATGAAGACAAGGCATGCTCTGCAGGATCTGAGTTTTTTCGAGAAGGCGGAAGTGGAGTATTCCGTCTGGATGTGTGAATTGATATGGTCGGGACTTGAGAAGGTGAGTAAAGAGAGGATAGGTGAGTGGAGACGAGGATGTTGCTCGACATGGTCTACTCTCGCAACTGGAGTCTGGAAGCAGCATTGCCGAGCCACGATCTTGTGAACGAGTGCCACGCAAACAAAAGCAAAGATCGCGTCTGTGGCGCAGTCGCATCTCAACCTTGCGGGCGACACGTTGGCTACTGGTAATTGGATGGGGAACATCGCTTTCACATATCATTCACCGAGACCTGAGGATGTATGCTTGACTTATGGGGGCTTTCTGCTACTGCTCACAACACAGAAGAAGCAAACATCCACGACATCCGATGTGATTGCTTCCTCGACGTGTGCTTGACGGCAAGCTGTTCCGCTGGTGTCACAACGGGCCCTAGCAGAGGAGTCCACTAATTTGTCCTACAAGGAACATGTTGACTGTAACTTCTAACCCGGTTGAAATGCCCCAATCCATCATCACGTCATGGCGCACTTGTCGATGACTCTAATATTACAGGGCGACAGATATAACATCTGTATAGGCGCTTCATGTCAGGACGGCATGGCCAAAAAGTACAGCTTGATATTGTGATTCGCAGATGAGAGCATAGTCACTCACTCTTGAGTCAAGGGCCAAAACAACAATTATGACTCCGGTATCTCAATGCCTAATTTTGAGATTGTCATGCAACCAATCGATCAAATCCAGTGTCATCAGGTTGGCCAGTGGAGGCCAGTGAACACCAAGGCGTGGCAATAAATGCCCAATTTCGCATGCGACAACGGTGCGTGTCTTGAACGGTGAAGTCAGGAGCCTGGTCTAATGGGGTTTCTTGCTCTCAATTGAACAGAAAAGAACTCAATAACATGCGTCTGGTTAGTGCTTTGATGAGGACCACTCACCGTGCCTGAGGTGTACGCTGCCTACCGATGGAACTATGTTCGTTGCATGCAAGAAAATTTGTCAAGGCATCTGGGCGTGGCTGGTATCGGACGCGAATATCACCGCCAACTCTTCATTCTCAGAGTTTGAAGTGTGCGATCAAAGAAATTTGGGAGCACTGATACAGTCAAGCAATGTTCAAGATATGCCGTTCAGGAGGAAACGAATCGCGGGATCGTACGTCGGGATTCCAGGCCTGCCAGTGCTTGTATCTGCTTGTAAATTACTAGCCACCTTGCGCAATCTCTTTGCACTCTAGAGTCTTGGTTCTTGTACCATACTTCGCCGCTGGACAAAGGCATGCTACAAGACAGAGTTACGACTATCTTCCAAAGGACCAGTGACTGTTGGGAGTTGAATATGAGTGGGATAGCGTTTTCGCCAACGTTCCGGTTAGCCATCGGGAAGGCCCGAAAATCGCGTTGATACATGGTCACGTGCGACGCGTCTCGCGCCCGTCCTCGAGTCGCGACATTGAATATCCCTTTGACCACCATCTCCAGGCCCTGAGGCCTCCTCACCCGCTGGTGGATATACAACCTTCTCCTCACTTATATCTATCGGTTCAGACACTAAGTTGAAGTCTACTTCACCTTCCAGCTTGTTTCGACATTATCGAATCACATTCACTGGTGACCACGCTATTAATCGTCTTCGAAGTGCAACGTATCAGTACATGAAACGACGTAGGGGGAAATAGTGGAGGAACTATGTCACAACCAAGGAATAATCTTGACACTCTGCAGCGTAGAGCAACTAGCAAGACTGCCTCCGGTCCTGCTTCACAAGCCATGTCGGCGACACCCTCTAGTACAAATAAGGTCGGCATAAACAAGCTCTCAACCTTAGCCCTTCATCTGATGCTCTCACCTAGTCTTCTAAATTTAAGCCTGCTAAGGTTGCATTATCCGCCTCCGGTCCAGGTGTGTAGCGTTGGGTCATACTGTCACCACTCATTTAAAAGCTGTATCCATAGTCCGGAAAGCGCCTCCCACATCGCTTCCGGCGTTCTCCACTCCGGGGTTTGGTCGTGCCAAACCCACCGCTCCGGCGCCAGCTCCTCTGCATGCCGCTTCTAGTAACGACTGCATCGAGATATTGTCATCCAACGACTCTCCTCCCACCAGTCCAATGCGTAATCGTTCTGTCAAACGTACTTCTTCGGACGCGAACCTTCCTCCACCCATCTCGCCCAAGCGACAGAGGACTTTTTTTGTAAGTAATAAGGAAAGTGTCTTCGTGGATCAAAAAGGCAAAGGAAAGGAACGCCAGACCACCGCACCTACTACTCCTTCGAGTACACTCGTATCGCAGACCTCTGCTTGTGGCGCAACTGAGGGCGCGATGGCCGCTGTTCGCTGCAATGATCATTCAGACCTTCAGGCGGTAAGTCTCGTCTCTACCCTTCGCACACTCATTGCTGATATAGCATGAATTGCACACATTAGTTGTCTGACGATAGATTGCGTTCTCTTTATAAGTCTAATTATGCGTATGCAGAGAGGTTGCGCAGAGATAAACTGGATTACACTCTGGGGGTCAGTGAAGAGCACGACATCGTTGTCATCGAGGCAATCCTGTGTGTCGTCTTTCCCTTCAAAAGTCTTTTTCTATGCTTACCCCACTCGAGTCAACTTCTAGAACAGCGGTCGGCAGCCATACAATCTCTTCTCAAGTCCACAAGGAGCGTTACCCCTGCACTTATCAGTATGGCCGTCGACGATGCTTCGTCTGGTTCTTCCGTGCCTATGTATACCGGAGCTTCACACACCGGTGGCATTGTGAGCAGAAGCAAATTTTTTGCAGCTGCCCCCTTGACCGACGAATCGGATATCATCCACCTGGATGATGACAAGGAAGAGGTTCAAGTCATCGAGAGCGACGACGAATTATGGGGAAGTTTCCAGCCCGATGAACCTACACTGGTGGAAGATGTCCCTGCGCGAAGTGCTCTTGCTGTTCCTGCTCGTCGATCTACTCCTGCACTGTCTTCTTCCTTTCAATTACCCCCTCCTGAACCGTTCCCATATAAACCCCCAGCTCGATCGCCGCCTGTATTTGCTCCAGCTCCTCTTGATTCCCAATCCCGTTCTGCTGGGATCCACACGACCCTAGGATACGATCCAAAAACTGATCTGCTCTATCCTGAAGTTATGAACGTCCTCAAAACGACTTACGGCCTAACATCTTTTCGGAAGAACCAACTAGAAGCTGTCCTTGCGACGTTAAATGGCAGAGATGTCTTTGTCTTGATGCCCACAGGTGGAGGGAAGAGTTTGTGTTATCAATTACCCGCTATTTGTGAGAACGGCAAGACCCAGGGCGTCACCTTCGTGATATCGCCTCTCATTGCACTCATGCTGGATCAAGTCAAGGAGCTCGAAGAAAAATATGTTGATGTTGTGCTCTTCACAGGTGACATGGCAGCCGATGAAAGGATTCGAGCCACCAATAGGTTGAACGGGCAAGGCGAGAAACCGCGACTGGTGTACATCACCCCAGAAAAGCTCCAAGCCAGCGACAGTATGATGAAGACTATGGAGAGATTGCACGCTGCGAACGAGTTAGCAAGGTTCGTAATTGACGAGGCACATCTAGTCTCGACCTGGGGACGCGATTTTCGTGGTTCGGTATGCCACTCGCTTCTGTTGCAGTCAGCATTGACTCAAGTTCTCTGCCTTGTAGTACATCAATCTGGGGACTCTGAGAAAGTCATTTCCAAACGTACCCATCATGGCGTTAACGGCTTCTGCCACCCCCTCAGTTCAAAAAGACGTCGCGGACCAGCTTGGACTTAAAAGCTACGTTCTCTTATCGCAGTCTTTCAATCGGGCGAACCTTCGTTACACTGTGCGCGGCAAGCCTAGCAACACCACGAAAGCGGCAATCCAGTACATTCAGAACGAACATCCGAAGCAATGCGGTGTCATCTACTGCAATGGTAGGGACAAGTGCGAAAAGGTTGCATCTGATCTTCGGGGGCAAGGCATCAAGGCTATGCATTTTCATGCCAAAATGACGGAAAAAGACAAGAGGCACGTCCTGCAATCATGGAAGAATGGTCACACAGATGTTATCGTGGGAACAGTACGTTGTGATCTATCCCCTAGACTGTGAATTCACTGGCTAAATCCACAACAGATCGCGTTTGGCATGGGCATCAATCACGCAAATGGTAGACAAAAATTTCAGCGGGTTTCACTGTTCTCTCTTACATTTTTTTTTTAGTTCGGTTTGTTCTTCACTATGACGTCCCGTCAACTTTGATAGGGTCTGTATTGTTGTTCTAATAAGGTCGGTCTACTGACGTTTTTTCCATCAAGGTATTATCAAGAGACCGGGCGTGCCGGTCGAGATGGAAAGCCTGCTGACTGCATCCTCTGTACGAGTATTTATTACTCGAGTCTTGATACTACTGATCATCAAATTTCAAAAAGACTACTCATGGAGCGATTGCCAATCTCACTTCAACCGTATTCGCGAGAACGAAGACTTGGGGGCGGAGGATAAACAACGTCAAATCAACGAAATGCAAGAGGTCATCCAATTCTGCTTGAATGATGTCGACTGCCGTCGAGTCCTGTTGCTGAAACATTTCGACGAGCAATTCGATCCCCAGCACTGCAGCGGCACCTGCGATAACTGTACATCTACGATACCAGCAACCGCGGAAGATGTGACCGAGACTGCAATTTCGCTCATTCATATGATGGAGGAGGTGCAGAAAAGCAGGATCAACATCACGCGCCCTCAAGCCATTGACGTCTTCAAAGGTTCCGCGAAGAAAGAGTTCCTGGCCAAGAAACTGAACAGATTTGACTCTTATGGTGCTGGCAAGAATCTGCCATTAGCTCGCATTGAACGCATATTCGACCACTTGAGCAGTCTTCAGGTTTTTGCGTCTATAACAGAAACGAACAATGGGGGTTATCCTGTAACCTATACAACGGTGTGTCTATTAGCATTCATTACTCTGCTGTATATTAAGCAACATTCCAAGTTGGGACCAACGTACCGCGACTATTTGAGAGTCGGCTCCCGAGTCATTATGAAGTTCCGCACATCGCAGAAGACTGGGCGAAAGCCCGCCTCTAAGAAAGGTCAGGCCCCTCGCGCCAGGAGGAATGGTCCAAATCAGGACCTGGAAGACGATCCCATCGATGAAGTAGAACAGACCAATAATGTGGCCGGCCCAGCGTCGGCTGTTTGGCCCCCGCCTCGATCTGCGGCCACACGGGCTGTCTCGCGTACAGACTCTATGGGTCCTGCTATGGGCTGTTACGGAGAGCTCAAGGACCTTCGGTTGCAGGTGGAGTGTTTGATGGCTCAAGAACAACTGATCGCGACTTACTGTTGTATGCATTTAGATATCGGAAAATGACGGTCTCGATGCGGAAGAGATACTTGGTGATGGGACTCTTCAAGCGTTGAGTTTCATCCTTCCAGAAGGTAGGTCGCGAATGCGCGATGTGCCTTCATGGCTCTGACCCATTACCTTAGACCTCGCTGGTTTCAAAGATGCCTTGGATGGTGACGATGCTGATGAACCTGATAAGAAATGGGAACAATATGGTCATCGCTTCCTCGGGATTTGTATTAAATACCGCATGCGCCGTGATCCCACGGCCAGGTAAGCATACAATCATCATGGTGATTATGCTATATATGTCGGCACCGACGCTCGAGTCGTTGAGAGCTTTCACCCCCTCCAACCCTATCATATATATCGTGTCTTCCTCATGCTTCCAATTTCTGACTTCACCGATAGTTTACGCCCAGGTCCTAGTACAGCAAAACCACCTATCGAGTTTCATCTGGACAACATGCATCAGCGCTTCGATTACCGTTCTGGTACCTCGAAGCCTTCTTCCAACGGAGGTTGACTAGAATTGACCTCTGCCAGAGGTATCATCCAGCGTTTCACTATCACTTATGTGTTATTGTATAGTCTGCTACGTTATACCATTCTTCAACCCCCTGATCTCTGAGTGGCCGAAACCCTCTGACACTCAGATAATTTGTATCTACTCCACAATTGCTTCCACATACACCTTACATACTATGTTGTATAGAGAGCATTCCTGCGCATCGCTCGATTAAAGTTGGGTTGGTCTTCCGTGCTGAGCGCTGAACAGCTAATTCCAATATTAGTCTGAAAACTGAACCATATTCTGCATAAATGTGTAAACGTCGCACATAAATAAAGCCACCGGTGCACTGGCCAGTCATCTTCATACAAAGTCCACGAAGTATACACACAGTCCATCTAAAACTCAATCAAGAGAGCCTCTTTTCTCTCAGTCTGCTCTACACCAGAAGAAACGCTCGAGCTATACGGCGAATACACTTCCTGAGGAGGTGCTGTTGGCACGGCGGGGAAATGAGGTAGAGGAGTGGGGTCGACGGGGGCATACTGCTGTTGAATGGGTTGCGAAACTGTGTTGGCTCGGGAGAGGGTGAATTGGGCAGGAGGATGAGATGGAGCGGCGTACACCTGGGTGGTGTTGTGGCGGACGGGAGGTGAAAATTGAGGTAACTGGGACGGTTCCCGTTGGGAAGGGTGAGTGGCTCTCGTCTGGTAAGACTGTTGCACATCTGCGTCATATGCATTATGCAGAGCGATCGGTTGTGGGTGAGCGGAAGCAGGGCTTGTGGGGAGTTGAAGGACTGGCGGTTGTGAAATACCCTGCGGATCGGTATATTGTGACCATGCTTGGGGGGATCTTTGCTGATGGTGAGTGAAGGATTGCTCGGCTGAAGGAGTGCTAGCTGATGGCGAGTAAACTTGCGAAACCGAAGGGTGATAAACAGACGCGGCTTGTTGCATCTGAGGAGCGTAATTAGTGCGCGGAGAAAGCGGTGTCTGTTGGGGCGCAGGGCTCCATTGACTATATGATGGTTCAATGGGAGCGAAAGAAGATTGGTGTGGAGGTGGTGCCACTGGCGCTGCTCGGTAGGGACGAGACAATTGCTCCGTTAGTATTTTATCATACAGCTTAACAGCTTGCGAAAGCTTGTCATTCATCTCCGCAAGCATTTCTAGATTGTTGATGTTAACAATCGTCCGAGACGTAAAAGCGCCAGACATACCTTCTTTCCTCCCAGTATCATCTAAACTCATGGCCAACTTCGGCCGCAAACTGTTAGCCTTATCAAACAGCTGAGTCACCGCGGGATAGCGAGACATATCTCGTCCGCCTTGCTGCTGTACTTGCTCTACAGTTTGACTGAAAGTCAAGATCGTGTCGGCCTCCAAAGGCTCAAGGTCATAATTAGGTAGCACTGGTACCGAGGCAGTCGTAGGAGGGTATGATTGTGAATAGCTAGCACCGGAGTATGCGAAAGGCGTCGTATCGCCGCGTGAAGATTCAACAACGACGGGGGCACTTGGTTTCGGTCCACTAGCTTCCCGGAGACTGGCCTCGATCGCGGCTTTGAGGTCAGGGTCTTCTTCATCGTCCTGCCCTAACGGTCGCGTATTTCGATCCACGAGGGGAGGCTCAGAAACCTGCCACGAAGACGCCTCCAGCCGATAAGGAACATAGCCAGGGCGACCATGCTGACCGTGACCGTTCACTTCCTCAAGCGAGAGTTGAATGGCGCGCTGAAGCTCTGCATCCGCAAGATCGCGTGTCGAACGATGTCGGACACTCCCCACACTGTGGGACGAACGGTGACGCTTGCTTTCTGAGCTCAAACTGTACATAGTTTATCACTGTGGCATTGAGGCTAATGAACCATGCTTACCCCTGGTCCTTGTGCCTCGTTAGCTTGGTATAACACCCATCACATACTCGGACTTCCTGCGTGATGCCAAAGTGCGGTAAAGGGAGTGACTTTGATGAACATTGCTGATCGAAGACTTGGCCACAGTTCCGACAGTGATGCTTGCGATTCGTAAAGCTGAAGGACGTCCGACATCGGAGACAGACATCCGAGTCGATCCACTCTGGTGCAGTTTGAGTATCCACCATGGCCGAGCTGGCAGAAGCCAAATTTTCGGGAGGAAAGTTAAATCCTGGGGGACATCAGGGTTACGTCACCGAGGATGAATTTAGACTGTTTACCTTCACCTTGGAGGGTCTTGTAGACTTGGCCAGCATAGCTGAGGCTAGGTTTGCCCTCGAATGCAAGAGCCCAAGATTGAATATAACGCAAGGTCTTATCCCTGACGTCACGATTTAAGCCGTGGCTGTGCAGGATAGACACCAGGTTGTCCATGAACTCCCTCGAAGCAATTTCACTGAGGAAGTGATCGCCACCATTCTTGAGGCATACGTCGGTTAGCTAAAGGATGAACGGGTTAATGGTGAAAGGCGAAAGGGATCATGAGAGTGAGTGCACAAACACTCAGCGCCAACAGTTGTACGTTGGGATTCTTGTGGTTCAGCCGACGTTTGAGTGCGCGCATAGCGTCTTTAGGTTGAGCGCTTTTTGAGCGTATTTGGTCGCATATTTCGAGGTTGAGAGCGATGTCTTCCGAACCTGCGGGCAGGAGCTCCGAGGTCGCTCTGTCTGGGGCGGAGATGGATCAAACCGTGAGGGCGAAGAACTCGAGCAACGTACCGACGGCATCGTCAAGCTGGGATGTGCCCCACAGCCAGCTGCTAATCGTGGACATTTTCAAAGAAGAGATGCAGGTACTTAGAGCGAGAATAAAGCAAGGGTGGGTAGAGTCCGAAGGATGAGCCGAGACAGATGAAGGGAGCTGCGAGACTTGGGATGACTGCAGTGTCGGCGGGGGTGGCGGCACCGAATGAGTAATTGAGTCGGAGTTTGGACTTGCTCAGCATTGTCGGTTGTTCCTCAACAACCACCTTGTCGTCGCTGCTCGTCGGCGTGTTCCCCGCGTTCTTCACTCCCTCTTCTCCGTTCGTCGCCCAAGACACTCCTACAGCCCTTCTGTACTTCTGCTGCAAGACAGGGGCCTCAATACCATCTGGTAACGACTGCAGTCGGTCTATCTATTCCTCTTGGCCATCTTCCTTGATAAAACCGCGGTCAACTCCTCAGAACCGCTCCGTTTCCCTCCCCTGCCTTGTTCTATATCCCTGCCTTGCCTTTGACTTATTTTACTCAAAAGAGTCACACATTGTCCTGTTACTCGACAGCATCCCCTCTCAGTCATGTTGGGCCATCAGTTTTCCCATTCGGCAGCGCCCATCCGCAAAGTGAAGGAGGTACAGTTCGGTATTCTTTCGCCCGAAGAGATTGTGAGCAACATATTCTCTATCCACTCAGTGTTCTAACTTTGAGTTGCAGAAAGCGTATTCCGTAGCTAAGATTGAACATCCCGAAGTTATGGACGAAGCCACGCATAAGCCAAAGATGGGAGGCTTGATGGACCCTCGTCTTGGCACTATCGACCGGAACTTTAAGTGCCAGACATGTGGAGAGGGGATGTCGGAGTGTCCAGGTCATTTTGGTCATATAGAGTTGGCCAGGCCTGTCTTCCATCCAGGTGTGTCCACTCAACGTTTTCTGTTGACGAGACATAACAAAATAAATCCATGCCGTAGGGTTTATCGTGAAGGTTAAGAAAATTCTGGAGAGTATCTGTGTAAATTGTGGAAAACTGAAAGCCGACATCGTGAGTCGTGTATCTTTTTCCTCTACTTGCTTCGCACCCCACCACCCAATTTTCTGGGGGCTCTCTCCACATCACGCGGAGAACCCCAAACCCACACTGCGTTAGCTCCTCGACAGGCGAGGCGTTCTTCTACCCGTGGCGTGGTTGACGCGCGTTTTCGATCGCTTGATCGCCGCGTTGACCTTTATGCGCTCGGTGTTGGTTGGACGCGCAGCTGTGTGGTGAAATGGGGGCTGAGCGAGGAGTGCGAAAACGTATCCATATGCAGTCGTTTGCCGATACCGGCAGCACTGTTGTGTTGGACTGCTGGGCGGCCCTCGCTGTGACGCAGCTTGAGTGGCTCAGGCCTGGCTAGCACTTTGAATCTCAATGTTCATTGCCCACCTTTTTTGTGTATATTGTTTCTTTTTTTTTTGTTCCCTTGGGGTGGTAGTCGAGGCTGGATCACATCATACACACCCTTGCTGACCCTTTACTCATTTTTTGCTTTCCGCTGTTCGCCTGTGAATTGTGATGTCTGGTTGTAAGACGGATCCCAATTTCGCTGACAAGATCCGGCATGTGCGTGACCCGAAGGCCCGCATGTCCATCGTATGGGGTCATTGCAAAGGTAAGATGATCTGCGAGCCCGACGAACCGAAGGAAGAAGGGGAAGGCGGGGACAGCGAAGAACACAAGAAAGGACACGGCGGTTGTGGGCACACCCAGCCGCAGGTGAGAAAAGAAGGACTGAAGCTGTTCCTCCAGTACAAGAGGTCAAAGGACGATGATGAGGTCAGGTGAAAGAGTATCATTTTTGACATCGCTGTTGACGCGTGACCCTTTCAGGAGATTAAGTCACTGCAGCCGGACAAAAGACTTTTCACCGCTTCAGAGGTTTACAATACATTGAAGAAGATCTCCGATTCGGATTTGCATCTGCTTGGCCTTTCGGATGAGTACGCTCGCCCTGAGTGGATGATCTTGACAGTCATGCCTGTTCCGCCACCCCCTGTACGGCCTAGTATCGCTGTTGATGGAGGTGCGATGCGGAGCGAAGATGATCTCACGTACAAGCTCGGCGATATCATTAAAGCATCCGCCAACGTTCGTCGATGTGAACAGGAGGGCGCACCTGCTCATGTCATCACAGAGTTCGAACAGCTATTGCAGGTTCATAGCATTCCGCATGCAATCGGGTTCTGATACTGATCCGTCACTCTAGTTCCACGTTGCCACATATATGGACAACGATATTGCTGGTATCCCGCAAGCTTTGCAAAAGTCAGGTCGCCCTGTAAAGGCTATTCGTGCCCGATTGAAGGGAAAGGAAGGCCGCTTGCGTGGCAACCTGATGGGAAAGCGTGTGGACTTCTCCGCAAGGACGGTCATTACAGGTGATCCCAATCTGGAACTCGACGAAGTTGGTGTACCGAAGAGCATTGCAATGACTTTGACCTACCCCGAACGAGGTATGGTCGTTTCTGTCATTCCTACCCGTGCGGTTTGCTGATAGTTTGTCGCTACAGTCACGCCTTATAACATCGAATATCTTCAAGAGCTCGTGCGCAATGGCCCTTCAACGTATCCTGGAGCGCGTTATGTGGTCAGAGATACTAATGAACGTATTGATCTGCGGTACAACAAACGCGCAGATACATTTTTGCAGTTCGGATGGATCGTAGAACGACATCTCAAGAACGGAGAGTGAGTTTTCTAAACGTTTTCAGCCGGTTGACCGGCTCATCGTGACCCTCCTCCAGCTTTGTCTTGTTCAATCGACAGCCGTCACTACATAAAATGAGTATGATGAGCCATCGAGTACGGTTGATGCCGTATTCAAGTAAGTTGACAGTTTGCACAGAATTATTCTATTCTAACTGTTCTTTTCATATCAGCGTTCCGCTTGAATCTTTCTGTGACGCCCCCTTACAATGCCGATTTCGACGGCGACGAGATGAACATGCAGTATGTTAAAAAATAAACTATCCATATCTTTAAGAGATCTCAAATTTTCATTCTCTGCTAGTGTACCTCAAAGTGAAGAGACACGAGCTGAACTCAGTCAAATTGCCTGGGTCCCACGGCAGGCATGTCTCTTCTTTCAAACATATCGTTCAATGACTGACCTTCTATCTAGATAATCTCGCCACAAGCAAACAAGCCCGTTATGGGTATCGTCCAGGACACGCTTTGTGGCGTTCGCAAGTTCACGCTCCGCGACACTTTCTTGGACTGGAATCAAGTCCAGAACATCCTTCTATGGGTACCCGATTGGGATGGCTCTGTCCCTATCCCTGCTATCATTAAGCCAAAACCTCTTTGGACCGGCAAGCAGATTCTTAGCATGACAATCCCGAGAGGAATAAATATCCAGAGGTCGTCAGATTCGAAGACATCCAACCCCGTGTTTGATGACGGGATGATGATCGAGAACGGCGAGATCATCTACGGCATTGTCGAGAAGAAGACAGTCGGAGCATCTCAGGGAGGATTGGTCCACGTCGTATTCCGGGAGAAAGGTCCAGAGGCCACGCGGACGCTCTTCACTGGGCTCCAAACCGTCGTCAATTTCTGGCTATTCCATAACGGCTTCAGCATAGGCATCGGTGACACGATCGCTGATAAGGGAACGATGGCCTACATCACCCAGCATATTGCAGAGAGGAAGACTAATGTCCAGCAGATCATTGATGACGCCAGTCATGCCCGGCTCAAAGCCGCACCTGGTATGACTATCCGTGAATCTTTCGAGAGTCGAGTCGAGCGAGAGCTCAACCTGGCTCGTGATACGTCCGGCCAGTACGCGCAGAAGAACTTGAAAGAAGACAACAACGTCAAGCAAATGGTGGTTGCGGGTTCGAAGGGGTCCTTCATCAATATCTCTCAGATGTCCGTCTGTGTCGGGCAACAATCTGTTGAAGGACGGCGTATACCCTTTGGCTTCCGGCATCGGACACTACCTCATTTCACGAAGGACGACTACAGTCCCGAGGCCCGCGGATTCGTGGAAAACTCGTATCTTCGTGGGCTCACGCCGCAAGAGTTCTTCTTCCACGCCATGGCTGGTCGTGAAGGTCTTATCGATACTGCTGTGAAGACTGCTGAAACGGGATACATTCAGCGTCGTCTCGTCAAAGCACTGGAGGATGTCATGGTCAACTATGACGGTACTGTTCGTAATTCCTTGGGCGATCTGGTCCAGTTCGTCTACGGAGAGGACGGCATGGACGGTGCTTTCATCGAGCGACAGCACATCGATACGTATGGCCTCAATGATAAAGACTTCGACCGCAATTACCGGGTGGACGTTATGGATCCATCAACTCGCTTCCAGCCAGGAGCACTCCAGATTGGGATTGACGACAGCTCACCTGAGCTACAGATGAAGTTGGACGAGGAATATCAGCAGTTGCTCGAAGACCGTCGCGTCCTTCGGGAATTCATCTTCCCCCAACAGGATCCCACCATTCCCCATTATCTTCCGGTCAATCTGCAACGTATCGTCCAAAATGCGATGCAAATCTTCCACATCGATCGACGGAAGCCCAGCGATCTCGAGCCTGCGTACATCATCGAGGCTGTCCAGAAGCTCTCGAATCGTTTAGTCATCGTACGTGGTGATGATCCTCTGAGCTTAGAGGCCCAGGACAATGCCACGCTCAACTTCCGCATGCATCTGCGTGCGACATTTGCCACCCGACGGGTTTTGGAGAGATATCATCTCACGCGAGAGGCATTCGACTGGGTCCTGGGTGAAGTCGAGGCAAAGTTTAACCAATCTGTTGCCAACCCCGGCGAGATGTGCGGAACGCTAGCTGCTCAGTCTATCGGAGAGCCAGCAACACAAATGACGCTCAATACATTCCATTATGCTGGTGTGTCCAGTAAGAACGTCACGCTTGGTGTTCCACGTCTAAAGGAGATCATCAATGTGGCGACGAATATCAAAACACCATCGCTTTCTGTCTACCTCCAGCCAGAGATTGCGAAGGACCGCTTCAAGGCAAAGGATGTCCAACAGGAGTTGGCATACACTTCTTTACGGACCATCACAGCTGCTGTCGAGATCTGGTACGATCCGGATCCGAGCTCCACAATCATCGAAGAGGACCGATTATTCGTCGAGGCCTTCTTCGCCATTCCCGATGATGAAGTCGAATCTAAGTTGCACCTACAGTCGCCTTGGTTGCTTCGTCTGGAACTGGACCGTGCAAAAATGATCGATAGAAAATTGACCATGGAGTTTGTGGCAGGGAGGATTGCAGAGAGTTTCAAAACCGATCTTTTCGTCATCTGGAGTGAAGACAACTCGGAGAAACTCGTCATTCGTTGTCGTATCCTAGGTGGGGCAGACAAGGATGAGGACGGTATGGAGACCATCGAAGAGGACATCTTCCTTCGACAGCTGGAGAACACGATGCTGAACTCTGTCAGTCTGCGTGGAATGAAGGGCATTGATCGTGTTTTCTTGTTGGAACACGACAAGGTAATCATCGACCATGAAGGTAACATCGAGGCACGCCAAGAAAAGGAGTGGGTGCTGGAGACGGACGGTGTCAATTTGAAGAACGTGATGTGCTTGGACGGTGTCGACTTCACGCGCACCTATTCGAATAGCTGCGTCGAGGTGTTCAATGTCCTTGGAATCGAGGCCGCTCGTGCTGCGATCATGAAGGAGTTGCGTGGAGTGATCGAGTTCGATGGTTCCTACGTGAACTATCGTCACCTCGCCCTCCTTTGTGACTTGATGACGCACCGCGGACATCTCATGGCCATCACACGACATGGTATCAATCGCGCAGACACGGGAGCGTTGATGAGGTCGTCTTTCGAGGAGACGGTGGAGATCTTGATGGAGGCAGCGGCTGTAGGAGAACGGGATGACTGTCATGGTATCGCCGAGAACGTCATGTTCGGCCAAATGGCTCCCATGGGCACGGGTGCTTTCGAGGTCGCGTTGGACATCGACATGTTAAAGGACGTCATCGTCGACCCAAGCTTGCCCATGCAGAGTATGCTTGCCGCCCATGTTGACGATGGAATGACGCCGGGACAGGTGGCAATGACGCCCTACGACAGCAACTCTCCAACTTGGTCGCAGGATGGATCGTTCAAAGGCGAGACGGCTGCATTCTCTCCACTGGCAGGGAATCGTGACGAGTCCACGAACTACACCTATCGTGGATTTGGTGTCAGTCCTCTTGGTGCTGGAGGGATGTCCCCCGCGGCTCCGGGTTACAGTCCTAGTTCACCGAACGTCTATTCACCTACGTCGCCCTACATGCCTCAGTCGCCATTCCATGGTGGAGGTACATCCCCACTAGGCACTTCGCCATACGGTGCCACATCTCCATTCTATGATCCTCGCAGAGCGCCCACCTCGCCCACTTACTCCCCAACGTCGCCTGGTCTCAATTTAACCTCTCCCGGATATTCACCGACCAGTCCCCGCTATTCACCCACATCGCCTTCATTTTCTCCAACCTCACCTCGATACAGTCCACAATCACCATCTTTCAGCCCAACTTCACCTCGATATTCTCCTACGAGCCCTTCCTTCAGCCCAGCTTCTCCTCGCTGTAAGTCATTCTGTCTATTGCGAAAAAACGACCGCTGATTCGTGTTGTATCCAGACTCTCCTAGTAAGTACAATTTGAATCAATCAATGCTCGACGCTGATCTGTCTTTGTCTACTCTTCAACCTCGCCACCAGCTTGTAAGAATATCATTTACTCCATATATTCTGTGATGCTAACCCACCTCAAGCTCCAGCACAAATGTCACCATCCTCGCCAACATCGCCGACTTCACCATCATCTCCAAAATACTGTGAGTTTGAGATGGTCTGTGCATATAGCATCTGCTAATGTAGTATCCTAGCTCCCACTTCTCCCGCCTATTCTCCCGCGTGTGAGTGCATTTATTTTGCTATCATGTTCTTTCATGCTGACAATCATGTTTTCATTCAGCACCTGCTTATTGTGAGTCACTGTCACGAACTTACAACTGCTTATCTGACAGCGTGCAGCTCCCGCCTCGCCCGCGTACAGCCCAACCTCGCCACATTGGTCGCCGTCGAGTCCATCCTACCAGAACGGGTCGTCGTCGGGCCGCAAGAACGCTTACAGCTCCTCGCCGTCTTATGATTGATTTCGACCATGCATTTTCTTGTAAACCTTGTCCTTCTAATGTCATTGCGAAGGCTGCATTCGTCGTACTATCTAGCGTGCCTCTCCTCGCAGTCATGTAGAATAACAGCATTGATATAAGTATTGTTGCTAGATATGTTATAAACTATTGTCCGATCCAGAGAACATGCTGATCATTCCTCAAGATGAGAACTTTGATGCCAAACTCTGTGATGCACTATGCACCAAAAAAACCCATCCCACCACTGGTTGCAATGCAAAAGAAAAGATGAGATAAAGAAGAAACCATCAAATGAGCGAGAAAGTCGACAAGTAAAAGAGAGCATGGTCAACGTAGTGAACAATGGGGGTCGATAGGGAGCATGACGGGGAAGAAGACCCCTCAGAGGATTGATATTGACTGGGAATCATAGTCCGTCCAAGATTGACTCGTAGGCAAAGGAGCGTGAGTGAGATTGGCTGATGTACGGTGCGGCGATGCGCACGGAAGGGGGCGAGCGAAATGACCGTGTGTCATTAGAATTACAATTGAAAGGGTATAGGTTCGATTGAGATGGAAGATCACGGGGATATCTGGGCCGAAGGTGACAAAAAAAATTGTAGGATTTGTGCTCTGCAGAGGTAT
>CVKZ01000001.1:3108535-3155077 GCA_001457955.1 Heterobasidion annosum
CAATTGAAAGGGTATAGGTTCGATTGAGATGGAAGATCACGGGGATATCTGGGCCGAAGGTGACAAAAAAAATTGTAGGATTTGTGCTCTGCAGAGGTATGCCGGTGAGGGGAGGGGGAGGGGGAAGGGTAACGAGGGGGGGATTGGATGACGTAGTCAGAAATGGGGACTGGAGAGAGCGGGACAGAATCGTGATCATGGACAGGAAGTATTGCCGGTGCGAAGCCGAAGAAAGTGATAACATAAACGAAAGCAAAACCAAGGCATCAGACAAAGAACTGGGTGCTGCGAGAGAGAAGTCACGGGCACGGCGGTCAGCAAGACGTTGGGGAGGGAACGTGAAGGGTGCTCACTGAATCCGACTAGCGGCATGCACTTCCATCTCTTCCATCTTGTATGAATTGAGTTCTTCCTTAATGCGCTGCGCGAGGGCAGGGGTGAGCCTGCTCCATGTAGCAGGCTCGCTCCGACGATCGTACACGGTGGCCGGGAACGTGTCATAAACGGAAAGGTTACTCGCGAACGCCAACCTTTTAGAGGGGGCCGTTGCTGAGCGATGGGACAGGGTAGGCGTGTTACCGAGCATGGTCGACAAGGCTGGCGCGGAAGAATTAAGGTTCGGGTGGTTAAACAGCGTCTTTTCAGGCTGGGGCCGCGGCGAGTCCTCCGCATCGGACATCTGCCCCGGCGAGTCCGTCCCGTCAAAGGAAAAGGATGGAATGAAGGGCATTGTGTTCGATGAGGGATCTTTCGAATGTGCCGACGAATGAGAGGGATGCCTATGGAGCCCATCGATGTGGTCTGGGTCAGGTGATGGAATGCGGGCCAAGGGGCCAAGCTCCGACTGTTGAGCGGCAGGAGAGTTGTAGGAGTTGGACCGTCCACGAGCGCTGCTCGACATTGAGCCCATGAAGGAATGCTGGTCATACTTGTCTGCGTCTGATAAGACAACATTAGACATAAGCACAAAATACATGTGATCTTAGATCCTACTTTTGAGGATGCCCTTAGCAGGCGTCTTGCTCCTCTCCAGACTTCGACGCACGTTGACCGCCCATGGTTCCGTCTCACCCTCGGAGCCAAAGCTTGTGCGCTCGAGTCCTTGCCGGATGGTGAGGTCTTCGTCGTCCTCTTCGATATGATTCCAGTCCTCGTCGTCCCAGCCATCCAGATGGGATGAATAATCATGTGCACTTTCACCCTCGCTGGCCGAGTCGTCGTCCTCCACGATCACACGCATGCCCTCCTCGTTCACGCGGTACCCGCCCGCCCGAGCCGGCGACTCACCATGCCTCGATGTAGTGTTTTTCTCCCACGTCGTTGGAACATGTTCGGCGGCCTGCGCTGCCGACGCCGCCTCCTCCTCAACAGCCTTGGCCCTTGCCGCTGCTTCCGCGTTAGACTTGAGCGTATGCTGTCGGGCTAGCTTCGCCGCCGGGCTCAACCCGTTGAGCTCGGCGCTCCACTCACTGCCTGAGCGGTCGAGCTCCGCGGTGACATGGGAAACGCTCGCTTCGGCAGCCTCGCCCTTGTCGCCCTTTTTCTTCTTGCTCTTCTTACCGCTTCCTTCCGCGTCTTCCTTGTCCTTCTTGTCCTTGAAGAGTGACGTAATCCCTGCGATGGAGTTGCGTCGAGCGAGCTTGCCGATGGAACCAAGCTTGCGGATGACAACCGAGGCTGAGGACATTGTGGAAGACAGAGATATGTTATCGGTCGAGGCATTGAGCCGAGAGTTGAATAGCGCGGTACGCGACTTCTTCTTCTTTCGGGTGGCTGTCGAACCAGCGTCGCCAGCGTCGGGCGCAACCGACAGCGATGGGGACGCTGAGCCCCCGACTGAGCCTGACGCCGTCGATCCCGCCCCGTTAGGACGCGATGCAGATTTGGAGTCGGCGATGTCACTTTCCTCCTCGTGCATTGCCTGCGCAGCACTGAGAGAGAGAGCGCGTCGCAATCGACCCTTCAGCCCCCCACTGCGGAGCATGTTCTGAGAAGGGATGGGCTCCATCATCGCCGCGAGATCGCTGTCATCACGCGATTTGCGTTTATCCGCAGCGGTAATATTGCCTTGAGATAAGGGGGACGGCCGGACAGGACGGGCGACAGGCGCGGACGAGCCGGACGGTGCAATACTGGTGGTGGGGGGACGCGCGGCGGTGCCCGTTGATGACGATGAGGAGGAGGATGGGTTGCGATGATGCGGCCTGGGGACGACGGGGCTGGAAGTGGTAGGGCTGGAACCAGGTCCACCACGAGTACTATTGCCTGAGCCTGACGTGTGAACCGGCGGAGGCGGATTGCGACTGCGCACGCTGCCGCTGTTGCCGGCACTGCCGGTGGTGGACCCTTGCAAACTGCTGGTGCGTTGCCGTGAGCCTCCAGGTTGACTCGAGGTAGAGTTGACAGACGTGGACGAGCCGGCAGCGTCCGCACGGGCGTAGGGGGGTTGGAACGCCCCGGGTCCCCGCCAGTCATTGGGACCATTCGATGGTGGGGGCTCGGGGTTGTAAGAACCCTGTCTCTGGTTTGGGCGCCGATACGGATGGAAGCCATCGTACTGTGCTTGCGCAGGGGGGTTGTTGCGGTAGGATTGAGGAAGCTGGCTGGGGTGAGGTGGCGGAGTACCGCTGGGAAACGCGTTGAAACCGGGCATCGGATTTTGGGTAAAGTACTCGCCGGGCGCGCTGGTGCTGGAAGACCGACCGCGTTGAGATAGAGGCGAGGGAGCTTGCGGGACGTGAGAAAGGGCCTGCTGCTGTGCGTTGAACATCATTTGCTGGTATGCCCATTGGGCGAATTGGGCGTTGGGGTCGAAGTAGGCCCCCTGCGGAGGCATCTGGCCTTGGGACGGGTGGCTGGGGTGAGGGTGAATGGGATAGGGTTGCTGGTGAGGATTTTGATAAAAGGAGGGGTAAAATGGCTGGGCCTGGGCATTCCAGCCGGCCTGCTGTTGCTGCACCGGGTAAGGATAAGGTTGGGAGTGTTGGGTAGGGATCGGGGATGGGGATGGGGAAGGATCGTTGGCTGGGGAAGAACGCTGGCGAGGGACGGAAGGGTTTGAAGAATTCGGAGAAGGGGCATCCATGGTATGATCTCTAGGTGGGTGCCAGTCGTGAGGAGCGAGAACGGCCATGGACTAGCGACTGTCGACTGGGAAAAGCGGGAAACGAAGCGAGACGCGGATGTTGATCAGAAGGCCGAACAATTAGGTGGGCAAGCACACGCACGACGAGAACAGACCGGAATTTGGGAAAGCAGGGGTGTGGTCTGGAGGGCCCCGCCGCTGGTCTTCACGGCACGCAGGGAGGGCAGGATGGAGGAGGAGGGTAAGGGAGTGTGTGGAGAGAGGAGGAGGAGCAGCGAGGACGACGCAGCAACAGCAACGACCGTTGATGGCATAAGTATCCTGCCCAAACAACAACAAATCACACGGACCGTATCGGCCTCCCTTGGCCTCTCTCCTCGCTGTCCTCGACGGTTCGCGCGTATCTGTTGTCGCCGACAGCACGGGTGCGTGGTCGACGGGGGGCTTGATCGTTGCCTCTGCAGTCGTCGCAAGAGCGGTTTGGGGTGTTGCACTGTTGCAGCGTTGCGCGGCGCGGCAGATCCTGGAGAATATGAACTGACACTGCCGCCGACTTGCGCCACCATCAACGTTGGCCTTCGAGTCGCAAAGCCCTTTATTTACACCGCGCAAGCTGCCCTGCCGCGCACCCAACCTGAAGCTGACGCCCACCGATCCTGCACCCTGCAAGCTGCAGGTTTCGCCGGGTTTGAGCGTTCTTGCCCTTACACCCTCTTACCCAACCCTCAGGCCTTATCGCGTGGCTCGCAACCGCTCCACTCCATGTTCTCCCAGCTGTGCTCAGTTGCCGTGTGCACTCGCCCGTGCTCCAATCCCCATGGATCTCTCCCACTCTGGACTCCGCTCACACCCTCCTCCAGCTCGCTTCCCGCGTTCCGCCCAACCAAGCCATCGTTCATCCCTGCAGCTCTTCTACATCCCTGCTTGCACGTTGCCAGTCTCTGATCGATGCCGAATGTCATGGCATGTACTTGGATGGATCTGGACATAGCTCGCTTCCAGCATGCATCAGAATCTAGTCACGCCCGGCAGAAACGCCAAAAAAGAACAACCTTCCCCACATGCAGGGTCTGATGCGCATCCGGATTCCGCAATCCTCCCGAATTCCCTGGGGTTTACTCATCTGCCTTTACACCCGATTGCATTCAGTGCCGGTGATAAATCCATCCTCAGCTATATTGATGTCCGCCTTCTTTCTGCTTGCATCAGTGAAGCACATAATTCCTATATAAGATAAATCAAAGCGCATATGCACAACCTACATTTATCAGACGCACACCCCACTATCAGAAACGACTAGCAAAATCTTCGAGCGATGCTTTGCGCCATCGCTTCTCCGTGACGCGCATCACGTCAGGGAACCATTCTCTCAACCGCGCCTCGCGCTCTGCCTCTCGGCCGAGCATCATGCACGCCAGCGCGCGCCCGCACATCCAGGCGTTCACCATTCCTTCCCCAGAGTAGCCCGCCGACATCCACTCCCCTGGTGGCGTTATCGGCGGTGGTGCGCCCTCCAGCTCTGTACCTGTCTTCGGGCCAGACACAGCGGCGCCCGAAGGCGCTCTCCGCCCAGAGACTTTCTCAGGCACGCGGCCCACCCATGGCAGCCCGTCCACCGATATCCCCAGAATCCCGGTCCACAGCGCCTTGACCCTTCCCCGCCTCCACATGACCTGTGCGTCATTGTCCTCCTGCGGCGTGCCCTCCCGGCCCCAGTGGTCCGCGCCGAAATACTCCGGGAGGGCGCCCGATATGTGGCTTGCGATCGCCATGTTGTATCCGCTATCGTCGGTGTTGCCCACCTCGGGTAGGATCGCCCGTCCGCCTTGCGCCGCGCCGCCGCCGAACATGAGCTCGTGCTCGCCCAAGGGGAGCTGCGTGAGGTAGTCGTATCCGGTGGGTCCGGCGTAGAAGATGTGCGAGCGCGCGCCATGGTGTGTGCTGTGGGTCGAGAGGGATTGGCCCGGGCGCTGTGCAGACATCAGTCCGCGTACGGGTAGGATCTTGGTCCGCAGGGGGGCGAGCAGGTGAGGCGTCCACCCATTCGTCGCGTGCACGATGTGCGGCGTCGTTATCGTTCCTCGTGGCGTATGGACGGTGTAGAGGGGGGTTGTTGCCGAAGGCGCGTCGATGTGCGTGCATGGCGTTTGGGTCGACAGATGGAAACTGAGCGGGCGTAGCGCACCATTGGCACATGTCGTGTATAAAGGTCAGTTCATTGCATGGCTTACTTAGTCGGGTAGCGTTTGAGGAGGTTGGAGAGGATAGATGTGACGAGACGGTAGGGGTGCGCGGCGCCTGCGGGGGTGACGATGCATCCCACCGTTTGTAATGCGAGACCGAACTTCTGAAATAGGTTGGTTACGATGATCAGCAAACAAATGTACAAGACAGATTGCTGCATACAAAAGGCGACTGAGTCCAATGCACAAGCAGTGTATAGAATACAAGCGGTGTTACACGGTCACAGCGGTCCTCGACACTCACCTGTATGGCTTCCCCGCCTTCCAACACATACACCCCCTGCGACTCGTCCGGCATGTCCTTCTTCCAGACGTTCAGCGCCGCCACGGCCTTCTCAAATGTTGCCCGCTCGTAATGAACGTCGAGGCTCTCGACATCACGGATCTGGCTGATCTCGAACGCGTCTTCTTCTTCAGCAACGCGCCTGAGTGCAGGCAGGTGCGCGAGGCGAAAGCGGATGATTTGACGGGTGACGTCAAGTCCGTGACGTGATTTGAGCTCGGGAAAATCATGGAAGAGGGGCGGGTTGATGTGTCCGCCATTCCTACATCAATGGATTAGACTTAAGAGGAGACCGCGTCACTCCGTTGAAGAAGAGCGCCAGCAGGTTATGTGGAGAATTGTAAATCATACGGAATCTTTTGCGACAAGAGAGTACGAGGGAACTAACCGCCCTGTAGCACCTGAACAAACATCGCGCGCCTCTAGCATCACGACGCTGAGCCTATCAATGTTTCTCGCGGATCCCTTCTCTTCACGTTCGGATGCATGATCGAGCAGCGTGCGCGCGACAGATGTCCCAGTGATGCCGGACCCGATGATAACCACATCTGCGTGGCGGGGAAGCGCATCTGGGCGATGCTTCGCGATGGGCGATGGCGGGACCGTCCAGAGTGGCGCTGTGGGGTTGGCGACAGGCAAGCCAGGAGAGTGCTTCAAGCGCGCTTCAACGGCGTGATATTCTTCATCGAGTTCAACAAGAAGTCGGAGAGCAAGGGAGATGCGGGTAATAATGTTACCCATGTTATTCCTGATTCCGTAGGGAGCAGGTCTTTACTAGCTTCGCCCCCAGTGAGAACACCCTCGTTTATGTAAGTATGCTCTCTGCGGAATTTCCCCGCGTACCCACGTGCCCCCTTGGAACACCAATTCTCGAAGGTCCCGACCCCTCGACCACCCACATGATGCCTCAAGATTCACAGCACCATTGTCTAATTTCTACCCACCTACATCTACTCCATGCGAGCTTGCGAGAGCAAGCAAGCACCATACTTGACCGAGCCCACTCTCCTATTACTATACCAACCTGACAAGAGCTCGCTACCCCCCGTGATGGTCTGAAAGGTGCTGAAGAAGGGATGGGCTAGTAGCTACTTTTTGTACTTGAAATGTCTGACATAGGGTCCCTCCACCCTGCATAGACAATAAACCAGATGTAAAATAAAAATAAAAATAAAATGGCTCTCTGCTGCATTACAGTGACTTCTGAAATTATGCAGAATCACAATTTTTTGTGTGCAAGGTTGCCACAGGATTTGGAATCAGCCAAGTGGGACCTCAGATACCTGCTCTGCACCAGTTGTTATGATGGTCTCCTACAATACCCTCTCTTATGCCTCCACACTCTGTACTGCACTCTCTTAAAGCTTGCATTCCAATACTCTTTCATCTATACAAGCTGCTAGTTCAGCACATATATGACTACCTTGGCATCAAAAAGAGCTGTGTGTATCAGTTACTAAAGTCAGAGTAGAAATATGGGGTACCATAGAATCCTTATGCCTATCGACATGGTCACAATCATATCATGTCCTATACACATCTCAGCTTCCTCCATAACTTTCTTCAGCAGAACCCATGTGCTTATCTTAATGAGATGCAGGATGTACTCCGAAAGGAGTTTGGTCTTGAGACCTCTACTACTATCCTTCTTGCTGCTCTGTGAGCCCTTGATTACACCAACAAACATGTTTTAAAGCAGGCTCTTAAGTGTGATGACTCTTGGTAGGCTGTATTTTGATATGTGATTGGGAAGATTGCACCTGATCCAAATATGTTAGTCTTTCTCAATAAGGCCTCAAAGGATGAAAGAACACCCGAAAGATTGAAGGGGTGGTTGTTGAGAGGTACGAGGGTCTATCAGAGGTAGTGCTTTATCTGTGGAAAGTGGTACTCTATCCTGCCTGCTATTACTCTCGATGGGATCATGGCTTGAGAGATTGTTGATGGTTCAGTCACTGCTGAGTGGTTCTATGATTTTTTGTGCTATCATATTATATATACCTTCTATCTTTTAATCTAGTTTTCCCTTACTAACCATTCTGGTTTTGTTTCTTATAGATCCTACTTACAAATCCATACCCTGGTCCTTGTAGCTGTATTGTACTTAACAACTGTTCAATTCACCACTTGGAAGAGATTCGGAAAATTGTTGAAGACAAAGCAGGTGTGTTCCTCTCTAGTATTATATCTCGTACCCGTTGATGTACTATATATCTTATAGAGTGCAAAATGATCTTCCTCCTGCCCTATTTCCCTGACTACAATCCCATCAAACCCGCCTTCTCTGCTATCAAAGCCTATCACTGCCACCATTATGAGGATAGCTGTCTGATAACAGTCTATGACATGTGTGATAGCATCGGACTGTGGAAGGCTCTAGAGTAGTTTAGAATATGTGGTTATTGTAGCTAGATGTTGTGTAGTATTGTACAGAGATTTTTTACAAGTTCGAGTGGATGAGTAACACAGCTAATAAGCTGTTGCATTATTAGATGATCTTGGATAATGCCCCCAGTTCCTCCTGATATTGCTTGTCAGACCACCACAGACTACCTTTGTGCATACTAGCTCAGTAATTCTATCCAAACACTCTTTATATTTCTCAAGTTATTATAGTTGACAATACTATATCAAAATCAAGCAGCCTTGCTCATTCCTCTACCCCAGAACCTGTCAATGTCACTGCTGTTGTTGAAATGACATACTGGAAGCATGTTACTTCTGCTTCTGGAAAGGGCAAAAGCAGAGAGGTAAAGAATGGACAAAAGAGAAAGTACTTTGAGTTGGAGGTGACTCAAGGGCGTGATAGTTGGGTAGAATTTGCAAAGGAAGCTCTTGCATACCATGGCAAGATGAGGTATGAGGTTCTGTCTAGGAAGCCTTTTAGCATAAAGATACTGGCTCCACCAAAAAAGAGTAAAAGGTATGCTTATGCTCTTCAGTCAAGTCTGGCTTGGCAGTTGATGGTGGCACAAATTTTGTTAGTGCAAAAAATGTCTTGGATGTGGATAGCAAAAACGAATGGAATAAAGTAGTAAAGCGGCTTGAGAAGCATCAACTAAGTGAAATAAATGTGTTTGTTGACATGAAAGTAGTGAGGAAAGTTTGCAAGCTAGTAAAGCATTATGGTGGGCAGGCTTGTATAGACAATGGAGATGAAGTGAGTGGGTTAGATGGTCAAGAAGCAGACCAGGCACCCTCAGTATGTGCTTTTTGTATAAGCCATAGTTGAATTGGTTACTTACTGATCATAAAACCCTGTAAAGGATGATGAAGACATTCTAGCCAGAGCATCTGAGTGTAAGCATATGGCACTGTTCTTTCTGCATAGGCTAGAGAGCAAGTAATCAGATAGGAATGGAGGGCTTGTTTTTGTTCCATCGAAATCCAATCTCCAAGGCAATCCTTATCACTTGAGTACTATATAGATATTACAATGGATTAATGGTCTTGTGAGTATAATTTATAATAAGGATGATAATTTGTACCTGACCTGAATTAGTACGATGGCAAATGCATGATCAATACACCTCCTAATGGTAACTCAGGTCTATTCAATCTAGCATTTTGAGAGGTTTTGCTCCACCCTAAGCACAAGGCTACCATGGCTGTTAGTAATGCTAGACCTTCACAAACAAGTACCAACCTTGCTCATATCTCTAATATCCTATCCTTTGTTCTTGCTCACGCCCCTGCTACTAGCATTGCATCTTCAAACTCTTTCTCTCATCCACCAGATGCCTCTGTACAGCCTAGCAATAGCAATGTCACAGAGCATGCACCAGTTCATACTCTACCACACCAAACAGCCTCCCTTTCCTTGGGCTCTCCTATCTGTCTGACCCCCACAAAGCTGCCACAGTTCCTTGCCCATGCCAAGAACAACCTAGGTGTCAAAAATGCAGTCCACTTACAGTTCCAGATGAGCAGTAAGAGATATGGTCCAGATATTCTACAACACATTCTGGACAACAAGCATCAAGAGCTAGGGATCAGTAATAGTGATGTTATCCAATTGAAGTGCGGTGCATCTAACTGGTGAAACAGTCCCAATGCAAAATAACCTAGGGTTGAAGTGGAGGCCACTACTAAACATAACATACAGAGAAAGGTGTGCTTTGAGTATGTATGGAACAATGGTTGCAAAACATTCTACAGTCCTCATATCCAAGCAGCTGACTCCAATGAGCAAGTGACCCATGATTATGGAGACTTTTTCTATTGTGAAGTGGCAGAGAGCATGATGAAAATACCGGCGGGATTTGTCACAGAAGAGGAAGCTGAAGAAGATGAGAAAACAGATATGTTTGAGCCATAGTGAGTACCTTACTTTTCTTTCTCTTTGATATGCCACCTACCCTTCATCTTGATGTGCCTATGTCTGCCTATGTTTAATCACTATCCTTGATCTGCTTCATGATATCTTGCAAACAACTATTCATGACCATAATAAGGCTCAGGCCACATCCCTACTCACCCAAAACTATTCTTAGTTCATTATTCTTATATACATGGTCTTATTACTGTAAAAACAACTTCATTCAATCAAAGTGAAGTAGCTCAGCTTCACTTGAGCTATGCTACTAGATGAGTATCTGAGGTCCTACTTAGCTGATTCTGAATCCTGTGGCAACCTCACATAAAAAATTGCGATTCTGCATAATTTTAGAAGCTTCTATAAAAGCTTAGATCCAAAAGATCTTGCACTCTTATTCATGTTTAATTGGATTTAAAACAAGGTTTATATTAGTCTAATTATCCAACTCTTGATTCACACAGAGCACTCACCTCTTGTTCATAGCTTGCAGCTATAGCTCTTGCATGAGCCACACATTGCTCTAATGCTCTCGCATGAGCCACTCTGAGCTACCTTTGTTCGCTGCTGCAGGATCAGTGCCATGCACACCATACAACATGATCTGCAACAAGGGTGCAGCCGCTCTTGTTGTGACTGATCTGGCCACAGATGATATAAGCATGTGAGACAGCCCCTATTGTGGCAAGAGCAATATAAGCAGCAAGGTGTACAGCCACATAGCTCCCAACCTTACAATTGTCTTGTCAGGTGCATAGCACATACAATACAAGAGCTTACTATCCAGTCATCTATACTCCTATCTTCTGACTCAATGTCAGACCATGTAGCTACTGCCGCCACTATTAGTGACAAGTCTCAGACCTAGCAGTCTGAGCAAATCCAACATGTCTTGGCCTTTGACAGTGACATAGTTAAAGCATGCAAGTCAGTTGTTGAGGAATATAGGATGGGGAGAAGTGCTAAGGCCACTGCCTTGCATGATCTCCTCAACATCCTTGATACTGCTAGAGCAGGAGATCCTGAACATGCTCTCACAACAGCACAGAAGAACCATGCCTGTGATGAGTTCTTTGCCCAACTCGAGGACATTGATTGAACCTGGACTGTGGCGATTACCAATAGTGCCATCCTTGTCTGTAACAATGCCAGAGAGCAAATACATCCTATTAATCAATAGGATATCACCATCTGTAGCATTGCCGATGGTCAACTAGCAGGTGGAGAACCTGTTGACAAGTGTGCTCGAGGACATAGCCTCATCGACACTGATGCAATCCCTTCCCTTGCATTCAGGCTCGGGCTCAGATCAAAACAACCTTGCAGTGATGACAAAGAGGGAGAGGATAGGGTTGATGTCTGGGGAAAGAGACAAGTTAACAACTCGCTCTTCCTATTCCTTCCCGAGCCAGAAGATTCCAAGGATCAACCCCTAGTTAACAGGCATATTCGTTTCACCCTCAGACTTAAAAAAAACTACAGCTGGGATCATGAGTATGTCAAACAGCACATCTTGTCATAGTACAACTGCCCTGACTTTTCTACTGAATGCTGGAAGAATGTTATCCTCCACAAATGTGTTGAGTTTGACAAAATCCTCACAAGCCACTATTCCACTGAGACTACTAACATGCAAGTCAAGATATTGGTAGATGGGGTTGAACTCCACATGAAGAGTGTCAAAGTCAACTGGACTATCTCCAACTATAGTGAATGGGCGATGGCTTGGGATGGATATGCTGGAGCAGTTCATTATCTCTACCCACACAGAGCCAACAAACTCTCTGTATACACACAATACATCTCTCAGACATTCTCATCCGTCCAGCCCTCTCTCACTTCTCACATCATTAACTATGACAAAGCCATTTGTGCCCATGTTATCTGCCAGAATGATGCACTCCTTACAGATTTCTTTGGCAATCTTTACACCCTCCATGTTAGCAGCGAGGGAGCTGCATTTACATCAACACCTTCGAAAATGCAAGGAGTGAGAGGATGATCTGCTAAGATATGCTGTCATTTCAATGCTGGAGCCTGCAACACCCATAGCAACTGTTGCTTCCGCCACATCTGCTCCAATTGCCAGGCCAGCATTCATGCAGCCATTAACTACACTTGGCTTATGTGCTCGGGTGCTGAGTGAGATGCTCGCAATGTGTGCAAGTAAATGTCCATAGTTGTTCCATAGTATGCTATGGGAAGACCACAAAATTACCATTACACCCTCAGCCATAGCGATAGAGACCATGCCTCCATTGCCTAGGCCACCTGCCTCTAAATTTCTGAATAATGTTGCTTGCTGTACTGTTTCTGCCAATCCCACTCTCTTCAAAATTGTAACCCTAATTAACATTCTGTGTTTTGAGTCTCTCCTTTCTAGTCACCCAAACCAACCACTTGTTGATTCTGTTCTATTGGGTTTTCAGGCTAGCTTCTGGCCTTTTGCTGACACCTCTTTTGATGGTTTTCCTAACACCTGGGATGAGTCTATGCCACAGCATAATATCTCGCCCAATGCCATAAGGAAGAATGGCTTGACTGCTTTTCGGCCCCATTCTCATCTGCTGATGAACCATTACTTCCTAGCATGTATAGTATGCCTGTGCACACAGTCCCAAAACCAAATTCTATGAAACTGTGCATGGTTGTCAACCATTCTGCTGGTCCCTTTGCCCTTAACATGATGATTCCATAAGAACTGATAACCACCTGGCTTGACAACATCCAGGATCTGGGTTGCAATCTTCTGGCTGCTTGGCATACTTGCAGCAACATCCTGCTCTGGCTTTTTAAGTCAGATGTTTCTCAGGCCTACTGTCAAATACCCCTGCACCCCCTTTGGCAGCTCTGCCAAGTTGTTACAGTAAACAGTATCTGCCCCATCGACTGCTGTAACAACTTTGGCAATTGGGCTGTAGGCAAGATATAGTGCACCTTCATGAGCTTGGTCCTATGGATTGCCACTTGGATCAAACTCATTCACAATCTCCTTGCCTATGTTGATGACTCCTTCTCACATGACTTGTGCCTTCATCTCACGTACTATGCTCTATACGACTCTTACTACCTATTGAAGCAAGTGCAGCTGCTCTAGCTATGGGATGAGATTAGACTTTCCTACAAGAAGCCAAAACAAGAGTTTGGGATATCCCTCACAATCATTGGGTTCTATGTTGATCCTTGCAACATGATCATCTCACTAAATCACATAGCCAGGGCAGCTCTCATTGATCACATCTGATCCTTCCTTGCTGATGTTATTGGCCACTGCCATTGGCTTGTAGAGTGGCAACACATGATTGGCTGGACCAATTGGGCATTGAACATGGCCCTGCTCATGTGCCTGGCTCTCCAGTCCTCTTACACTAAGATATCTGGGAAGTCTCAAAGAAATTAATTGATTTACATCAATTGTCAGGTAACAAGAGATCTCTCATAGTTTGCTGATATGTTTGAAGCTTGGACTGGTGTACACATGCTGCATGCTCGCATATGGAGCCCTTGCGACACCACACTGAGCTTGTACTATGACACCTCGCTCATAGGCCTTGGTTTTTGGTGTCCTGCATATTGTCTAGCTTTTACAGCCAACATACCTGTTGCTGTTCTGCATGCTGACATCTTTTGGTACAAAGCCCTGATGGTCCTGTCTGCCTTACACTAGGCATCTGTATTGTCCTCCCCACTACATTATCTCACCATCTTCACTGATAGCCTGAACACAGTCCAGATGTTCAACTTGTTATGTGCATCATCTGTTGCTTACAATCTTATTTTGTTGTTTGTGATACAAGTCCTCCTCCTAACCTCTGAGATTGACCTATGGGTATTCTACATCTTGGGCAAGCATAATTATGTTGCGGATGTAATCTTCTGGCACATGTTTGATGTTGCATTGCAACATGTGCCAAGTATGTTTATCACTCTATTTGAACCCCCTTGGGATGTGCTGGGGGCCATGCCCCAATGATAACAGCTTCCTTCTCATCCAGGCAGCCCATGCGGACAGCCTGGACCAAAGAGCACCTTGTCTGCAAACATGCCATCACCCTCGGCCATTCCATTGAACTCTTGACATGTGCTACATACTTGTCTGCACTACAATCTTACCTGACATTTTGCAAGCTTCATAATCTCCTAATTGAACCTACCGCTGACACTCTCTCCTTCTATACTATCTATATGTGCCACCATATCCAACCACGCTCAGTTGCCTCATACCTTTTGGGCATCTACAACTAGCTTGAGCCTTATTTCCCTCATGTCCAGACTGTTTGTGCATCTGCACTTGTCTCATGAACCCTGGCTGGCACTTGCAAACACCTCAGCATGCCAATAAGTAGAAAGGAACCACTATCTCTTGAGACCTTGCTCCTGCTCATAAATTCACACACTCTCCCACACCACAACAATATTCTATTTATAATGCTAACACTCTGTGGCTTCTTTGGCCTCCACCACCTTAGAGAGCTAACACACCCCAATACCACAGGTCTTTGGGACTACCAGAAACTTATCAAACACAGTTCCATATCACTCATACCCCAGACATTCTTGTACACCCTCCCAGAACACAAAGCTGACTGCTACTTCAACAGTAACACTGTTCTTATTGCTCGCTGCCACGATGCCCCTGATCTGCACAGCTGGTTTCTCCAGTACTTAGCCTCTTATGATGCTTATCACCCAGCGCAATCGTCACTTTGGCTGCACAAAGATGGGTCTGTCCCCACAAGCATACTTGCCTGCTTCTTTCATAGGGCACTCCCTGTGCTTAGATAGTACAACCTTCTTTATGTCAATGGGGTGGCCAGATGACCAAATACAAGCACTTGGTCGCTGGAGCTTGGATGCTTTTAAGATATATATTTACAAGAATCCTGTCCTCTTATAGGCACTCTTGCACAGCCAACCAGCCACTGCCACCAACAGACTATGACTCTTCCTTTCTAACTCACTACCTACCTACCCCACCTTTTGTTCTCTATCACAATCATACCAGTTATACGACCTAGTCACACTCTAGCACATTGATCCTGAATGATACCTATTTTCTGGCAGTGCTCTCTTTAGAGAGCACCAATTTGCCTATCCAATTTTCACTGGCTTGCTGTGTCTGTATACCAAGAGCAGGTCAATTAGACTATTTGTTTACATGTGTCTAATCAGTCATACCACTTCCAAGCAAGTGCACCATGTTACCACAGTAGAAGGGTGTCATATGCCAGATGTCAGGAACGTGCTGTACAAATGAGCCCAAGCCACCAAACAACCAACAACAACAAGACGTGAAGAGAGAGGAGGATGAATAGATGAATGAGGAGACGAGTTATCAGACCTGTCAATGGCCAAGTGAAGACTGAAGGCAGCAGTTCACAAGATATGACAAAGGTAAATAACCTAAGGAGTAACCCTTAGGACGAGACCAGTTATATACATGATGAGATGCGCATGGACCAGGTAGATAAAAGAGATGAAGCATGTGTTAAGAGAGAATGTACATATATGGACCATGGGAAAGTGTCATGTGTCAGGTTATGTGATCAAGAAAGCAACAAGAGAGAAATAGAAAGTGTCATGTAAGAGGTCATGAGGTTCAGTAAAGGAGTGGAAAGTTAGGTAAGCACGATGGTTTGTAACACCAGACACTTAGAGCAGAACATGTGTAATGGGTCCAAATATGGGGTTTATTCTAGAGCCAAGAGACAAGAGAGAAAGAAGAGATGGTTCCTGGTCCCGTAGGGAGCAGGTCTCATCCCAGTGTTTTCATGACATCATAACCTGCAGTCATGCAGCTGCCAGATTTCTGGCGTCAAAAGGGGTTGATAATTTTGTTGCTGCTCGATGTCTTACCCACATTTCACACTCCTCTAATGAATTATGCTGGATCCCCTTTTCACCTCTCATTGCTCCCCTTATGCTCACTTGTTCCAAACCCCATCATCATTGTCAGTTGTAACATGGCAAAGCATGGAACCAACTACTTTCCTGTCTCCTCCAATAAGCATCCTTGACTGGTTACTTCAGCTGATGCACCTTGCTCATGCTCGATTTGCCAGCATAACAGTTTGTTTGCACTTCTATCTCTCAAAACCACACGATGCAATTGCCGTGATTGTCCTCCTTAGGCCCTCTTGTGGCTTGCACTGTAATGACCACAGCGCAAGACTTCAATTCAAGCCACCTCACTTCTCCACTGGCGGTCAATACGCTACAATGAACCCCTCTCAGTTGCACAGCCCCTGTCTCTCATTTGCAATATGTGACGCCCATCCTCATTGCAAACACTGTTGAGCTTTCGCCTCATGCATTGCAGCGGTCCAAGGACTCTATTTCTCCCACTCTCTATCCTGTGGTTTTTTCACAAAGTGAGTACCCCATCATTTCCACTCTTAACTTGCTAATGAACATTTTAGTTGCTGATCACTTGTATTCTCCTTCGCACTTGGGCTCCATAAACCCAGGTATTTCTCATAGACTTGGACACACTGGACATGTATCTTTGCACGGACATACATCTGTGGACATGGGCATGCTAGTTTGTAGTCTTGCTAGTACTGACTATGTTTCCATTTTGGACATGCCAACTAGCAATGTTCGGGTCTGTAGTGTTATGGATTTGAATATGTGGTACAAATTTCAATGTTGCATGACAACAGCACATCAATTCCTGCAACTGCCTGGTCGTTCACTTGTTATCCGACCGCCTTCTCTCTCTTTTTTGTTGCAAAAGTATACTGGCTGGACAGTTGTACATTTGAGACAGCTCTCAGACATGCACGGTCTGCGTAATTCTTGTTGCTTGCTCAAATGTACTCTATATGCAAATCTCATAGATCATAGATGCACAGACATTTGCATGTGTTTTGTTTATTTGTTTGAAATGTGTATTCAAGAAAGGACACACACCCATCCAATTGCTCCTGCTCCTGCACCTCGGCCAGTCCCCTCTACTACAACTGTTCCAAATGTTCCTGTTGCTCCCTCCAACACTGGGTTCCCAACAATCTGTTCTCCTATTCAAAAATGCAACATTATTCATCAATGGCAAGAAGAAATGGACCCTGCACAGTGGCAGTACCATGTGTGTGCAGTCTGTGGCCAGAAAATGTTCCAGCATCATCTTGCCACAGTATGACACTCTGGTATAGATTTGCAATTACTCCAGAATAACAGCATTCCCTCCTTTCTTTCCCCAGTTTCATATGACTTCACTTTATATCAGTGCACTTTTCTTTGTGCTCATGGCATGGAAAGCACTCATGTGCTTGGGTTGCTGTGCATGTGCAACCCTTGCAAGTCGGCATTGTTCCATGAGCAACAACCTTTGGATTTGATTGTGAATTTTCAGTATTATGCGCATGAGCGATTACCAAGTGAAGTTGGAGACACTTTTTTTGCATGCGAGCATGCACGAGCTGCAACTGATAGCTGTGTGTCATGCCACTGTCATCACCCACATGTACCAGAACAATCATGGCTTGTGGGGCACCACGTTGCAAAGGTTCAGTAGAGGAAATGTTGCAATTCTTCCTCAGGACATGGCTTCTGTTGCTTATGTTCTGCCACCGGCTCCGATTGATGCAGGCAAAACAGTGTGTATTGTTTTTGTTGGATGCCATAATACCCCTATGAAGGAAAACATCGCAAAGCTCCAACCGGTGTTGGTGTCCAAATGCAAAGTTAGAATGCTTATTGACTTCTTATTGGTCAACAATCCAAGCTATCATGCAGCTGGCATCACCTTTAGCGAGAATAATTTGAATGCACTTTGCCTTGGTGAGTATTTTCATGGCAAAAGTGGTCTGACTAGTGCGGTCTCCATACAGACCATTGACAGTGGTGAACATACAGCTGTTGCGAGTGCTTCCAGGTATGTTTTGCACATAGAGGAAGTTGACATTCTGCCCAATGAGACATTGCTTGATGTTGTTGGTTTTACAGATATTGAAAACGGTGCTGTGAGTGATGTGTCTAAGGCGCGTGCCTTGCAATGGTATTTGCAAAAGCATCCGTTCATACAAGTGTCCTCTGGTGCCAATCTCTTTCCAGATCGTGACCCACACATGCTCACTTTCTTATTTCCTCATCTGGACCCTTTCGTGCTTAGTGACTTCAATAACACTCTGCGTAACTCCAAACAGAAGATTGGTTTTGAGCATCAACTGAAGAATATGCTTCTGTGATATGATAGTCCATTTATGAGGGATCCCACTTTTCCGTATGTTGGCTGGAATATTATACAGAAGATGGAGTCATACTGGACTATGCATTTCCACATATGTGAAGATTGATTTGTGGGTTTGGCTGATGAGATCATGGGATCTGTAGACATCTTACAGGAAATGAATAAAAATGGGATGCCAATCCCTGTTCTGTACTATCGAGGACTCAAGAGAAGAAGGTTTTGAAACTGCTCAACAAGCTGAAGGTTGTCTCTCATGACCTGCATAGGTCAGGGGGATACAAAATCTGGCAACAAAACGAAATCAGGGCCTTGATGAAGAGCTTCAGTTGTCCCACACTGTTCATCACTCTTAACCCCACTGACATATACCATAAACTGCTCCATATTCTTGCCAGTGGTGATTTGGAAGAATTTCCTGAACTTCCCCAATAGCAGAGAAGCAAACGTGTCATGGACAATCCAGAAGCAGCCACAGTTTTCTTTGATTTGATAATCAAAGCATTTGTAAGAATTGTTCTGTAACAGGGCAACAGTGACGGTGGTCTTTTTGGGCAGTGCACAGTGTACTACAGCACAGTAGAAGCTCAAGGCCACAGCACCTTGCACTGCCATATGCTCATCTGGTTGAAAGGTAGTTTAGCACCCCAACAGCTACATAACAAGATAAATGTGGACCCTATGTTAAATCCAAAATATTTGACTGGATTGAAAGCATCATTAAGTGTGAATTGCCACACATGTGTTCCGTTCACCACTGCTCCATTGCCCCGAAACTGCCATTAGACACTCCTGGCATCGATCCACGATCATGTGACATTCCCCCACTACCCCATGAGGAAGAATGTGATGATAGATGGCTTAGTTTGTTCGAGAATAATTTTCAATAATTTGTCCATGATCTGGCAATTACCTGTAATTGGCATGATCACCGAGAGACTTGCTTCAAGCATCTGCATAATGGGGAGCCTTGAGATGACACTCATTGTCGAATGAGGATCAATGGTTCTATGAGGGCCCTTACAGAGCTTGATGATGAAACACAATCAATACTAATATACAGGTTACACCCCTGGATAAATAATTTTAACAATGTGGTCTTGTTTCTAATGCAGTGCAATATGGATATTAAATTTATTGGGTCTGAAGAGGTGGCAAAAGCATTAATATTTTATATCACAGACTATATTACAAAAGCGACTCTGCCAACTCACCTTGGACTTCAAGCATTAATTTATGCTATTAAAGCAAATCATGAAAAATACACCCATGAGCACAGCATGGATATGTTGAGCATAAAAAGGAGTCTGTTGATCAAAGTTGTAAATAGTCTAATGGCACGCAATGAATTATTGCAACAGCAAGTGCATAGTTACCTCATCAGTGGTGGTAACAGTTATACCAGTCATCCATTTAAAACACTGTTTTGGGGTGAGCTAGATACTTACATTGCACAGTCTGATCCTGAAGGATCTTCTTCACAAGAAGAAGATGTGCAAGACGTCGATATGGCTGCTTTCATTGCACTGCCCAAAGAAGACATTGTGTTGAACTCTGTGCCTGCCAATGGTGAATTTGAGCCTTCTGCTGACACTGACAGTAGTGACAATGAGGACAAGAATGGAGGCACCATATCTGTGGACCAACCAGATGTCCCTGCGACAATTGCTCCTGATACAATTACCTTGGCTTCACTGTTAATGGACTATCACTTTTGCAGCGATAACGATGCATTTGCAACATTGTCAGTTTGGGAGCACGTTACTCTTGTGCATCAATTAACCAAGCATGAAGAGGAGCATAGATCCGGGAACTTACATGGAAGAACTGATTCTCAACAAGTCATGTTTTTGACAAAAGAGCACCCTCTCTTCCACTCGCATCTCTCCAGACTATGCTTGGAACCATTCATTCCTGTATTGTTGGGGCCCTCTATTCCACAGCATGACCAAAGCAAACAGGAGCGCATGGCATGGTGTAGGACCATGCTGATCCTTTTCAAGCCTTGGTGATCTGCACGCAATTTGAGAGAGACAGGTCAGTCATGGGTTACAGCATTCAAAAGTACAACATTCCCCATACATTTGCAATGCATTATTGACAACATACATGTTGAGCACAAGTGTTGGGATGCCTGCAATGCAGCAGCCAATGCATACCATGCCACTTCTTCAGCTCTGCAGGCACCATTGTTTCATCAACACCTACTGACAGTTAATGCTGCACTCTTATTGTATGCTTTGGAATACGACCCTGATGTTCAGTAGGCATTACTAGCTACTTCGAATCTCAATGAAGTCACTGATGAAAGAAATACAGTTGATCTGAATCTGTTGCCTCAGATGCATATTGTTCAAAGTTTACAACTGCTCGAGGCAGCAGATATTGTTTGCAGTGCTGCTACATCTTCTGCCACTATTGTTGTGGACCATTCAGCAGATATCATTGCTTGTTCTGCTGCATAGGTGAAAACACATAAAGCGCACATGAAAGTTCTTTGTATGCAGAAGTGTCCTGCAGGTAGAAAACTGCCTCAGTTGCCAGTCCATGTGAGAAACAATGTGTTTCAAACCGAAGATGCATTTGGAGGAATACCATCAACCATTGTGTCCACTCTTGTTGACACCTGCGCAGACCAGTCCTGAACCGATAATTTACCCGTGCCTGTGGAGATCATGCAACGTATGGTGTTAGAAAAAACCTTAGTTGATATGAATCTTATTGACAATGTTGGACAAACCCGGGCAGTGTGCACTGTTGCTGAGCACTTCATCACACAGGAACATGAGCAGCTACTCCTCTATATTGGCGGTGTCAGAGGTACAGGCAAAAGTCACATAATCAATGTCCTTGTTCATTTCTTCAATGGTTGCGGTGCAGCAGATCAATTGATGCTATTGGCACTGATAGGAATTGCTGCCATTTTGATCAAAGGCCATACTATACACACACACTATCTTTCCTTCCAAAGTCTTCATTTAGTAAGAACAAAGAAGAGGACCTCTTCAATATTTGGAAACACATCAAGTACCTGGTTATTGATGAGGTGTTGATGATATCCACCGATTTTTTGTCTGACGTATCATATTGGATTGCGCAAGCCAAGGGATGGAAAGATGGCAATAGTGATATACCATTTGGAAACATCAATGTTATTTTCCTAGGAGATTTTGGGCAATTAAGACCAGTGGGAGTGCCTTTATTGTTTGTGCACCATCTAGTGTCCAAGATATCCATGAATCAAGGTCAATTGTCAGAAAAAACCATGGCATTAAAGGGGGCTCACCTGTGGAGGCTTGTAGACTATGTCATCTTGTTAGACAAAAACTGGCATCATTTGTGACCCGGCATTTGCAGATATGGTCAGTTGCATTTGTTTGGGCAGGGGCACAACAAGAAATCGACTTACAAACACATCCGACTTTGAGGTTCTTGGATCTCGCCTGCTCAACAACCTGGTCAATGACGCTGCCACAAATCTGGCACATTTCAATGATTGTCCTATTGTTGTCACCGATAAACATCTCCATGATGCATTGAACGACTGTATAGTGGCAACAAAAGCATTCAGAGCTGGGAAGAGTGTGTGCCTGCTGGTCGCTTGAGACAGGTTTCAGCGCCAACCGCTGAGTGATGAACTTGCACTTGGTGTGATAATGCTGGGTTTGTCAGTCACTAATAATTATCTAGGCATTTTGCCAATGTTTCCCAGCATGAAAGTTATGGTGATGGAAAATCTGGTGCAGCCAATTGGTGTAGTAAACAGTGCTAAGGGTGTATTGCTTGATGTTAAGTATCAATAAGATGCTTGTAGAGACCATCATGCCAAGTGTGCATATGTGTACATCGTGGGTTGTGGTGCTAATTTTGAAAATCTTTAGCAAGATATTGTCCCTGTATTTTGTGAGAGAACATCTTTTAAATATAAGTCCCCATGTGGATTGAAATTTACAATCTCGTGTAAACAACTACCTTTGCTTCCTTCTTATACATATACAGATTATAAGAGCCAGGGACAGTCCTTGGAAAGTGTCATTGTAGATCTTGTGGGTTGCAAAATGACACAAAGTTTATATGTAATGTTGTCTAGGGTAAAATCTCTGGAAGGCCTCACAGTGTTGTATCCATTTCAGGCAGCTCAAATATCTCGGCCACTTTCTCATGAATACAGGGTGGAACTTGACCGTCTCAAAAATCTTTCAGTTACTACTGAGCAAAGGTACAACAATTGTCATTGTATTCCCGCAACCGCATCTAAGGACAATGCTCAGAGAGTGTGCCACTTCTGATCACATTCAAACAATATAGAAACATGTCACAAGAGCTTTATAATTGAAAGAATGGCTGAGCAGTTGCACACATTCATTAAACAAATCTACTACATGGGCTCTGTGGTCCCATCATTGTAATCAAACTGCAATGCGTTCATCATGAAACAGTTTAAAGGTGTATTCAGAGAACTTGTTGGTTCAACTGTTTCCATGACCTTGTGGAGGTAACAATGTCACTCATTGAATGTCGCACCAAAAGAACATACGCACTACAGGAACAGAAGCAGTGTCACACAGCTGTATCACTGACTCAAACACAAAATGCACTTTTACCGTTGGAATGTGATACCTCCCTTTGAAGGTAGCAATATCCATCATGGCCATAACATCTACAAAATCACCTTCATTGATTGTGACAGCACTTGCCTGTCGAACCACACCACTTGATAAACAGTGCCCTATTTTGACCTTGTTCGTTACACGCCATCAGTTCTGGATTTTCATGGTGCAAAGACCGGGATCATTGCCCAGGGCCAGCACAGAGGAGGGTACTTCCATGCCTCTCATATCGCGAACCTGAATAGCATTGGTATATGTACCAGATATGAAAGAAAAACCACACACTCTGGTAAATACATGTTGCTGGAATGGTATGACCAGTGCAAACGATTCCGTGTTGTCATCTTGTATGCCTAATAAATGAGATATGAACTTCTTGATGTCGTCCAATGTGGTAACTTGTAGTTGAAACAACTCTTGAAACAGATCACCTGAGAGTTCAAAGGATTGCATCGCCTTGCACACATGAATCTCAGTCCTAGCACATAGTGAGATGGGATCGAATATGCATCACTTTGACATACCCATCCCAATTGCCAAGTGTCGCAATGGACAAACAGGATATGAAGCCTTGAAGGCGAATGGCAACTTGGTATTGATCTGCATTGACAGAGGTCTCGCCATTTGAGAGAGGATGATACAAGAAATGGAACTGCTGTGTAAGGTCTCACACATCTTGATCTGCAGATACATATGCCCACTTGGGGACATCATTGAAATGTGATGGCACTTTTTCCCATTTGTCCATTGACTCCATGTCTGAGATGTCTTGAGTGAGCCGTGTGCACTCTCCGGGCCATGTGTCACACAAGGCATGATGTTCATCTGGCACTGAAGACAGTGGTTAGATCGGTTAGTGGCATGATGGACAGCTCACTAATAACAAAGGACATTTTCAGGATCTTTCACAAAGGGAGAGTGTGAGTGGGAATTGTAGGAGATAAACCACAAAGGACCCAGAACCAAAGCATCTTTTATATCCCTGGATGGTGATGTTTTGGCTGGAGAATGAGGTGAGCAATTGCAAGTCGATGTTCTACATCAGTTGTCAGCAAGAACAAGGCCTGCAACAACTTACGTAATATGGCTCCAAAACTTCCGCAAATGCTGTGGTCAATCAACCACCAGCTTTTTCCCTTTTTACTCATTACCATGGATGAAACAAATGGGTAGGGCAAGCCATCATGAAGCTTACCATCAACATGAATATGTAAAGTACGTTCACATCAACAATTGCTGTGCACAACTGGGTTACACCTGAAATGCAGGATCAACTAACGCCATAAGTTTACTCCTTGTTCACCGTTATCATCCAGTTCCGTCATCAACTCATCTCTCCATTATTAGTGGAGCCAAACTACATTCCACAGAATGGATCAATATCTCTTGTAAATAAAATGTTATATAATTGTGGACTGCAGTGCCATAGCACAATCTTCAAAATTGCATCCACATTTTGCACATCTTTCTGCCAACAATAGCCAGACACCCATCTGACACTAGACGCCACTCCATTGGAATGAAAAATGAAAAAGCAGATGCGGGAAGACACCTTGTGTCATGGAACAAAGATTGGAATGCACATATCAACTAGGGATCACAAAATGCGCATCTATGCATCCTCCACAATCATGGCCAATCAACTAGTAGGTTGCTGCCGCTTCTCAACATCATTCCAGTGTTGTCATTTGAATGATTGTTCAAGCATTGAATTTACTTTGAAAATAAGCTTCAAGTGGGGGCCAAACGAAATGTAATACCCCTTTCAACATGCGAGCGATGTGGACATTGGCTGTATTATTCGCAATGAGGTTACATTATGGTTTGCATCTGGTTGAGCTATTAGTGAGATTTCGCTTTCTAGCTAAAACATGTTGATGCAAATTTGCTTCTGAAATGCAAGACTCCTGACTTACAACGGTGCATGCATCGATGTATGCACCACAGTGGTGTTATAAAAAGAGTGCAGTGTTTACTCCAAAATAAACATCTGTGCAGCTTCTAACACCCTTATCTGTCACACATCAACTGGTCGACTTCAGCTGCCACACTGTTCCCATCATGGTTAGTCAAAAACACCACATTAACAATGGCGTGGCCATTGAGACCAATGCCAGAAAAAAAAAACAAGTAGGTCAACACACAGCCCATCCCTTCACACAGCGTTTTTATACCAAATTGACCATCCACACATGTTAGGAACACAATGATGGAGGCGATTGCACACGGTGGAGTGTCGACTCCCACTGCGAATTCGTAAGTTTATATCTACATCTTTTATTCAATCCTGATAGATCTCATTGTATTATGACTCTTAGGTGGCCTGGTTCTCCAACCAGGGAAGCTACAGAATATGGATGCAGGAGCAAAGTGGCATCATCATGCATCATAGCCAGTTTTAGCAGGAAGATGCACTCATAATATGCAGAAATACTGACTCCACTCACAATGGCACATGCATAACATCTAGTTCCTTTGAGATGTGAGGGGACAGGACCAGTGCAAGCAACAAGGTGGTGGATCTCCCATGAGTTGTCCCTTTCCACCATGGATGTGTCTGTGTCATGGTACCTTAGGAAATTGCAGGAACAGCCTGCATCTCTGGTCATGGTGACAGAGGTGACCAACGATGCCAGTGGCAGTCAGCTCCGTGCAAGGTAACCTATGTTCTTACAAATAAGGAGAGCAGGCTGAAATTGGAAATAGCAATGTCGCTATGGCTCATGACAAATGGGACAGAGGGCATTATGCTCTAGAACTTCATGCGTACGTAATTCCCATGTTGACAACAACACACTTTGACCTTGCTCATTACATTATCAGCTGACTCGAAACCTTCATCAGGTGGTCATCCAAGACTGCATGCTTGTTTGCACTGAGCCATATCCCCTTCGCCAATGTTGCATATGGTGGAGGCTTTCAAAATGGCAATCATATTGATACACTTTGCTTGCATGGAGACCGGAAACCAATGTCTTTATGGATTGTAGGCAAGGTAAAGAAACTCTGGTTCTTTGACCATTAGGGCAATCCCACAGAGAAGGTGTCCATTAACGTGGCACCCCTGGTTGATAATGGAATAATAGTTGCACAGCGCATTGTGCGCGATTTTTCGCAGCCTCCACCTGGTATGTTGTCGTGTTATATTATCAACTCTGGACGCTCAGATAACTTTGGTCAGGCCTGTCTGACATTGTCTATGACAACATCCAAGTATCCCACTAGCAGTCTGGCAGAATGCACAGGGAGCAAGCTCCTGTGGTAAGCAACATTAATTTCTTGGAGGCTTGTACTGATGTGCCAAACAAGGTAAACACATTTACAAGAGTATACAATACGACACATGTTTTCATGGTTAATGGTGAGGTGCCAATTCTTGAACCAGAGGATATTCACATTGGTGATCTCATAAATGTGGAATGCAATATTTGTCAATTCAAAATCACTTCTGAGGGTGCTGGTGGAGTTAAGAAGTGGGACGGTCAGTCTTGGAAGGCCACGTTCGATCTACAGCGTATTTCCTTAGTTGAACTTGCAGATCCTGATGTAGAAGACATTGAAGTAACCCACACAGTGGACATTACTTTCTAAAACACTCTTTGAATATGTAGGATCATTAGGCCTGGTTGTTTATTCATTAAATAGGCTTTGTATATCAACTGTATTTTTAATTCCAAACAGTATGATGCAACTGACTGTGGCAATACTCCTTTGGTGTGTTTAAGAGTTAAGTGTGGTATGAGTATGCTTCATGATAGATCTGGGACCTGCTAATTCACTTGATGCAGTGCCAATCCAGCTTCGCAATGCTTTCAACTTCCACGGCAAATGCAATGGCATTACAGTATACTGTAGATGCTACAGGGCATTCAGAGGACAGCATCATCACCTACATCTCTGTCTCTGCTACCGGTTTATTGTGTGAATCACCTGAATTTCACGAGTGGACAGCAGATTACAGCCACCCTCACACTCCTCAGCTCCCATCCTCCACTGGGCTGCCAGGTAGAACTGATAGCTGCTGACAATGTTGCCCAATGCTCCGTCCCCTTGGCCAAAATGGATAGTGAGGCATCCCTTGTCACCAAGGAATCGTCTTGCATGAGGACAGTACCACAACGGTTGGTTGCCACAGACTCTGTGATTCGCCCCATTCGTCATGAAGCCATTAAGCTCAAAGCCCTTATTGTGGTACTTCATGACACAGCTGAGGAGTTTTGTGTGGACCACTCCTGTCAAGGAAAAGCACCCACTGCCCCAAAGAGTCAACCGCTGATATGGAATGCAAAGCATGTCCATGGATAGAGCATTCATCACCAGCGTGCCCCAGAAGCTTGCGAGTGGTAACATGGATGTGGCATGTGTGCTGGTAATCATGTCGATCTTTGTCCTGCTCTCCTCTTTGAACATATGAATGATCCCAGAGACACCATAGACATTATCATATGTCTCATTATCACTACTGGAATCCTCCCCACCCATGATTTGGTACCTCTGGGCTTGGAGGAAGTGTACGACGGTCTCCCCTGTTGTTATTGCTATGTAGACATCAAGGTCGTTTGGGCTCCAGCAATTGAACTCAGTGTTCTGCAATATAAGCCCGACCATGAAAGAGCCTGAGAGGATGGACTCCATGTCGCATAGCATCAACCTAAACATGAAAGGATCGGACACAAAGGTGAGCAGCCAGTCATAGAGTGCACTCCGCAAGGACTTCATCATGACCATCCTCCATGTTATGCACACTTGGCTTACCATGAGCAAGGTCATGAGTGGTAGCCTTGCTGCAACTTCTAAGAATGCATCCAGTGTTCTAAAGAAGACCTGAGGTTCAATAGTAGACAGAAAAGTTGAGCTAGAGAAGGTGGCCGGTGCATCAAAGATCAACGTGGAGGGCATAGTAATTCAAAGGAATGAAGGTACACAATGCTGTGTGTGTGCTGGCATTTTATGGGCTGAGCATGCATATAGTGAAACCATCTATCAGTTTGGAGCAGCATTTGAGTAGTGACTGGCATAGCTCATCCGGAGGTACATGAAGGCATGAGCAGTAAACAAAATCTAAAGTTTCATGTTTGTCAAATATCGTTTGAATTGTTACTCACCTAACACATCTTCTATGGCTCACCTGCTCTTCTTATACCACCACAGGGTTCTCACCAACTCATCTGTATCAACCAAAGGGTCACTCTGCCATACTCCACCAAGCAGTCTATTCTTGACGACAATAGCAAGTCCCTTGACAACACTCTGTTTTGATCTCACCATGTTCAACATAGAGTTGGTGGAATTCACTGGGACCTGGTGAGAGGCTACCAGGTCTAAAGCATATGCCATATAATACCAATCTATAATGCTGGTTCAACGATTATAAAAGTTCGTCACCGATACCTGTCCATGGCCTAACACATTGGCAAGTGTTTTAGCAGAAGGGGAACTATCCCTTTTAAACTTGAGTAAGGCACAGTCGATCAGCTCGTGAAACTCATTTAGGGTCGACGGATGTTTACCTTCCCCGAAAGAATCTGGGAACAGGATGGCTGAGTTGTAGTTTTCTATGCCTGAATGATAAGTATAAGTCATGCATGCTCCTAACCAACGGGATCAATTCACACACCTGTCAGAGTTTGCACAGAGTCGCTGCATTGTTGAAGGGCTCCCTGTGTACATTTATAAACTTTGTAACAATGTGTTTTATTGTCCAGTTGCTGAATGTCCATTGATGGTTAATCTAAGTCCCACATCAAACATCTTACATCGCAAGGATGCAACATTCGTGTCCATTGCACGTCTGTTTCTGCCTGCGAAAGGAACGGTACCCCTATGTCATCTACGAACCATGCCTGTTTTATTGTGCATGTCAGCAATGAATCCAAGATTCATTTTTGTCCGGATCCATGACAGCGGCTGCAAATAGCTAACAGTTCTGGCGATGATTATCAGCCAAAAGCTACAGTTTGTGACGATGTCTTGTCTCCACGTCCCCAGTGTCATTCACAAATATGCAGCGTGATGTCATGCCACACTCCATAGCTCTCCTGTCTCCTTTTATGAGCACAGTGGTTGCACCAGGAAGATCAACAAGTGCTTTCATATTGAAGTTTGGTTAGGTTTCATGTGGTCCTGTCTCCTGTTTGCATGCAATGGTTGCATGAGGATGATCATTGAGCATGCTTTCAATGGAAGCTAAATATGTTTCATATGGAGAAACAAAAAAAGTTAATAGGGGAACAACAACTTTGATTTTTAAGTAGAAGGCAACATTTATATTTGCACCAGGATCTATCCATAAATAGGCATGGTCCAAACTGCATGGCTCCCTTGACAAACATCATTTCCACATCCTTGCATACCCTTCATCCTCTGACTTTTTTCTGCAATGATGACCGCTGAAGGAGCGACTGAAGCGTATCTTGAGGTAGTAAGCAGTGTTCCAGTTAGCTATCCATGATTTCCACCTGACAATCTTTAGCCACACACTTTCTGCTCATTTTTGGTTACTAAAAGCACCATAAAATTCCTCTCCATGACTGCAGTCTACACACCTACAATTTCTGCCAAATTCATGATTGACCCATATCTGGTCTAGACTCCACTTTGCCAGCCATGCTTCAAGTTCGACCTCAACATGTCTTCATCGCTCGTTACCATCAAGTCCTCTCATAACAATCACATCAGGGCCATGCTTGTGTTGTACGTTTGTGACCCTACCTTATATGCCAAAAACAAGTATATTCAGAGGGAATTTTATTTGCCATGGCATGGCAAGCTGATCATTTGTAGAACCGCAAGCCACAATGCCAATCAGCTTGTCAATTTACAGGGGAGGAAAGATAGTTAAGATGTTCATGATGCTATTGGTAGTTAAACATAATTCACCCCCATGATTATTGTTGATCCACATCCCAGATCAGTTTTTGCACAAAGAGTTAGGGCTTGGCATGTAAAGGCAGTGTATAAGTGGTTGGTCATGCTCATGCATGCAGGTTGGGAAATAAAGCATCAGAGTATTTACCATTGATGTAGTGGAATGGCAATCCACCCATTGAAGATAGTGTTGCTGCCATTGCCCCTGACTGGAGGTAGGACTAGGCGGTGCCCGGAGGGCTGTGTATAGGAACTGACTATCTAAAGGCAATGGTATGGGGCCTTTTAAGGTGGTCTTGGAGAGTCATGTGCAAGTGCCTGTGGATATGTATGGAATTGTAAGTATTGTGAGTAAAATGTAAGTATAAGCATCGAGACAATAACAAGACACAACATATTGTATAAGTACCAAGGTGGACGATGGAAGCAAATGGCCTAAAGCAGAAGGCTGGCGGTGGGTCATTGGTAAGCCTGGGCTTACACTGCTCCATGCCCTAAAAAAAAGAACAGTGACACAGCTAGAGATTTAAATGAGTGGGGGGACAGCAAGTGCACAAGGGGTGCGCACGGAGCAGAGGTGGATCTGTTTGTGCGGCTGGAAGGGCTGGGAGCATAGGGGCGACCAACAGGCATGAGGGGCATGGTATGTTGGGTAGCAGGGTTAGGACAACATGTAGGGCAAGGGGGGAGGGGGAGGGCACCTGAGACTACATAGAAAATGGGGAGGCCATATGCCCATGCTGCTGCCAATGCCATAGGGGGGCAGAATCGGACATGCCAGCCATGGAGAGCCACCACATATTCTCGGAACCCCAGCCTTGCTAGCACATGAGGTATTGCATCCTGCAGCCATGTTGCTGCTTGTTGATGATGTTTTGCACTTCCCACTTGGTGATTCCAGACTCATTGACAACAGGGCTAGGACAAATGAGCTGATGGTCAGGGAAACATGTGGGGTCATTTAGGATGAATGGGTGGAGTAGGCTGCTGTAAAACATCAAGCAGGTGTTGTGTGGCATGTTGGGGATGTTGAGAGTGTAGACACTGCATGCAGGGTTGGCATGTATTATGGTGTAGGGACCATCAAAATGAGGCATGAATTTGGCTATGTGAGCTTGACTAGTCACCTTGTAACCACACTAGCAATGCACCATTGATAGGCACACCCTGTCGCCGATGTGATAGATACATTCAGGGGCACAATGCTAGTTTACCATGTTGGCTTGTGCAACCTTTGCAGCTATGAGTGTGTCTGCAGCTGATTGGGTGATATCTAGTATGCAGGCCACCATTGATTGAGCATGAACATTGGGTATGGTTGGTAAGATAGATTGTGGCAGTAGTAGGAGTGGTGGCAGGATGTGGGGTAAACAGCCCATTTTAGGCATGAATGAGGAGACACCAGTGAAGGTGTTTATGGTATTCATCAGATGGAAATGCACTAGGGGCAAGGCTCATACCTATCCTTTCCAAACATGGTTGACATGGAAGTGAAGACATTGATTCAACATCTTGTTTGTGTGTTCACTGGAACTGTCTGTTTGTGGATAGAAGGAGGTGGACAGCTTGAGCTTGACAACTGTCAGCTTGTGGAGGGAAGTCCAGAAGCAAGATATGGACAACTTATCTCGATTGGACACAATCTCCAATGGCAGACCATTTTCAGTATATCAATGTTTAAAAAAGAGCATGGCAAATTTTTCTGCCATAACATCTGTATGAGTGGGGACAATACAAATGTCAGTGCCAGCCTAGTCTGTGAACATCATAATGGCATTGAAACCATGCTCCTCTGGCATGGACCCTACAAAATTGATGGCCACACTGTCTCTGTGATCCTTGAGGCTGGGCAGCAGATATAGGAGACTAAGAGGTTTTGTTGTAGAGGACTTGTTTCATGCACATTCAGTACATGATAGGATGAAGGCCATTTCAAGATTGTGGTGCATGTTTGGCCAATAAAAGGAGCTATGTAGTATAGCATATGACTTGTTAGTGCCAAAATGGCTAAGACTATTGTGAGCAATGCAAAAGAGGTGCTTATGCAGGTGCGGGACATCTGGCAGTACCATGTGAGACCTAAGGAATAGTAGACCATTATGCACCATCATGCTGGATGTGGAAGCCAAGTTCCATAGTACTTTTGTAATGAATGAGTCTATGGGTAACACAGCATATATGTCCCATAAGAAGGTGGGATCTGAAGAGATGGCAAGCATAGGGGCAACAAGCACAGTAGGCAAGGGATCTGGTATTGACGGTGCAGGAACAGTGGGAACAGAAGATGGCAGATTAGCCAGTAGACGAGAGAGTATGTCAGCAACTGTATTGTCAGTGCTAGGCACATATTCAATGATGAAATCGTATTGGGCCAAGAATTCCTGCCAGTGGAGTTGCTGCTAGGACAAATCATGCTGCATGAGAAAATATTTGAGTATGTAATGATCAGTGTGGATGATAAAGGAGGTGCCTACCAAATCATACTGCCACTTCTCACATGCTCAGATGATTGCAAGCAACTCTTTTTCATGCACTAGATAGTTGAGCTGGGCCCTGGACAGTTGTTGGAAGTCAAACATGATGGGTTGTGCTAATTCCCATGTAGGACCAAAGGAGAGCACAGCACTAGTCTGCTAATCACTCATGTCACATGTGACAAAGATCTTATTAGGTTCCAGGGTGACATGATCAATGGTGGTAAGGCACTTGTGACTGAGAACCAAAGATTTTATTGTGTCAAAGATGGTGGTATGGGTGTCCAACTAGCCAGGCCATGATTTGTCACAATCAGATGACGTAAGACCTGACAGGTGTCAGGTATGTTCTGCTAAGATGTGAAGGAACATAGCAATGTAATGTACTAAGTCCAGAAAGGCATGTACTTCAGATGCTGACCAAGGTGTGGGCCAAGCCTAAATATGGTTACATTTCTTTGAATTAGCTTTGATGCCACATGCGGAGATGGTGTGGCTAAGGAAGGCAATCTCCATGTAGAACAAATCAGTCTTTTTAGGGGAACAGTACAAGGAAGCCTTATGCAGCACTTGCAAAATCAATGACATGTTATGGACATGATCAGCAACAGAATTAGACTAGATGATGATGTCATCTAGGTACACATGGCAGATCTTCCCAATGTAGTGTTGCAAGGCATAGGTAATATGCCATTGGTGTGTCACCAGTGCGTTATGTGCACCCATTAGCATCATGGTCTATTTGTACATGCCGAAAAGAGTGACAGCTGTCAAATGTACATTATCGGGATAGACATGAGTTTGAAAAAACAAATTGGTCATATCTATCTTTCCCCAGATCCAGCCCTTTATGTAGTCAGCTAGGATGTTGTCCACCTAGAGCAGTGGGTGGTTATCTCTGACTGTGTTTGCATTGAGCTGTTTGTAATCATTCACCTAGTGCAGTAAAACCATAGGGTCTGCCTTAGGGATGATGAATGAGGAGGATGCAGATGCCATACTAGGTGGCCACATGTGGCTGGCAGCAAGGTGCTGCTGCAACAATGTGTGCTACACATCACAATACTTCCGGGGGGAGCCATATGATCGGGTTTGGATCACCTTTTCAGGGTCTTTTAACTTGATCTGAAAATACATGTCTATGGGAAGATTGGCAGTTTTGTGGAAAATAGATTCATGAACTTATATTGCATGTCCTCATCTAGGCACTTTAAGTTGGCAGAGCTTGTTAGTGCTGTCAAGCAATCTTGTAGAGCAGCAACAACAGGAGTGGGTCCAGCGGATTCACATTGCTGTTCAACATGGGATCTGATGGCCAGCAGCTGATCCTCTAATTCTGCAAGGATGACCAATTTGATTGTGCTAATGTTGGGTGCATGGGCAGATAGGGCCGGCATATGTGGAAAGGATCTGCAAGGGTTCAAATAATCATAGCCATTTATTTGGGAAATTGCCATGCATGAATGGGCATTTACAATAACATGGTTATGTGACAAGAATGGCAAGCCCAGAATTACGTTGGAACACAATGAATCTAGTACAACTAGCACACAGACAGAGTACAAATGGCAGGACATATCAGGAGAAAAATTTGTCAAATGGACCCATAGGGTGGCCACAACAGACTCAGTTGGTATGGATGAAAAAGAAAAAGCTGGTGAAAAAGGAATAGGAGAGGGCAAGATGCATGTATGCAAGCCTAGTGCACTGACAATTGATTATTTGATCAAGACAAGCTGTGCACCATCATTGATCAGTACAGTGGCAGCGATAGGAGAAGATACAGTGAGCCCATCCAATTGGATGGGACACAGAAGGGATGGAAGCAGATAAGGAGTGGGAGCATGATCTATGGACCTTTTGGACTCGGTAGAGTATATGCCATCATTCAGGTTGTTGTGTAGGACTGGTAGGATAGCAGCGACCTTAGCAGGCTGGCTGGCGAGCGCAGTAGTGGGCTGTGAACGCTTGGCCACTGCTTCCATGTTTGCCATAAGTGTCTTGTACCCAGCAGGGGTGGAAAACCTGTTGGGACATTGTGAGGTCCAATGTGACATGTAGAACTGTTGGCACTGGTAGCACCCTTGGTGTTTATTGAGAAGCAATCATTTGGTGTCTGATAGTTGTGGCAGTGCCATAGATGAGCCTGAACATGGTGTGGCAGGGCAAGACTGGGATGGTTGCATAGAAAACATTGGGTGAGCATTGGTGTTAAGGTACATATGGTTGAGCGCTAATGTCACCTGTTGTAAAATGGATCGTTCTGTAGTAAGGCAATTGTCATCCAGGGCTTGAACCTTGTCACACCAGACTTTGAAGGAGTCTGCACATGGGATGGACGTGTTTTGAATGGCACACTTTATGTCTAGTTGGAGGCCAGACTCAAGAAAGTCATGCAAGACATTGACATCACTATATGAGAGTGTCCCAAGGAGACCTGTGTTTATGCTAATTACCTCGCACACCCATTCATTGAAGGGGCATGTTCTCTGGACTGACTTGATGACTAAACACTGCAATTCTGACTCCTAGTTGGACGGCAAGAGTTCTGCACGTAGCTCAATGCAAAAAGACTCAAAATCCAAGCCAGCAAGATGATCGGTGTTTGTGTTGACCTAAGCAGATGTGTCATGCCCACACAAACTATGCATGATATAGTTTACCTGCTTAACAGGGGTGACATCCTTGAGTGCAAAATATCCTCGGCACACATGCATCTAGGATTGGAGGACCTGCAGGGTCAAAACTCCTTCTGACAAAAAAGGTAGCTTGTTAGCACTGGTTTGCTTAAGAGCAGCATGGTCCAATGGTATGGTGGAAAGTCTTTGAGGGAATCTGGGAGATAGGGAAGAGGATGAGGATAAGGCAGAGGATGAGAAGGTGGATAATGAGGAGCTGTGTGAAGATGGCAAGGATGAGGGCAGTACAATAAAGGGAATGGTAGGCTTGTGGTGTAGTTGATCATCTACAGTGGGCAGCAAGGAGAAGGAGAAGGAGATGGAGGGCAGTAACAAGGATAATGGCTCAGAAGACAGTGTGAGGAGGTCTAGATTGCTAGACAGTGTAGTAGACAGGGCGAGGGTGACAGACAGTGGTTGTACAGTAGCAGATCCACTGGAGGACCTAGTGTGGCCACCCCAGAGAGGCAAAGCAGAGCATGTGGACCGTAGGATGGGAGCCAGAATGGAGACAGTGTATAGAGGATGTTAAAAAAAAGTGGAAGAGTGTCATACACCAGACACTCAGAGCATAACATGTGTAATGGGTCCAAATACAGGGTTTATTCTAGAGCTAAAAAACAAGAGAGAAAGAAGAGATGGCAGGAACTGACTATCTAAAGGCAACAGTACTGTTATAAACTGCTCATTCAATAACCCCAAGAGTAGGAGATTCTTCTCTAGGTCGCACAATAGACAGAATGGAAGTGAAAGCTCAACTGTATCAGGATGATACAGGAGGGATAGATTGATTCTACAGTATGAAGACTATAGGGGAACAAAAGAGAATAGACTAAAGATCCTTAGCCTATTCTATGGGCCTTATATACTACATTAAGATATATTCTGGAATGCTCTGGGTTTTCACTCCCACACATCTGTTGGCTGCTGCTCTCACATAGCACCTACTCTTGTGCTGCTCATCCACATCTGTTTGACCTAGTATGTGATAGCGTGCTCATCCTTGTGTAGCCATTAACCTGATGTTTCATCAGCCCTATGCCCTGTTGATGTATCCTCTACCGACAATGGTGTGGTTTATCAGAAGTTGATCTCTGAGAACGTTACATTATACCTTGTCATACACTCTCTTGTAGAGCCACCTAGTATCTATTGTACTTGTTATCGGAATAGACAGCTGATCAAGGCCCTGATAGGTTAAGTCACAATAGGTACAGGGCCTTTTAAGGCAGTCTTGTAGAGTCATGTGCAAGTGCCTGTGGATATGTATGGAATTGTAAGTGTTGTGAGTGGAATGTAAGTACAAGCATCGAGGCAATGATGAGACACAACACATTGTATAAGTACCAAGGTGGACAACAGAAGTGAATAGCCTAAAGCAGAAGGCCAGCAGTAGGTTATTGGTAAACCTGGGCTTACACACAGCCACTGCTGTGTCTCTCCTAGCTCTTGCAAGAGCCAGTTTTACCTACTGTATTGGGTTCAGTGCCATGCACATTGCATTGGTGAACCACCAACAGAGGCTTCACACTCTGTTGTGACTGCTTTAGTCATGGATGACAGAGGAGCAGATGACTGCTTCTGTTATGGTGGAAACAATATAAGTGGCAAACTTGACCACCATTGAGTCTTTGCCCTTATAATTGCCCTGCTAGGTTTGCCTTTAGTTGCTCTCTCTGTAACATCCTTGCTGACCATGCCCATACAGTCACCCCACCAGTAATATAGCATTTATCACTTTCATTATACTTGTCTTCAACTCCCATCTATCAAATACTATTTATGTCTGACTTTGTTCCTATTACTGCTAATGACCAAGCAGAAAGTCAAGAAACTCAGCAGTTGTTTTAAGTGACAACTTTTGAAGCAGATACTATTAAAGCCTGTAAGGCCATTGTTAAAGAGTATTGCACAAGACATATCTCAAAATCTGCAGCTTCCCAAGACATTTTGAATATTCTTGAAGCCACTGGAGTAGGAGACCCAGAGCAGTTACTCACTTCTAAACAAAAGGATTAAGCCTACAATGATTTCTTCGAATGACTTGAAGAAATTGACCATATCTGCTCCTCTAACATTATCCAGGGAAACTCTGTCCCTATTACCACTTCTGGTGACTTTGTCAATAGGGGTCACACTACCATCACTGGTGGAAATCTTACCAAGTATAGGGAACTAGGAGACAAAGTCATTCTTCAAACTTTGTGTGTTCCATGAATACAGTACCTTCCCTTCTCTCCAGAATTGGACCAAAAAGAACTTGAGAGGATGGAGATGGCAAAGACGATGAGCATACCAACTACAAAGGAAAGAAGTGAATCAATGATACCTTATTCCTCTTTCTTCTATAACCAGAAAAAGTCAATAATCTTCCCTGCATCAACAAATGTATTGGACAAACACTCATACTTAAAGAAAATTACAGTTGTGACTGGGAATATGCCAAACAATCCATTCTCTTGCAATATGACTGCCCTGACTTTCCTTTGGAGTGCTGGAAGCAGGTCATCCTTCATGAATTTGTTGACCTCAACAAAGTTCTTGCCAGCCATTATTCAATCAAAACTACTAACATGTAGGTTAAAACTTTGGCTGATAGTCTCTAGATCCACTCCAAAGCTATTAAAGCCAATTGTTCTATCTCTAATCATGGCAAATAAATTACAGCCTAGAACAGATACACTCATGCAGTGTAGTATCTCTACCCACACCATGTCGAGGAACTTTCCAAATATGCTCAACATATCTCTGAAATATTTGCTTCTATCCAACTAGCTCTTGTCTCCTATGTCATTAACTACGATAAAGCTATCAGGTCTTATATTTCCCACTGGAATGACACCCTCCTCACAGATTTCTTTGGCAATTTGTACACCCTCCATATTAGCAATAAAGGAGCAGCATCTTCTTTATCTTCTCCAAGAGCACATATTATATGAGGAAAATTTATAGAAGTCTGCCAAAGATTCAATCAAGACATTTGTGATGCTCCTGGTAACTGTCAATACCAACATTCCTATGCCATCTGCCATTGATTGTTTTACTGTTTCATCTCTAGATCTGAATGTGAGTTCTGTCCTCATAAATAATCAACCAAAATTCTTTTGCAATTTTCTTTAGAAAAGCAATGAATTTACAGTCACTCCTTCAGCTACTACAACAGAGACCATGCCTCTGTTGCCCAAACTACCTGCTTTAGAATTTCTCAATTGCACTGCTATTCAAACAATCCAACGAAACTCATCTCTATTTTCTATTATGATGCCAATAAATGTAACCTGCTTTGAGTCTCTTTTATCTTTACATCCAAACCACCCTCTTGTTGATTCTATTATCCATGGTTTGTGCAAAGCCTTTTGGCCTTATACTGACACTTTAATTTATAGTTATCCAAACACTTAGGGCAAATCCCTTCTGCAATATAACCTTTTTCCAGAGGTGGCTTCTTTTTTAGACACTCAATGTTGAGAAGAAGAATGACTTAGTTGATTCTCTCTCTTATTTGCTTCTGCAAAAAATCCTCTTCTCCCTGGCATGTTCTCTATGCTAGTTTATGCTGTTCCAAAACCAAACTCCACAAAACTTTGGATAGCCGTCAACCACTCTGCCGGCCCTTTTGCATTAAACACTATGATCCCTTAAGATCTTATTGTTACTCATCTTGATAATATTCAAGATCTTGGCTGGAACTTACTAGCAGTTTGTCAATCACATGGCAATGCTCTTCTTTGGCTTTTCAAGTCTGATGTGTCACAAGCTTATTAGAGGATGCTGCGGTATCCTTTCTGGCAATTGCGGCAAGTCATTACTGTTAATGGAGTTTAACACATTGATCACTGTAACAACTTTGGTAACCACACTGCTAGCAAAATTTGGTATACCTTTATAAGTTTAGTGCTTTGGATTGCGATTAATATCAAACAAATTCTAGTGTTCTTGGCCTATATGTTAGGACCATGTCCTAACACGTGCTTTGCACATGATCTGGAAGGTTAGTCAGGTGATATACTCATGATTTGGACACAGACTGTGGCTTGTGATTCATACTCATCTACATGCTTATGCATGAACACTTACTGATATGTACATATTCATATGCTTTAGCATAAATGCTTACTGATGACAATCACGATTGGTTCCTGGATTCCTAATGATGTAAACAGACATTTGATATAGTTACTATATTAGGATAGATGCAGATCAATGGTTTACTGATCTCAATCAGTTACTTGATCATCTTGGTGCCTTGACACCTGTCAAGTAGATTAGCATTTAGAAGTATGAACCAGATCCAGGTCCCACCCTAAATAGCTTGTACATATAAATAGCCAAGATGAGCTTCTTGGAAGCTCAGCTCATTCACTTTGTATACATCTTGATCTCTGCACTATGCCTGGCATTTGGCTACCTTCCTAGCTTATATATTGCAAATTCTGTCAGATCTAAGCAACCATACCTAGTCTGATGAAGCACTGGATTTGTCTCACCACTTGCATCACTCTCTTATCTCTACAACATACAAAGGACTCACAGCCTATCGAGTCCTCAGTTGGATCCCGCCTTGAGTTATCTGTTGGACAGGCAAAGAACATCATGTGCCCAAAGAACATCATAATATTCTTGAAGATCTTCTTCTTCATCTCTTTGAAGATAAAGCCAACAGTAATCCAGAATTCCTACTCCATGCCCAAAGATAATCCATCATCTTTATCCATTAGAGTCTCACAATCCAAGTAGCCTAGGGAACCCCTCTTAGTGCATCAGTGCATGTGATAGGTCTCCAACCTAACACTATATTAATGATACCTTTTCCTATGATTCTTGCTTTCATTTAGCTTATTATCTCTCTTACAACATATACTACCCTTTCAAACAAGTGCAACTACTCCTCCTTTGGGACAAAATAGGACTCCCTCATAAAAAACTGAAGCAAGAATTTGGTGTAGCCCTAACTATTATAGGTTTTCACATTGACCCCATATCTATAACCATCACATTGGCTAACTCTGCTTGAGACTCCTTGATTGCCCACATCCATACCTTCCTTGCCAATACAACTGGTTGCCACTGTTGACTTATTGAATGGCAATGTCCTATTGGATGGATTAATTGGGTGCTAAATTTAGTTCCCTTAATTCATCCCACTTTGCAATCTTTGTATGCAAAGATTTCTGGCAAATTCCAAAGAAATCAGCCTATTTACATTAATTGTGATGTCCTCCATAACCTTTCTTAGTTTTCTGATACCTTTCAAACCTGGTCTGGTGTCCATTTGCTTTGGGTACATATTTAGAATCCTCCCAATGCCAATATTTGCCTTTATTGTGATGCTTCTCTCATGGGTCTTGCATTTTGGTGTCTTGCTCTTACATTAGGTTTCATATCAGACATTCTAGAAGGTACTCCTTCTACCAATATCTTCCAGTATGAGGCACTCACCATCCTCTCTGCTTTATATTGGGCTGCTGCCCTTTCTACTCTCTCTCATTTTTTAGCTATTTTTACAGATAGCCTAAACACTATTCAAATGTTCAATACTTTTCATGTATTGTTTTTTGCTTACAATCTCATCTTGTTTTTGGCTATCCATATCTTATTACACTCTCCTGACATTGACCTACATGTTTTTCACATCTTAGATGATTGCAACTACATAGCCAATGCAATTTCTCATCACCTATTTGATGTTGCTATCTAATATATTCCAACTTTACAAATCTCTCCTTTCAAACCCCCTCAAGATGTGCTGGGGGCTGCTGCCTCATTATAACAACCACAGTGTTTGCTACAGTTGAGAGAACATCTTGTTCATAAATGGGCCATTGCTTTGGGCTATGCTATAGAATTATCCACTTGAGCTTCATACTTCTCTGCCTTGCAATCTTACTTAACTTTTTGTAAGGCTCATAACTTCCCCATTGAACCCACCTCCGAGACACTGTTTTTTTACACTATCTATATGTGCCACTATATTCAGCCTTGTTCAGTCAATTCTTACCTGTCTGGCACTGCTAACCAACTTGAATCTTATTTTCTTGCTTGTAAATCCCCACTTGTGTCATGCACCCTTGCTAGTGCTCAAAAACAATTTAGTACTCTGACCACATGTAAGCAACCTCTCTCTGTTAAAGATTCAACAGCAATTGTTAATGCTCATCCCTCCCCTTCACATGACAACATGTTATTCATTTCCATAACCTTCTGTGGGTTTTTTGTATTACATTGCCTCAGAGAGTTGACTCATGCCAACAACTCCTCACTTTGTGACTCCCAAAAAGCAATCAAATGCTCATCTATCTGCCTCATTCTTAACACCCTTTCCTATACCCTACTAAACCATAAAGCAGACTGATTTTTTGATGGTAACATAGTGCTCATTTTAAAACATCTTAATGCCCCTGATCCCCTTTCTTGGTTCTCATGCTATCTTCTTTCTTGTGACACCTTATTTCCATTATAATCCTCACCCTGGATTTGTGCAGATGGTACGGTACCTACCCGGTCATGGTTTATTGAACATCTCCACTACTATCTTACATCTACATATGCTGATCACTCACTTTGTTCTGGCTGAGCTACCTTTTTTGCATCTGCTGGATGGCCTGATGATCACATCCAAGTGTTTGGGTATTGGAGCTCCAATGCCTTTCACATCTATATTCGAAAAAAAACCCATCCTGTTACAAGCCTTGCTTTACAGCTCACCTTTCCATATTCCAGATCAACTCTGACTATTTCTCTTTCTTTTGCACCTTCAACCCACCCCTTCTATTCTACCCACAGAAACCATACAACTTTTATGATGTGGCCTTTGTCTCTTGTACCTCAAATATCAGTTTTTTTATTGGCACCCTCCAAAGAGGGTACCAACATGCCAACTTCACCTCTGTGTGCACACTCTAAGGCACAGACCAATTATTCATGTGTAAACTATTTGTTTACATGTGTCTAATTGATTATGCCACTTCCAAGCAAGTGTACCATGTTACCACAGCCACTGCTATGTCTCTCCTAGCTCTTACAAGAGCCACTTTTACCTGCTGTATTAGGTTCAGTGCCATGCATGTTATATTGGTGAACCACCAACAGGGGCTTTGCGCTCTGTTGTAACTGCTTTAGTCATAGATGACAGAGGAGCAGATGTCTGCTTCTGTCATAGCAGAGACAATATAAGCAGTGAACTCAATTGCTGTTGAGTCTTTTCTCTTACAATTGCCCTACCAGATTTGCCTTTAGTTGCTCTCTCTGCAGCATCCTTGCTGACCATGCCCATATGGTTGCCCTGCCAGTAATATAGCATTTATTACTTTTACCCTCCTATCCTCCCTATATTTTACCTATAATGTGGCCTTCATCTCTTATACCTCAAATATCAGTTTGTTTATTGGCACCCTCTTCAGAGGGTGCCAACATGCCAACTTCACCTCTGCATACACATCCTAAGGCACAGACTGATTAGAAAGGGTTTTCTTGGACAATAATTTTTTTTCACACTAAAACATGGTGCTTATAATATTTGCCCCCAATATCTGACAATAGTCAACAATTGTCAGAAAATGATGTTATTAGCTTGCAATCAGGTCAGTATAGCAACAATCTCAATTCTTAACAAATATCAGCAAATGTCAGCAATCTCCACATAATATCACATAAGCTTGGACATAGCTAGTCTTTCAAATATCACAGCCTTCTAGGCACCACCTGGGACCCCATACATATGGGTTCCAAGGGAAATTGTCTAAGATAGACCTTCTATTTCTCACCAACACTGTTGGTGAGAAATGGGAGGATATAGAAGAAGAGTAACATGGAAGCAACTCAAATGTGACAAAACCATTATGACACAAATAGGCAGTCACACTGTTCTTATCACAGGAGGAGAAAAGGGCATGCTTATGGATGCTTACAAAACTCTAGATACCAATCTAGAACCATTGGTCTCAGGAATTCCGCTGCTCTACTATGCTTCATCAAGGACTCTATAGGAGACTGGCTATTGTGGTTTTGGCAGGGCCTGCCAAATATGTCTTTGGACTTGGTGAAATTTCAAGCTTTCTTCAGCTACCAACACCTTAGCTTGTATTTTCCCTTCCTCTCTCCTTCTTCTGGCTATACTAACTCTATAATATCTTATTCATATGTATTTAATCTCTGTCTATATATTAATCTGATTGATTATCATCTGGAAAATCATCTTTGAAATCCTCAAACATAGGGTCATTATCCTCCTCCTTGGCATAGCCGTCCATATCAAGTGCAACATCTTCCATACATGTCAAATCCAGGTTGGGTTGAACACCCTTGTTAAGATCTGCCTTATTGAAGTTATCTACACTCTCATTATTATTGTGTGGATCACTATGGTTGTCACTATCATTATTGGTCACATTGGCATCTGCTAAGGTGTCAGTCAGATAAAGACATAACTCCTATATAAGAGTCTTAGAAAATACAAACAAAAGGATGTATATCCATTGCACTATCCTCAAATGCAGTTTCATTGGCTCCACATTGTTCTAGTGCACTGACTAACAGTTGAGCATGGCACTGGCACTATAAGGTTGTAAATATCCCATTGAATTGTTTCAATAGAGTAGCTCCACCCTATGAAAGAGACATGTATCCATCAACAATGACATTTACTGCAGAAGGGTTGTTGTTGTCAAATGACCATCCTTGCTATTCCATGTATACATTGTGATAGGCAAGGCTGCCTATTATGTTGTCTATATCATCAGTAAGGTTGGGCACTGCATGGTGATTGCTCTGTTTTGAACCCAACACAGTGTGAATGTTAGTAGTGAGATGCCATAGAATTTCCATGCAGGGTGCAATTGTTTCTAGCCAATCCCATGAGGGACCACTGCCATGCACCTGATAATAGTCCTGACAAAAAAACATTTGCAAAGGGTTCAGGTATTATGGAAGTGGGAAAACATGGATGACCATATACTCACCTTGATCTTGAAGTTAAAGTGTTCTTGTAGAAGATCCACTTCATGCCATCCTTGTGCTATTCCTGTCAGATTGATGAGCCAGTTGTTGAGCACAATATTGCTGAAAAGGTCTGGGCAATAGAGCTATGTAGAGCTATGAAAAGAGAAGGAAGAACATACATAATAGAAGGTGGCCATATATATGTGAGATTGTGTACTAGATACATAATCTCATATGCATACTTCAATTGTCCATTGCCATGAAGACTGAGTCCCCACACCTTGAGAACATTCACAACACATCCAGAATCCCCTGCTTTGATGGTGTCCAAGAACTTGTGTAGGTGTAAGGCATCCCACATGAATAGAATGGTGTTTTCAAACATTATGTCCCCATAAGAAGAGCTTCTAGAAGGCAATAGATTGCCTACAAGGCTTCAAGGCACTGGGAGATAACAGTATACCAAACATCATGTACAAGAAATGTGCCAGGACACTTGTACCATTCCTAGGCCCCATCTTCTGTGCTACTTTTTCTCTAGGTATTTATCCACAGGAATGGAAGGACTCATGCACCGTCATCATACAGAAACAAGGCAAGCCTGACTACACTTCCCCAAATACATATCGACCTATTGCACTCTTATGCACCATCGCAAAAATCCTATCTCCTTGCATCACCACCGAGCTAATGCAATTCGCCAAAATTCATCAACTTCTCCCAAACACCCATTTCAGCTGCTGCACCGGATGCAAAACTACCGACTCTCTGTACTATGTGACTAGTCATCTCCACAATACTATGGATTCTAAGAAGGCGGCATGTGCACTGTTTCTAGACATCAAGGGAGCTTTCCCTAGCATAAACCTCGACCACCTTGTTCACGACATGAGAAAATGTGATGTCTCCAAGGAGTGCACTGACTGGATCCACCTAAAAACTGGGAACCAATGCACATAGCTCTCATTCAATGGATACCTCTCTAACTGGCTAGAATTTCCATGTAATGCAGATTAGGGTTGCCCCCTATTGGGCATCTTGTTCCAGTTCTACAATGTGGACCTACTGGATATTCCAAACAGATACAACGGAAAAGATGGAGTTGCCTTTGTGGATGACACTACCTACATAGCAATGGCCAATACTATGGTGGAAGCAGCAGAGAAACTCAAGAAAATGATGGAACATGAGAACAGTGCCTTTGCTTGGGCCAACACCCACAACTGTAGCTTCACAGTTGAGAAGTTTGCTCTTATGGGCTTTATGAGGTAGAAGAAGAAAGTAAAAGTGAGACGGCGCACTTGCACCAGAGAAGAAACACAACAAGAGGGAGATAAACAAAAGAAGTTCAAATACCAAGCTCTAGAGAGGCCAAGCATCATGCTTCGAGATACACAAATCAAACCTTTGAAATCTCATAAGTTTTTGGGAATCGTAATTGATCAAGAGCTCAACTTCAAAGAGCATATGGTAACTGCACTAGCTAAAGGCATGAAGTGAGTGTTGCATTACAAAAGACTTGTATGTCCCTCCAAGGGAGTGTCTGCATGCTTTATGCACCAGTTCTACATTAGCATTGCTGTTCCTCACATGCTATACAGGGTTGATATCTTCCTTGCCCCACTATCACACAAGGGCAGAGGCTCTACCGGTATCATAAGCAAACTTGCCAGAGTACAGAGATTAGCTGCCATACACATCACAGGCGCTATGTACACCACCGCTACTGACACCCTTGATGCCCATGCAGGTCTGCTTCCTTTCAATCTCCTCATAGACAAAAAATGCCATGATGAAGCTACTAGATTGGCCACCCTCCCAGACAACCACTCCCTCTACCTCCATACCCTAGACGCAGTGCGCACAGCAATGGACACCTCCAAACAATCCCCACTCCACCAACTCCTATACAATACATTCGCCATTTGTCCTGAATTCTATGAGAACATCCAAACGGTCTGATTTGACCCAAAATGGACCTCAAAAATAAAGACAATCATCACATAGAACAAGGACACAGCCATTGAGGAGGAGCAGAAGAACACAGACAATGTACGAGTATACTCAGATGGCTCACTCATAGATGGAGGAGTAGGTGCAGCAGCTGTCCTATACAGAGGTAACACCAAACGAGCGACGATGCACAAACACTTGGACAGTGCCAGCAGGCACACAGTATATGAGGCAGAACTCACAGGCATACTGTTGGCACTCAAACTAATATCCGAAGAACCCCCTTATAGATCGGCATCAATCGCGCTCAACAATGTCACAGCCATTCAAGCTACATCACTCACCAAGAGCACCCCAGGATTATACCTGGTCGACTCCATCCACAAAGTGGCAGAAAGTGCATTCATCCACCGAGGACGAGCTCCACCAATGTTACGATGGGTACTAGGATATGTTGAGATAGAAGAAAACGAAAGGAGCAATGAAGAGGCAAAAAAAGCTGCGAAAGGAGAGTCCAGCAAGGAATAGGATCTACCAAGGGCAATGAGGGGACAACTCTCTTTTAGCAGATCAGTAGTGAGACAATGGTTCAATGAAGGCCTCAAGGAATGCTGGAAGAAGACACTTGAATTATCAAAGAGATGGCTGAAACTACACAAAACAGACATGATAGTACCATCAAATCGCTTCTGGAAGATTACCCGACTCCTCCCCAGATAACACACATCCATCCTTACACAACTGCACACTGGCCATGTACCCCTACAAAGACACCTACACCATATATGTCCAGATGAATCCAAAAACCCAAACTGTCCTGTATGTAGGCAGCATAAGGAAACAGTATCACATTTTCTTCTTCAATGCCAGAACTATGCAGACAGTCACCATCACCTTGAGCAAGTGGTT
>CVKZ01000001.1:3216115-3239453 GCA_001457955.1 Heterobasidion annosum
GCCTGCGCATTGGCCGTGCGCGCGCACGCGGCCGCGGCCGCGGCGGGACTCTATTATACGATCACCAACCCTGTGCAGCCTGTGCGCGCGCACGTCGATCGTCGTCGATCGCTGCCTGCGTGCGCCGCTGTCGCTCGCGCCCCTGATCCACTCGCGCTAGCTCGGCGGTCTGGTACGACTCCTGTCTTTTCTTTTTCCCTCTCTTCCTTCCTCGTGATCGCTGGTGCACCAAGCTACTAAGCTCCGTGGACGCGATGATGCGCGTTCATTTTCTTCGGTACGGCGCGCGTCTCGTCCCGGCGGCGAACGCCCTTCCACTGTCGCCCACGCTCCTGCTGTACAGATCCAGCACCGCCGCCTCAGCCTCACCCCGCCGCCCGCCCGCAGCCATGTAGCATAGTGTAGCATGTACACGTGAGCGACTACGTCTCCTTCTCCACACTCCGCCCGTCTCGAGTTACGCAACGCCCGTACATACATGCACACATACCTACATACATAACCGATTCTGGGGACGAGCGTAATAAATGCGAAGAAGCGTCGAGCGCGCGCGCTTCCTTCTGATTCGCGCGCGTGCGGTCGACGCTTGCCGTCGCTGCAAGTATGTAAAGATGCACCGATGCGATGAGATGCGATATGATATGATGGCCATCGCCAGGGCTGCTTGGATGACATCCTAGAACATCAAGGACGTAGAAGAGGACATGTGCCACACCGGCCCCTATTTGTGAATAATGAGTACAAGGGGCGCCGTCGGCGTCGCACTCGTGACACGACGCAGTCATCGAGAAGAGTCGTCGAACGATGCGCAGCCTGCTACCTGCTGGGGTTCGCGGTTCGCAGACGTACGAGGCCACTGGTGACGAGTCGACCGACGTCGCCCAGACGAGGTTCGAGCAGCCGCCAGCCGCCAGCCGCCAGCCAGCCGAGAACCTGAGATACCAGACCAGATTCGCTCCCAAGCACTTCCCAAGCTCGCATCGATGCGCAGGCACCAAAGAAGGACCGCACAGACTTGCTACCCCACCCCCACCGCGTGCGCAGCTCACCCTAGTTCGCCCCGGCCTCCTTCTGCAATTATCCTCCGCCCCTCGACGATCCCGCCGCAGCGGCCCCTTGAACACCCCTTGATGATGCTCAGACTTGGACCTCTCAGGAAGCCAGGCTGCATGTTCAGCCTCCAATGTACATACTGACGTCGATCGGACGAAAAAACGCGGGATCGCCGGCCGCCACAGGAAAACAGAGACGTCGCTGCGGGTGTCGGGTGTGCGGTGCAATATCGCGGTTGGTAAGACCGTGCGGAGTCGTGGAATAACGAGGGTCGGCCGGTGCTGCGCGCGACGATCGAGGGCGCTGTCAGTCGGTCAGTCGAGTGCAGGCGGTGCGGTGCAGCTGGGGCGGAGTGGAGCTCGACGAGGTAGGATGCGCGTCCAGCCCGAGCGTGGCAGATATTCGATCCTTACCTAGTGGAGCTTCTTGTGCAAAGCGAGCATCGTCGCTCGTACCACCCGGGTATTGTGTCCATGCAATGACCATGCCCTCATTGTGCCGCGACGCACCCGAGCTTGACGCCACAAAGGGAGCGTGATACCACCGAGTGCCGAGCTCCTGTCGATCCCAGAAACACGCCAAGAGCAGCCACTCACAAAGGGCCACATTACTTACCGTACGTCTGTGTTCCCCGTCTCCGACCCGTCTCCCTGCCGTAACGAGCCTCCAGATCTTTGCCCCGAACGGCCGCGAGCGCACACTGTGAGACACTGTGGCCATCCTCCCTCGATACGTCAGTCCATCGTGTCATGCCGGGCGCCCGAGCTTCGAGAAGTAACAGAGGATGACGCTCGCCGACGCCCATAGACATCCACGGCATCGAATCAGAAACCCACACGCAGAGGACGGCCGGGCGTGATTGGAACGTGGTCAGGCAGGCGAACTGTCGATTAGTGAGCAGCCGGACGCAGTGCGAGGCGCCCATCTCGCTGGACGGCTGACGTCGCGAGTCTGCGAGGAATAGAAGCAGAAGGCGCGGGCTAGCAAAGGCGTCCAGCGCGCAGATGCGCGAACTCGAAAGGAGTGAGCCAGGGCGAGCGCGCGTCTTCTCCGGGCGGACCATGGCATTGCAATTGCGAGACAGATCGCGGTTTCGTCGACGCGATCTGGACGCGGCCGGGTTCGGCGATGATGTCGGTGCGCTCGTAGTAGCTTGTACAAGCGGGGGCCCGCGGCCGGGGTGGGTCCACGTTGGTGCGCGAAGAGCTGCAGCGCCAGGTCCGAGTTCCGAACACCATGGCCCGCTGGGGAACGCAAGACTCCACCTGCGCACCCACCCTCCCCCTCGCTGGCCTTGCTCCCTTCTGCTTCGCGCGATCTTTCAGGTTTAGAGGTGTCAGACCCAAGCACCGTGGAGCGCGCGGTGCGTCCTAGGACGAGGAGAAATAATAGAGAACGACGCGATTGGACGACTCCGTATGTACATGCACGCGCTTGGGGCTGGCAGATGGGCGATGAGGCGCATCTACCATGTATAGGCTGTTCGACAGCGGGGGCATCGGGAGGGGGAGGGGGGTGTTGACGGTGCGAGGCGCTCGATGGGAGGGCAAGGTTCGAGGATGTCGCGCGAGGCCGTCGAGATCCTCAACCGAAGCGACGCGGTGCGTGTCTTCTCTTTCTCTCTGCGCTGGTGAGCAGTTGACACTTACCGGCCAGGCCGACGCGCAAGCTGCCAGCGTACGCTGCTCACGGCCCAAAACGGTGCAGGGACGCCCACGAGCGGACACCCGCACACTCAGTTGAGTCAGCCTTCCTTCCTTCCAACGCCCGACTCTCCTTCTCCTTCTCCGCCCGGACGCCCCCCACGTCGACGCTTGCGAATCCGCTCGCGGCAGGGAAGCGCAGGGACCAGTGGGTGCGTGTGCATGCGGACGCGTTGGGTAGCCGCACGCTCACGCCCGACAAGGTTTCGGCATTTCATCGTCGCAAACCGTATCGGCGCCCCGATCGCCCGTCCCTGCGCCCCTTCGCGTCCCTCTGCGCTGAACGCATCGCACAGTTGGTCTGCGTTGCCCGACATGCCCCTCCCGTCCGACGATCCGCTGCTGAACACGCTCAGTCTTGGGATTTCTTCGTCCATGTCGCCGATTGGCACTTGCGCCGGCTCGCGCCTCGCGAAGTGGTCCGTGAATGGACGCGTCTGTGCTCGATGGGTCTGTTTTTGGCGGCGTCGGCGAGTTAGGTTTCCCCTTTGCGTGCGCACGCACGCACGAACCTCGGAGAAAGTGTCGGCCACAACGGGGAATGTTGGCGGCCCTGCTTCGTCTGACGCACTCTGAGCGCGCGCGGCTGCAGTGCGCACACCGGGAACAAGCAGAATATCACAGGGAGCACTTGCCTGAGATTGGCCCTGTGACCCCCGACGTACGGAGTATTTCCGCACATATACTTTACTCGCAGATTTGCTGATGCGCCTGATGGGACCGCGTACATACGTGTATGCCCTTGAGAGGGTGCAGGGCATGCATGGGTTCCGCATGCCCATGCCGGGGAGCGCGGGCGGTGCGGTACCGAGAGCGGTGGGGACGCGAGCCCCGCTGGGGAAAACGCGGGGCTGCCAATGGGCAACTGCGAGCGAACGAGCGTGCGTGCCTGGAACCCACCAGGCAAAGTTCAACAATTCGAAATCGCGGATACGGCACTGCGCGGCGCAGGATCGCGCATCCATGTGTTTTTTTCGCACCTGTTCCTACTGGACACGTTTTTTTTCTCTACTTTTTCTTCTTTTGTTTTTGTGCAGTCGTGACCGTCTTTGGCTGCCTGTAGGTCCCGCATGAACGTCTTCCAATCTCTCCTGGTCCTGGAGATTCTTCGCTCGTCGGTACCGGATCATCTGAGTATCATTCGATATTCGTGTATCCGGTGCTCCAATAGCAGTGCATGTCGAGACCAGGATGGGGACGATCGTTTTCTTCTTCTTTTACTTCTCTAAAGCAAATCCCTGTTGGTTTGTTCTGTGCAATATGTTGCTGGGGAGACTCCGACTCGCTGTCCGCGGATCAAAGATCAAGATACAGTACAGCACTTTGCGCAACGTCATGCATGGTCCTGCCAGCGAGAGCCCTGATCCTCCCTTCTTGACCTGTCTGTGTTGTGATGCGCGCACGGCCCCGCAGACGTCTGCGTGCCCAATCCGACCGATTGAACTCAACACCCGCCATGTCACCCCGCTGCTCCCCATGTTGTCACTTCGCTGTCAACTGCTCTCGACCTCATTCGATTCGGCGCGCGACGTTGGCGCGTGATTTCGCACCGCACCGACGCAGGCCGACGCCTTTTGATCGCCGGTGGTCCAATTGGGCGAACCGTGTGTAGCTTGTTTCGTTGCCGCCCCGTCGTCTTGCCGTGCCGATAGATCCAGAGTGGGCCCAAGACCGCCGCGTCGAGCCAGCATCAGCCCATCGCGGCACGACGACCACGAGCCGCTAGTCTCCATTGCTGACCAACGCAGAAGAGCGCAGTCGTTCTGGTGTACGTCGCCACGACTATCGTGCGACCCTGCGAGGTCCAGGTCGAGCTGGTCTCTATTTCGAGGCCAATCACCGTGATGGTTAGCGTCCACTGCGCATCGAACTTTGTTCGACGCCACTGGCGCAGCGCTGCCCAATGTCCTCGGCGCGCCCGTACTCATGCGCAGGAGTCCATCCGGATCACGCGCATGTGTGGCCCTGCTCTCCCACGCCGGGCCTTGTCGTCTGCACTTAGAGTTTGATTCACCGGCGAGCGTAGGGGCTTCCCCGCATTGGCTGTGACCATGTGTGGACGGCCGGCAGCGCTTCTTGCCTGCACGGCTGCTGTCTCTGCACTATCCAACAGATGCCGCTCCACTGCGAACGACGCCCCTAGAGCGGTCGTGCGCGCGGCGCGCTATCCCAATCCTGGTCGAGGAGAGGAGGAAACCTAAACGCGTGCGTATCTGCGTCCTCTCTCCCGTCTCTGTCCGCGGCGTCCTCGAAACACACACCCGTCGCTGGCAGCTGTGCAACTTCGACGATACGATCGTCGTCCTCGCCACGGCTCTCGAAGACATTGGCACCCTGCGCACGAGCAGCGGCCGCGCGCGTTCTCGTAACCGCCCTGCTCGGCCCATAAGCCGCATCCGACTTGCCATTTCCGCACACGCTAGCGCGTTGCGGGCAGTCGCGTTTGGGCGCGCCCCTGGTTAGAGTTCGCCTCTCACGGGAACCGTCGACGCTGCTTCGCCCGCTTGTCAGACCCACATGCTGCCGTCGTCGCGTCCTATGCGCCCTGCCACCCACCGACGCGTCCATTGACTCACGGCCGACATCCGCGGAACACGCATATCCGCCCACTACACGCAGACGCAGAGGCGCTGATGCTGCGAACCTGCTAGGGCCACCTCCATCCTACTTCCCCGTACCTGTCCATCCCAGGCGGATCTCGCACGCAACGCAGCCCTGCACGTGGTTCAAGTCGGTTGGTCGGGCGCTTTGCGGCACATTCCGCCTCCCATCTACACGGGCGGCTCGCAGCACATCTCCCCAAGTCCCCCCTTCCGCTGTAGCAACATCATTGATCTGGGTGCCTCGGCACGCCCAAACGTGAGCTGGCGACCGATGGATGCTCGACGACTCCCCGCGCGAAGATCGCATTGCGCATATGGGCCTGCAACGTGGGGTTGCCTCTTTGGGCGGCCTCCCACGGCACGCTGCACACAGCGCGTCTAGGCAGGCTTCGCGAATCGCCTCTGGGCGTCGAGTGTCCTCGCAGTATCTGCGAATGGGCAGCGGTGTGGACTAGTGTAAGTATATGTCCTGGGCGCGTGCTGTACGTACTGGGTAAACTCTCATGCTCTGTTTGGGAGAAAATAGCCAGCTGCTGACTGGTGCGTTCGCTTCAAGGAGCTACAGATGTGGTGGCGCACAAATGTGGTCGGTGATCTCGCCATACTTGCTCTTGCACAGGGTCGAAGGCCAGAGTATCATCTCGTACTTCAGACGGTATTGGCCACCACATTCGGGCGCCGGGCCTGTACAGCTTTCAGGGCGCAACCGCACGCACGATTGCCACGCCCTTCTGAATTCGTCATCCCAGTGATCCCGCATCGTGATCCTGGTCCTCTCCGGATTCTCAAGACGAAATTCGAGCGCTTCTTTGTCCGCTGACGACGACACGTTGCGGCCGCTCGAGGGCTGAGCTCGACGCGTCGGGCCCATCTCCAGATCTCTGCTGGTCGTGTGCTATGTTGCGGCGCACATAGCCGTCCGACGGTGCAGCGCAAAGCGGTGGGATACATACGCTGTTGCACGGCGAGTGTCCTCGGATCTTCGTCCATGCCCGCTCCGGAGCGTCCAAGCCCGTGGAGTTGAGGCTCGTCTGTGTGGGGTTGGGCGACTTTGCTCCGTGCTGTTCGTAGGAGCCGTGTTGTTCGCCTGCATCACGCTCAGTGAATATGGCCAAATGGATCATGGGCCGCAGACGTTGATGATCGCGCATCTCTGTGGGTGAGGATCCATACATCTGAGCGTGCGCGCGGAGCTGACAAGCAAGAGGACAGATTTGCGTCGAGGTCGCGCGCTGGTTCTGATCAATGCGCCTGTGCGCTCCAGTGGGCTCACTGTATCCGTTTCCTCAGCTTATCAGGCGCACACGGATCACGGATCAGGTCTATCCTCAGACGGATCTCCATCAGCCACATCCACATCTCTCCGACGCCCACCCCATCCGCCAGCACATTGCATTAAACGATCAAAAATCATGCGTCAGACCACAAGCAGTGAGTGGCTCCCAACTCCGAGGCACCCACCCGCTCGCCCACCGGTGGCTTACTCGGTGGCGTGGCATTTCCCGATCCGAGCTTCGCTCCCGCCGAAAAGCTTAAAAGAAAAGCGCGAGTTGCCTCATGGGGCGCGCGCGGCTCCGCAAAGCACATCGGAGCAGGCGCATCTGATGCCAGCAGACGCCGGGCGGCGGCTATCATGCTGCTGATTCGCGTTCCGCTGGCAGCCTCCGCGAGCGACCGCGGCGTGGGTGTTGCGCAGTGCGTTTCGATGATTGAGTTTCTTCGGGGCCGGTCGTCGGGCTCTGGGCAGGGCGTGTTTGTACTGTGGTCAGGAAATTTACTGATCAGCACCGATGTGGGCATAGGCAGGGGGTTGTCGGATGCTGACTCTCGCGTACCGGGGGCATGAGCGCGTGTGTATGCGTGGGCACGCGGCGTCTTTCCGCTCTGTCCCTTCTGTTTTGTCTCGCGTCACGGTTTGTGTCTGAGGCCGTTCGGAGCAGAGAAACTGCCTCAGCGCTTCCGCGTTTCGGGAAGAACTGTATGTGGGAATGGACAGGGACCGTCCACGGGACCGCCATGGTGCGTTGCGAGGGTCGCGTCGCCGTGGCATCTTTTCGAGATGCCCTTCGTGCGATGAATGAGAGAAGGGGTGTGTGGAGAGGTAAGGTTTCGAACGACGCGCGCTGAGGAGCACATCGGGCGGCGGGTGCCTGCGCAGCGTGTGTTTCTGGCTTCTGACTGTGCCCGGCTTCTGTTCCTCCAGCCAGCATGGGAGAGGTCGTGGGACTGACGCCGATGGTCGCGTGTCGAACGTGTGTGTTCGCTGGCCAGTAAGCACACCTCTTTCTTCGAGGCGCGTGCGGGGCCGGATTCTGCTGCGTATTTGACAGACTGCATGTGAGAAGGGTCTTGGTTCGGCGCTCGGCCTCGTCGCAGGGTTCATGCGATAATCTACAGAGACGTACGTTCCTTGGTGTAATGCTAGCTAACAGTTCACTAGTGCAAATGCCGTATAAAGCTGCGGTCATTCCACCGGAGCCGCCGCCTCGAAAGACTAACTGGCTGTTGGGCCGTGTTGGCCTGTCGAACCTGGATCATGTAGGGAATGACTTTGGCCTCGATCAGGCTTGTTTTGGTCCATCCACTACTGCTATTCTGACTTGGCATATGCGACGTCGGAGCGTCTTGGCAGATCGAGCAGTATTGGAGAGCACATGGAACGGTGGCTCGATGACCAGATATATGAACCAATACAGCCTTTTAATACCTGAGATCACTCTCGGATGAAGTTTCGAAGAAAGCATCCTTGATGTGATCTCTGGGCCGGTGGCTTCTTCGTCGCACTGACCTCTTGGTTTTGTGGTCCGACCGAGCCGATCGAGGGTATTCCAGGCTACAGCAGGACCTGGTAGCACAAGGAACTTTCCGTCGTCGAGCATAACGATTGGGATTTTGGGAAGTGATCATGGGTAGTTTCCTCATATCGTTGTGTCCCATGCTCGCAGTGCATCTGCGGGTTATCTTTCTACAAACTAGCACTCGGTTGTATTATAAAATAGCAAGTGTATTGTAAATGGCCCGATGCATCGTTGATTACGGTGCGAATTGGTGCACGATGTGGAAGCAGGCAGAGCATGCGCGCAGATGACAAGATGGCTGTCATACCGGTGTTGCAGGGAGGGTGGCATTGAATAGGTTGTGAATTTGGGGGAAGTAATCGAACCGTAGATGCTAATGAATAGAGCGCAGGGGCAGGGTGGAAGGGAAGTAATGGGGCGCAGGAGGGGAGGATGGAAAGCGAACACATAGTATGATGGACGGCGAGGTGGAAAGCACATTAGAATTCAAGGTAGATATCATGGTGGAAAGGATATCGAAAGGATGGAGCACATATCGAATTTGAAAGCGGACCTGAAACTTGACGGAAAGTAGGTGGATACCACGGTGGATACCAAGCCGACAGCAAGGTGAATAGCAAGGCCAATAGCAAGGTGGGGTGCTGAATCCGTGTTGAGTTGATCACCGTGCGAGCGATCATGTCGACAGATTGCTTGACATCCAGCGAGCTCAAGAAAGGGATCACACGGTTATGGAGGCATAGCCGCATAGCGCTAGTTCGAGAGTCGTGCGAGACGGAGCATTTTGCAAGGCAGCCAGAAAATCGTGCGAAGAATCGTATAGACGGTCAAGTTGAGGTCCAGGAGTCATAGTAGTATAGTGCGATAGAGTCTTGGAGTCGTGCAATAAAGTCTTGTAGACGTGCAATAGAGTCTGCGGACCGTGCGATGAGGACCTGATGGCCATGCAATAGAGTCTCTAAGTGCAGTATAGTCTGTGTGTCATGAAAGGGTGTCACTCATAAGAAGTAAGAAATTGTCGAGGAAGAGAACGCGACATTGTCCAAGGGATCCAGACGCTGTACAGGAGAATTGTGAATTCGTACCAAGAAAAAAAGCAGATCCAGAAGAGAGCCGACTCTATCCGTGAGAATTTTCGTGAGTCTTGAACAACAATCCTAGGTCCCAAGAATATAGCTGAATGCCAAGCAGAAGAGTCGACTCTGAAGATCGTGCCGAACAATTTGTGACCAGATGACCTGGGGTATGAATGAGATTCAAGTTTGAATCTGTGATACCAGTCGGAGCTGCATGCGGATAGATAGATGATGTTGATGTAGACGCTGTCGGGCCTGAAGAACGGCCTTGACGGCGAAGTGACGGCGACGGTGAATATTGAAGCGTCCCGGGAGGCAAGACATGCGCCAAAAAGGACTGGCATACGCCCAGCTCGCGCACGTTCAATCATGAATTGGGTTCGCTGATGGGGAAATGGCTGTCATAGTTGCGAGTGGTCCATATGATGCTGGTCGTGAATGGTACTAGGGAGAGTGGATGAGCGCTGCGCCGGAGACTTGAGGTATCAAAGCCCTGCGTTGGATGCGGTCGGTAAGCAATGAAAAAATATGTGATCGTACAGCGACATACCGTGGAGTGCCCCACCGCAGCGTGTGTATGGCTCCCATCCGGAGCCTCGTGTCGTAGGAGGAATTGCTTGCTTGCAGTGCGAGGGAAGAACGAGCTGACGAAGCTGAGACTGCTTCAGCATGCGTTTGCGAGCAAGCACGATGGATGAGACGACCCAGGGCCAGACGAAGACGACGAAGGACATAACAATGATAGACCATCGAGACCAAGACCTAGGATGCGGAGCCAGAAGTAGAACATGTTCTGCTGGAACGTGTCAGTGTTGGAGGTGTCGAGTGACATCCTGTTGATAGTGGTTGAGGGAGAAGCATCGGATAGAGGGCATCCAAAGAGGCGTGAAGACCATATGGTAGGGCGAGGGGTTGGGACTGGCACTACTAGGCCGGAGACGGTCTCAATCGAAAAGGTGGCTTTTGCGGACTCATGCTTCCACTAAGTTTGAGCAATACGAGAAGGCATCCCTGCTTCCGTATGTATCATTGGATGATGACTGAGAGTCGAGGCTGCAATGTGGATAAGTTGAGCCGAGACAGCAGACCACGTTGCGCGAAAAGTTGGGAGTGTACTTACCGGTTTATAAAAAATTTCTCGCAAGATATACTGTCCATATATTATAGAAATCTGTGTTCCCTCAACTGAGAAATCAATGAGCTGCAATTGTTCCAAATTGTTGAGACACGGACGACAAGATGTAGCATGATGTCAGCCAGCCGCAGTCATGGTGGTGATTACATGCATGTGTTGGCCACAAAGCTAATAAGTACCTGACGTCCATGATCAGACTATCATGTCCGCCCATTATCACCACGAGGCCGTCTCTGTCCTCGGCCCTGAGTTCGGCGTATAACCCCTGTATCTTTCTCTGCGCTGGCTATCGTCCATTGTGCATGTATTTGGAAGGTTCAGAGGTCGGATGGAAGAAGCGTAAGGATGGCTAGTCTCAATCCACAACCGCTCACCTTCACGCGCTCGGGAGGGATCTGTCAAGCCTAATTGGATGGCGGCTGTGAATACAGGACGGCTGTTGGTCAGCGACTGCTCCACGCCGTTCAGTGCTGCATCTCCTTATTCGTAACGGATATCCAGGAACTTTCGATCGACAGGTGAGTTGTCGGTCCGCACAAGTGCATCGTTCAAAACACTTGTTCAACTCTGATCAGTTTCGGGTCCCCTCGTTCATGTTCACCTCTCCCTTATGTGACCAACAATCATAGTAGGTTATGTCGCATTAGGTTGCCAAAAAATGACAGTCTGCTGGTAAAAAATGCTGTATGCAGTCACTAATCATTGTTTACATTTCGATGACGGTCATCTCGTGCAGCGAGTATGGAGCTCATGTATGTCTCCTTTTGTTCGATATCCCTACATGGATTGACCATTCTAGTCTCCTGCGATCGCTTACCGTTAACACAGTTCGGCCACGCAATTTTTATACGGCAGGACCCCTTGTGCATACGACCTTCCCATCTTGGCCATCTCCCCCACCGTATTTATGCCTCCATCTCCGTCTTCTCCGCATTTTCTCAACTCATCTACACCAAAGACCTTGAACTTCCTAAACTAAAAGTTTCTCGCAGACTGTATACAGTGAGGTCGAGCACGAGGTGCACACGAAGGCCTTGCCTGTCAAATAGCGGTTGGAATTGCCTTACTTATGGAGGACGCGTGTCTGAGCGCTATGTGCAGCAATTACAATGTGATAGAAGCCGTCATTCGTCACAGATTGACCTATCATTATCATCAACATCAGGTCAAAGCCATAGTCGAGAACTTGACTTGGCCTCTTATGCTTCGATCCCTGACACTTCTACATCACTATCCTCTCTGACACTCAGCGTGAACTATCATAGCTTCAGGTTTCGACGTTCGGGATACCAGACAAAAACTCTAGCATATTCCATTGTCTTGCCATACAGCACTGAATGACGGAGCTGCTGCAGGTCTGACATCCACCTCCATTCATATGTCTTTACGAACTTATCCGTGTAGATCACGACGCTGGGTCTAGTGTACATTATCCTGGGTGGTTTCGTTGTGGCGGTCAGTATCTCAGTCATTCACCTGTTGCATCTTGATCTGGACACATGATGCCCGGAAATTTCGCAGTTCAGCATGATATCTCTGCTCATCCGAGAGAAGGTGAGACTCCAATTTTTCTTCTTGCCATCCAACTGAGTTCAATCTGTGTGCTCACGTAGTTGTACATCAACGAAGTCGTTCTCGGTACAGGTTTCGGGATTCTGATGGGGCCGCATGTCGCCAATGTGTTCGATCCACTCTCGTGGAAGGTTGAGAGCCACGCGCTTACGCTCGAGGTTATGCGAATCGTGCTCGCTACAGGACTATTCGCCATCGGCGTTGAGCTCCCGCAGTCGTACATAGTGAGGCACTTCAAGAGCCTACTCGTTATGGTTGTTCCGACAATGGCTGTCGGCTGGCTAGTGTGCGCAGGTGAATTATATGCATTTCTTTTGTATTCAGCTATTGATTCATTGTTGCGCTTGAGCCTTTGTGCGTCTTTTATTTCCGAAATTGGATTTCACGTCGGCGCTGGCCATCTCTGCTTGTCTGACGCCCACCGATCCGGTCATCTCTGCCGCCATCGTCGGTTAGCCTTTCACTTCATTTATGAATGCATCTCCAACTCACGTTGTTCTGTAGGCGGAAAATTTGCAGTTCAACATGTTCCTGCAAACCTCCGTCACCTAATCTTGGCTGAGTCTGCGTCTAACGATGGGCTGGCATATCCCTTCCTGACCATCTCCCTCTATCTCACGACCGAGTCCTACGGCCCCGCGTTCCGCGATTGGTTTCTAGTTGGCTGTCTCTGTACGCTCCGTCCTCTGAGTTCACCGACAATCAGCTCGTTCCCAACTCATCCTTTTTTTTTTGGTAAAACCAGACCAAGTCATTTTTGGCGTGATCATTGGTGCCATCATCGGTAAGTGCATTGAGCGACGTGCGAAGCGTGCTGTTGTTGACGACTTTCATTCATGCCGCTCCTCCTAGGACTCGTGTTTTCCAAACTGATGAGATGCACCCATACCAGAGGGTACATCGATCGAGAATCTTTCGTCGCACAATACCTTGCCTTGACTGTATTCACTGTTGGGGTTACAACTACGCTTGGCAGCGACGACTTGCTTGCTGCATCCGCAGCCGGTGCGTCCTGCTTAACCCACCCGATTCCACCTAATCTCATGAGCATCTGGGACCTACCGTGTCGGAAATTTTAGGTTGCGCAATAGCCTGGGATGGTTACTTCAAAACGCAGACCCAGAAGGAGGTCTTCTCGTCGGTGATTGACCTTATACTGAACTGCGCCGGCTTCATCTACATCGGCGCGTGGCTCTCGTTTGACCAGTTCAACCAGCCCGCGCTCGGTATCACACCATGGCGCCTCATCGTCCTGGCTATTATCATCATCGTGCTGCGACGCATCCCTTGTTTGTTTGTCTTATCTAAATTCCTCCCAGAGATCGCCGATTGGCGAGAAGCGCTGTTCGCGGGGCATTTTGGTACGATACAAGTGTTGTCAACAATGAACGTACACTACTGCTGACTGGATATTGGTATGCTTCCGTGAATTAGGGCCGGTGGGTGCTTTGGTATCGTTGACCTGGGTATGTATTCAAGGCCCATTTCCAGATTGGAGTCGGAGCTATGTTTATCTCGACGCTCGCCCTCACAAAGCTCGAACAAAACAGGCAAGAATTTTCGCAGCAAGAGCAGCTCCTGATCGCTTCCATGTACCCCATCGTATCTTTCATCGTTCTCTGTTCTATCCTCGTCCGTAAGCCCGTTCCCCCCATTCTCTTCATTGTCGTTCGAAACCACACCCTGACACACCCTGACGATGAATGATTGATTGGGTATGTGCGCTTCTAGATGGCCTCTCGATCCCATTCTTCTTTGCGGTGCGCCAGGTGCATTCTGGAACACTTTCTTTCTCCCGCTCGCTCACCACACGCGGCACCGACATTCCCGATTGGCTTCTCAGGGTGCGACCCGCGCCGCAAACCCTGCCTACACCCGTCTCTGTCGTGCAACATCACCCCGTCGTTGGCGGCCAGAGCTACCCAAGTATCAATGCACCAGAGCAAATTAGTCTGCATCACTAGACGCAGTCGTCATGTCTGCCCGTTCTTGCACCGCTCTTGAATTATCTTACGCGACACGGCGTCCTTCTGGCTAGCATTGTATTTCGCAGCCGATGCTACCTGTATGTGTGTACATGGCCCCTCTTCTGTTTACCTCACTAAAGCGTGTTGAATCCGTCTCTTGCTCCAAGCCTATGCCGTCTACTCTAGATCCTCATCCATCGTGCCCACTACCATGCCCCTTTTTGTGGTCCCAGTATCCTCTTCCGCGAATCTATATGCCTTCGTCAATGTATATGCTTGTAGTGTTCACTGAAGATCCATGTTATCCCACCTTATCGTTCAAGGCTGAGTGCGGCACCATCAGAACAAGGAAGCAAGTTCACTTCTTCAGAATTTCTCAGAGCAGTTTATATCCCATTGGCGATCTCCCTTATCTTTAAGTCACAAGACAGGCAGCTTCACCGTCGTCCACACACACGATAGCATGAACACGGCGTGACTTTCTCAACAAGGATTAAAAATAGCTAACCTTCAGGAAACGTGAAGCGGAGGGGATTGAGGAAATCCAGAAGGACATAGAGAGGGATCCCACCTATACGCTCACCTCCTTATACAGATTTGGTTTGCAAACACTAATCACCGCAAATCTTCTTGTGAGCCTTTTGTCTTAGGTAGTCGATATTCATGTCCTACGACCCATGCACTGTGTTCTCGTTGTTCTTTTACTTGCGAGCGGCCTCATACTCTCTTCTCTACATGTTACCGGTCTTTGTTGGCACGATATTTGGAGTCAAGTTCGATGCGAGGCAATATCATGATTCGAGGCATTCAGTCAACCGCAATTTGTATGGTATCAGAGAGAAATGGTGATCAGTAAATGGTTTGGTATTGGGCTTCGAAAAACAAAATAGGCAGAGCATTTCAATCCTCCCAAGTGTACAGTAATATCATGGATGTTGCAACAAATGGGGGGTATAGAAATCAACCCTGATGTATATGCATCAAGTGGAAAAGTATGGGTTGGGATGTATGTGCAGCACGGACAATGCGATTGGAGTCGAGACGAGAAGGGTAAGCAAAAAGAAAGGTGGAAGAGCAGCGAGCCTTGAGATAGACAAAAATAAGAGGATAGAAGATTATGTAGCATAAGTCGAGAGCATCCAGGGAGATCCGTTCAAATACCTGGTCAGAGACGGGAGGGAAAAATTAACGAGTCGAATAGTCAGTACTTCAATTTCTATGACCACCAGCCGTCTTCACGTTGTGTGGGTGTCACTGATACGACGCTGGGTGTCGGCGAACCCATCTGTGGGCGATAATACGACTGCCCTGTGTGCATCGGGCGGGCCTTTGGCGTTCCGGGACCGAGATTCGGGTACCGCCGCGCCGACGGTGCATGCATGGAATCCCACACCGATGTCTGCGGCGGAGTGTTTGTGCGTTTGCTCATACTACTGAGAGCGCGTGAGACGGGGCGACCGTTCGCCGTCGGTGTCGGTGCACGACTTGGGTACACGGTGCTTGCTCGCGAGTCCGGGCGTGGAGGTGAGTGTACGGCGACGGCTTTCTTGGCTTTGTCTACCTCAGCCTGGAGACGAGCCATCTTCGATTCGAGCATCGCTACTTGATCACGAAGCTTGTGCTCGCGGTCCTATGAAGGACATGAGCACCGTGCGAAATTCAGACGGCAATAAAAACCGACCTGGGCCAGCCTCTCGTCGGCCTCCTTTTCTTCAAGCTGCAGCTTCACCAAAGAGTATTCCGCATCCAGCTGCATATGCTTGTCCTCGACTTGATCGAACATAGAGCGCGTCTCTGCCAGCTCAGATTCGTATTCCTTGGCGCGCTTCTCCCACTCGGCCGAGCGCTGCTGCGCCTGAGTGAGGCTGTGGCGCGCAGCGGAGGCGGCGCGGTCACTGCTGGTGGCCTTATTTTCCTGGTCCTTGAAACGCCTCTGCAGCGCAGCGTACTCGCCCTCCAATACTTTGCTGCGATCGCGAATGCGCCGGAGGTCCTTGAGTTCGGGCTCGTTGTTCTGGCTGACGAGATGTGAAAGCGTCTCAACTTGCTCAGCCATACGACGAAGATCGTCCCAGTGAGCTTCCTGCGAGAGCACGATGTCGTGCTCTCTCTGAAGGGACTCCAAAGCGTGCACAGCAGCCTCCTTCTCATGTTCAGCGAAGCCTGCCTGCATCTCCAGTGTTTGGAGCTGTGAGGAAACATGAGTGAATGAGAAAGAGATGAGCATATAGAGCATACACGAACCTGGTTTCTGAATCCCAGTGCCTCCGCAGCAGCATCGCGGTTCGCCCTTTCCAGCTCGAGGATCCGCTCGTGTTGCGTCTGCGTCGCAACGTCAGCCGTCTTCAACCGCCCCAAGGCCTGCGAGAGCGCCTCCTCCAACTCGGCGTTCTTCACCTCCGCGGCCGTCGCCTCCGTGGCACGCGTGATGACGCTCGCCTGCAGTTCGTCCACCTGCGCCCGCAGTCGATCGCGCTCTGCCTCAGCTGCTACCACACGTTCCGCGAGTACGTCCTTTTCTGCCCGTATCGAACCATGCGCGGCACGCGCCTTGGCAAGCTGCACCTGCGAATCCGAATTTGACGACATCAACCTGCGTACCTCCTCGAAGTCTTGCTTCAAGGCCACACGGGTAAGGAGCTCTGCGCGCGTGTCGTACACCGCCTTCGTGGTGACAGCCAAAGTCTCTGGCAATGCCTTCAACTGAGCGAGCATGTCCTTGTTGAGTGCCAGCAATTCTTGATTCTTGTCCTCGAGTGTCTGTTGGCTGCTGGCAAGTGTGCTGACCGTAGATTCAATTTGGGAGATGTTGTGGTAGGCAGCAGGATTCTGCACCGAAGCGGGGACACTCGAGCGCATTTCAGCCTGTGCCACACCCAACGCATCCGTTGCGGCGCTCAAACGGGCCGGCAAGTCAGAAAGTAGGCCGAGCACGTCACGGTGTATAGACGACAGGTCACGTGTCTGCGACGCGAGGCCCTGCGACAACGCACCCATCTGCGCCGCCACATCCCGCACAGGCTCCAGCAGCTGCCCTACGTTGTCTGCGACCTTGCCCGGAAGGCTGTCCAGTACGCGGTCACGCACGGCGAGGCGTGAATCGAGTCGCTCGACGACGAGATCCGACACCTGCTCCTTGATCTCGTGCGCGTCGACAGGCGCGACAATTTTGCGCACCTCATTCGTGATCTGCGAAATTATAGCATTGGTATCCGGGATATTCGTCGGTGGGTATATCGTCGGCAAAATGGGAACGAGCCTGTCGACTATGAGGCCCGCCGTTTCCCGCTTGTCCGATGCAAGGTCGATGAGCTGTGAAATGTGCGGCTTGACGGCCTGCGTGAGCTGATTCGTGAGCGTCTCATAATCAATCGGCTCGGCGCGCAGGACCGAAATGTGCGGCAAGAGCGCCGAGAGCAGCTCGCGCACCAGACCCTCGCGATCGAACGCAGGAGCACCGTGCGGCGTCCGCGCGCGCTCCATGCTTTCCAGGCGCGCGGCCAGCTGCGAGACGCTGTTGATGACGGTCTTGACGGTCCTGTTATGGAACTCCTCGATGGCGCCCTGAACATTGAACGACGTCGATGCCTGACTCTCGCGGGTCTGCGAGTCGAACCGGCGCATGATCTCCGACAAGTCCTGGTGCATCATCGCGCGCGCATCCGCATGGCCCTGTTCGACAATGTCCTTCACAAGCTGGAAGTCGAGCTCTCCCCGCGCATCCATCTGACTGTCGTCCAACCCCCTTGCGGCCGACTCCTGCAACTGTGCCCGGAAGAGCGACACCACCTCATTGATCATCGCCTCCGTCGACGGGTTTAACGTCCCGTCCGATGTCAAGCGCTGCTCCTGCATCTCCAATCGTATGCTCTCAATCTTCTCGTCCAATAGCGCCTCCAGCCTGTCTTCGAACTGCTGCATCTCCAACCGTCGCGAGATGCTCACCGCAGGCAGCGAGTCGACAGAGATCGACGAGCTGCTGCGGAGTTGCGGCAACGACGACCGCCGGCGTGGCTTCAGCGGGGGCACGAATACGTCCTTGCGCTGGTGCGGCGTGTCCCACCGCCCGGGATCGGTGACGAGCCGCGTCCCGGACACCTTGCGCGATATCGCGGGCATGTTGAGGTCGTCGAGCGACGGCCGCGACACGTGCTCGAATACCTCGCGCGAGCTGAGCCGCGAGCGTACCGAGCGGCGCGTGCGCTCATCGTCCGCGTTCGCGAGCGCCTTGAATAATCCCGCAGGCACCGTGTTCGTCGACACGGGGTGCTTGAAGTCCAGAGGGATGGGCGCGCGCCGTGCTTTCATCGACGGCGGAATTGGGAGCTCCTTCTCGCGCACCATGCCGTTGTTCGCGTAGTCCTGATCGCCAATAGCACTCTGATCGTCGTCGCCTTCCGGGCTCTCTACAAATTCGTCGGGGCTCTGGCTATGACCCGTCGGCGGGTGCACATTCTGCGGCACGGTCTCGTGCGTGGCACGAGCAGGCAGCCCATACGGCCGCGCGAATGCGTCCATCGCGACGTGCCTCTGTACGGGCGACGCCGGCACCGACCGTCGCGTGCTCTGGGGCGAATCTGCGGGGAACTTGAAGGAGGTCATGTTGTCGATGTCTCTGCTATTCTCTTCCTCGTCCTCTTCCTCGTCATCTGAGCGCTCCATCGACGTGTCGGACGCACGGCGCTGCCGCTTCTCCCGCCCTTGGGTCGCCCGGACAGGAGTGGCCATTACAGGGGGTGACGGCAGTGGGCGCGACCCTGGGACTGTGTGCAGAGCAGGCGACAACGATGGTTGCAAGAGCGCCGGCTGAGACAGGATCGGCGGAATATTCGTCGGCACCCGGAACGTGAACTGGCCTGGCTTGAACTCAGCTGCCGTGGCGTTGAGCGGCTTCCCGAGCGACGGCGCACGCTCGTGGCCGGGCGTGCTCCCGTTGGACATTGACAGCTGGTGCGCAGGTGAGGCTGACGCCGACGCCGACGCCGGGCCAAAGGTGCCAACAGACCAAGATCCAGAGCTGCCACGCGCAGAGCCAAACACGAATGGCTTCGCGAGCGGGTTGAGGGCCTCGCGCTTCGGGATTGGCGCCTGGATGGGGATGGGCGGGACAGGTGGCGCGGATTGCTGCTGCTGTTGAGCATGCAAGGCAAGGTACGCGAACTGCTCAGACGTGCGGCGGGAATGCGCAAGCGCGGGGTCATGGAGCGAGAACTGGGCTGAGATGGGCCGTGAGGGAGGCACAGCTGGAAGAGGTCGAGAAGCGTTACCACTGGAGCCTGTCAATGGTCTGGCGTAGGCGATGTCCCCGTCCAGATTGCCCTGCCCATGTACACCCGCACGCGGTGCGCGATGATGACCTTCTTCTTCACTCGGATTGGAGAGCATGTCGTCTTCACGGATTGTGTTGCTGTTGCTGTTGTTAAGTAGGTCGTATGGAGTGGTGTGCGGGGGATGAGGGAAATTGGGCAAGCGGCGTGGCGTCTGTATCTCGTGCTGAGATTTGCGCAAGACCCGCCTCTGAACACGCGCCTGCCGCGCGCGCTCTTCATCAGATGGATTGGACCACTCCCCGATGCTCTCCTGCAGAACAAAGGCCGCTCGAACACATGTTTGTCGCGTGAAGGGCTATTACGTACCTCGTCCTCGGTCGTCTCTGCGCCGGTGCGTAGGTCCTCAGAGCCTGTCCATTCGCCCACTGCTTCCCTATCAAGATCATCGACGTCCGGCCCTAAGTTGCGATCATCCGTGTGCCCTCCATTTAGAGGTGCATCGGCCAGACCGCCCACAGATAAAAGCGATAGGGCAGCCGACAGACGCGACACATGCCGCGAGTGCAGGCGGCTGAGCGGGGCAGTGGTGACGCTTCCCTGATCCTCTCCATCCTCGTCCACGTGTTCCACCTCCACACGTCCCTCGTCCAAGCTCATGTCTAGTGTTTCGTCCGCAGCACGAGAAATATCTGCAGCACCTTCGTCCTCCAGCGGCTCTTCTTCTTCCGGAATGTCGATTCCAAACCCGCGCACAAAATCAGGGCGGCTGTCCGCGCGCAAGGGGAGTGCCGGGGGCGCAAGCGACTGCTCGGTCGGCGCGCCAGGATCAGACTTGGCAGAGCTATCCATATTCGCCGTGGGTGGGAAGATGGCATCAGAGCCGAGGATGGCATTCGGGCCGAACGGATTGAACGACGCGACTGCATTGTACGGCGCCGACTGGAACGAGGGAGGCTGCGCGAGCGAGAGACTCTGCCCGTGTCTGCCTTGGAAGCGAGGCGGTAACTGAGAGTTCGGTGAGGTACTGAAGGGCAGCTGGGGCGACGTCGAGGCGGATTGTGTCGCAGATGCGCTCTGCGCCGCCTGGAGCTTATTCAGTTTGAACAATAGCAATGCGGGGTCGGCAGGCGAGGAGATCTGACAAAAGCAATAGTACATCAGCCTGTAAATGACACGTGCAGAGCATGCATTGTACACACCGAGGCAGCACGGGCGTGGGGAGCGTGTATGTTAGGTATGCTGCTGAAGCTGCCAGCTCCCTTTTCCACACCCAACTTCTCCAACTTCTCTTCAATGACACGCTGCTTCAGATCATCCCAGGCGGCCTGTAGAACGCATTTGACGTTAAGGAATTAAGATGTGAGTGAAGCACGCCATATGAGATTGACCAAAGCGGCTGCACCTTTCCAGGGAGAAATACATCGACGGTAGCAGGTATTTCGTATCTCCAATAATCGGGAGGGTACACCTCGGCGGTTGTGAGCTCGACCATCTCCACTTCAGGATGCACAGGGACGAGATGGGTGGGAATCGGTGTACGCGCCCACGGCGCGCAAGTCGCAGGCTCGCCGTCCTTCCCCGATATCGTCTCTTTCGGAAACGACACCGTGCCCTTCTTCTTTTGGGGCGCAGCTGCAGGAGCCGCTGCCGCTGCGGGGGCAGAGGCGGCGGTAGGGGATACAGGGCGATGATTTTTGCCCGGACCGCCAAGCTGCGCCTTTGGGGGCCCACCGATACTCACGCTCGGCTGGCGTCGCCTGGGTACGAATGGCTGGCCGTAGGGCTGGCCCGCCCCCAGCATGATGCCAGGCGGGAACTGGCCCTGACCAAGGGGGGTCATAGGAATACCCGGAGGCGGGTGAACGCCCATGGCCGCAAACGCCAGACTCGGGTGCTGTCTGTGCGTCGGGCGACCGGGGGCACCGGGGGGCGCCTGAAAGAACGCGGCCTGCATGGGGGTCTGAAGGGCAGACTGTGGGTTGAATACGGGCGGGTGAAAGCTGTGCTGTATCGCGGTGGGGAGTCCTGGAGAGTAGACGGGCTGCATGGGCTGCTGGGAGTGGAAGGAGGGGCCGGGTATCTGCAGCCGGGAGAGCTGGTGTCGGTGCTGGGTAGTCATTGCGTGTGGTATGAGAGCAGCAAAGCTCAATTAGTATCTGAAAGTGCCGAGGGCAAGCAGGCGAAGAGAGATATCAGAGAAACGCAGGGTATGCCAGCGGTAGTCAAGAGCAATCCGTGAAGCAGGGCTTGTGAGAAAGATGGCGAGAGGACGTGGAGCAGCAGCAGCAACAGTGTAAGCTGTATTGCACTGACCACGTCGGGGACAGCGAGGAGAAGGAGGGAGGAAGAGATGGGCGCAGGCTGAGCGGGTCAAGAGCGTCTGCGATCCAAACTTTGGCTAGCGTCCTCGCCACGTGGCCCCTCCCTTGGTGGCTGCCCAGTGCCCGCCCTTTCATCCGTCCCATATCTCTTTTGTGACCGCAACAATTATCTACGGCCGCTTCTGCGGCGATTCCTCCAATAATCATATGGAGTCCTCCGTGAGAAACGAGACAAAACCCATCCTACGTCCTCACATGCCTCTCAAACCCCCCTCATCAAGGATGCCTTCCGCTCTGGCTGTGATTTTCAAGCCATGATCCGAGACATGATGTCTGCTAATGCGGGGGCCGAGACAGTCATGCATCTGCTCCCCTCGGTGATAACGTACGATTGCTGCTCCTGGAGAAAGTCGCATCGCACTCGACGCGTCCCTCGTCGATCGTATTCTAGTCGGCACCTGTCGGCAGAGCGGTTCGACCGCACGTGATCGTGTTATTGGCTCACGTGTACAACGCGTGTGATTCATTTTGCTTCCCCGGCGTACCCCATTGGGGCGCTGTTCAACGTTCATCAGCGCTCAGCTGTGTTACTTTCATAGGTATACTGTGGATGACGATCGGACGCTGCGCTTTGGACCATTCACCAGAATGACGAATACGGAAAATATTTGATTGGGGGCCCAAGCACTTCGGATCCCCCCCGATGCTGTACGTGCTGCGATGCCAGTAAGTGTACCGTGTACCGTAGGTTAATTAAACGATAAGTGACTATGCAGGCAATGACTGATAGAGTAACAAAGCGAGACAGCGAGACAGCGAGATAGCGCGATAAAGAAGATGGGAGGAAAATGAGACAACACGAGGGCCAGAGGAAACGGCCAGGAGAGAGAAAATAACCAATACAGCGGGTGAACAACGTCGCCCTAATATCAAGAGGACAACCCGACCCACCCCGCATGGTATGCGAGAGATGCCTGGTAATAAGCTACAGAAACAGCTATGTGAGAGTGAGAGAGATGGAATAAATGAAACAGAAAAAACGAAAAAATAAGACAAACAGTCGAGTACGCATACTCACTCGCCCACCTACCGACACCCGTCCTCACCTCTGCGATCCCACGTCTATCGCACCTGCAACTCCAACGCGATCCGCTTCTTCATGTTCTCAAGCCGTGTCGCGGTCTCCCCCCGCCGATACGGCATCATCATCAACCCCTCCCGCTCCGCCCTCCTATGCTTGCGATGCGGCGGTCTATCCAACCCCTCGGTCGCATTGAGCACGCTCTCCAATTGTTCCCGCGCGCTCTCCGCCTTCCGCGCCGCCATCACCGTTGCCCGCCTCTCTGCGCGCGCCTTCCGTCTCGCCTCCTTCTCCTCCCTCTCCGCGCGTGCCTCCTCCATCGCCTTTCTCCTCTGCTCCTTGCTGACGCGCAGGATCACAGGCTTGCGGTCGCCCTCATCCTCCGAGTCCGTGCGGTCCGACCCGGCGTCGGGCGGCAACACCATCCTGCATTCACCCTTCCACTTGTGCGTGGAAGTCCACGCCACCGCTCCGGGCTCCTCATCGTCGCTCTCTCCATCCTGCTCCGCGGGGATCAGGCTCATGTGGCCCAGTTGCGTCGCGGCCCACGCCACAGACCTCCCCCCGGGCACCACGATCGTGGGCACTCTCTCGCGCGCAGCCGCGGGTGGCGTCTGCAGGTCGCTGGATATGGAGGAAGGTGGCGAGGGTGTGTGAAGGGAGGAGGTGGGGCGGCTGTGTGTGTAGGTGGGGGAGGGGGTAGCCGGAGTGCTGGGGCGCGCCCAGGCGCCCTTGGTGCGCCGGGCTGGGCGGGGGGTG
>CVKZ01000001.1:3247721-3258266 GCA_001457955.1 Heterobasidion annosum
GAACTTTGCAGGCCATGCATCACCCAACCTGACTCATAGGTGGGTAAAGCTTACCAACTACATAAATAATGCCTACTGAGCAAGCTTTTGTTTGGTGCGATCGGTGAGTTGGTGCAGATGCTGTTGTTTTGCTCTGGTTGTTGGTTCGAGTCCCGCCAAAAACAACATCCGTTGTGCTCAAATTTTTGATTTTGCTATTGTTTCGGGTCTCTTTTACCTTTCTAAACATATTTAATCTGTTCTTGAACATCAGGACTGCCCATAAATGATATTTTGAGCTTTCTCTTGACTGGCACGTGAGCTACCTTGCACGTGAGCGAGCTGAGTTTCAAAAAATATCAAATTCCAGCTGAAATGCCTACTACCCGCAAGGTTTTGTGATTTGGATGTAGACTAGGGGAGGGCAGGGTCCCACAAGGGGATGCAACCACAATCCCACCCCCGAGTGACTCTCCCCAAAGATTTGGAGGGTCAATAGGAAAGCCAGCACCTAGGGATGTCACAAAGTAGTAAAGGAGTGTAGCACCCGCGATAGGGAAGAGTGAGGAAGGGAAAGACTCAGGACAGGCGATGAGCTGGCAGTGTCCGAATCGGGGTGCAAGAAGCCACACGCCCCCGAGTCACTCAAACAGAAAGTCTATTAGCTCCCGCACAACCCGCACATTCACGCTGTTCCCTATCAGCCGGTACTGGCTCTTCCTCGATACCCCCTCTGGCCACTGAAATACCCCTTCCCCGCCATCCTTGCAGCTCTCGAAGCAAAACAGCCGCAACAGCTCCTTGGGCGAGAAATAACGGAGCCGCAGCGGATGCAGAAGCGTAACCGCTCCTGGAATTTCCGCCGCCTGGGCGCGCAAGAACGAGTCAAACGTTGCCGTGGTCTACATAATAAGCGGGCCCCGATTGATCAACGTTCGAGGCCTATGAAAACTTGTTCTTACATCAAGTGCTTCGTTCTCCTGCAAAACCGATCCCGCCCGCTCAACGAGCTGGGTATAGCCTAAAACACGCATGTACATTGAGAGCGTATGACGTGTAGAGTCAATCCAAAATTCGATGAATACACTGTTCACATATAGCCCACGCACCTCGCGTGAAACAGCACGTTCGGCGTGTTGACGGCACCACGATGTCGAACAACCGGCCCCACTTCTCCAGCACCTTGTCTGGTATCGCGTGCTGGTGCCGTCGGCCCTCGAGCTCCTCTGCATCGTCGATGTCCAAATAGCTCCCCACGTCGTCGACGGGGTTCTCCACGCCTTCGGGCGCGCCGTTTCGGGGATCCACCCAGTCTGCGCCGCGCCCGGGAATATGCCGCCATACGCGATCGCGCTCGGGCTCGCCGTCCGCAGGGAACTTGAAGGCCAGCGGCGCCATTTTGGCGAGCAGGTAATACCGGAGGCGTGAGTTCGGGATGCCGAACTGCAATGGCGTCAGGAGCAGCTCGAGCGTGGCGTACCCGAGGCCCTTGAGCGTTTGTAGTAGCACTTGCCTCGTGCTCGACGTCTGAGGACCGCATATCTCAGCAAATCAGAAAAAAAGACTATGCATGTCGGCAGCACCTCGAATCCCGCGACGTTCTCGATGAGCAGGTAGCGCGGGTGTGCACCGGACGCAACAAGCGGCGGCAGCACGTTCTCTACGAGATGCAGGAAAGACCGCGCGCGGGGGTCCGCCGCGCCCCTCGCGAGGGGGTTCAGCACCGTATACGGCTGGCAGGACGGCGACAGCAACCATAGATCAGCTCCGTACCGCGCCAGCTCGGCCGCCCCCAGCGTCGAGATATCGACCTGTTCAGAAGCAGAGGGGCGGTGTGTCAGGATATTCGGATGTAGAGATCAGGATCATCAGAAGCGGCGACGACAAATGCAAATTTGACAGCTCATTGTTGGTCCATGAAGGTCCATGATGGTCCCAAATAAAAGGCCTAAAATAGCCGATTCAACTGAATAGAAAAAATATCATATACTGCACCTTCTGGACGACATCCGCACCGCGGTTCGCGCTGTAGACTTGGCAGGCAGTCTGGTCCCAGTCAAAGGCGCGCACGACCTTTCCCCGAACGGTGCTCCGTTCCAGCGCAAGATGGAGCCCGCCTAGAACGCAACGTAGAAAAAATGTCAGTGTCGTGGACTTTGGAATAATCGAGAAGCGAGCTCGCGGACGTGCCTATGCCGCTGTAGAACTCGAGGGCGCGGATCTCGTCATGTTGCTGCATGGCCAGGGAGGTCAACAAGAGCTGACGGCGATCAAAAACGAGGAGGTCCGCCCTTAATTGGTCCGCCTCCCACGGCTATCCCGAAGGTCCACGGACTGGGCTGAAACCAGGGCTTGTATTAGTGAGATCTCGTTCTCCTTGACTTCGATATAAACACCCTCTCTGTCCTCCTTCTCCTCCTCCTCCTCCTCCTCGCTCGACACCGCTGCTCTTTCCTCCTCCCTGGCTGCTTCCTCACTCCAAAACATTGCCTGCACCGACTCCGACTCGCAAGCTTATCATTGAGCATATTCGTCCGCAACACCCCCGCTCATGTCTGCGCCCACGACGTCCCAATCTCAATCTAACCCCTTATCCTCCCCATTCTCGTTCTACAAAACACCAGTTATGCACCTCGATACAGACCCCCGCTCTGGCCCCTCAGACGCCCTCTCCGAGTCGCTGCAGAATAGCAGTCAGCCCAGCGGTCTTGAGACCGTGTCGACGCCCGAGTGAGTTGGATCTCTTCGAGCACGCATCTGCCAAGCGCTTATCGATTCTGTCGCGCGCGGACGGACGGGTTGTGTAGAGCACATCTCGATGGCTCGCGGCAAGTGTTTGGTCTAGGCAGAGTGGCCCATTTACCCACCCCTTTAAGGTGAGTCTGCGTCTTTTCTCGAGCCCATCGTCATATCGGAGAGGGAGCACTCTGTCTACTTTCCACGATGCGAGAACTAGAAGACGGGCTGTATGTGAGCCCGGATGAAGCCGACCGAAGCCCGTTCCTATTAGTGAACAAACCGGGGGGGATCCCGTCGCATCCCAATACTGATTCATTCTCGTCTCCTCAGCCCGAACAACCTCGCCCCATACATGAACGGCAATGTGCACTCCCCGACCCACCAGCCGTACGTCTATGATTTTAATCTCGACCGTCTCGCCCGGTCTCATCTTCCAGAATGCCTAGGATGCTGCCCTCCGCACTTCCGTCCTCGTCCGCTGGCCAGTTCTCGCGGCCACATTTTGACCTGTCGTCCGCTTCGCGATCAGGCCAGATGGTCACGCCCGACTCGAGGTATGCCCATGATCATCTTCTATCGAAGATTCACCCCAATTCAAACCACTCATAGTCCTATGTCCTCACGAAAGCGAATGAACACCTTGTCTACGAACCCGACGCCCGCAAACTTGTAAGCACCATTACCTCTGATCTCGTCTTGCTCATTTGCACAGTGTTGCAAGGCGAGGTGTAAGAGCTTGCATTACGTTCAAGCGACATGCTAACTGCACGTTTTTCCCCAGAATACGCTCATCGTCCCCCAAAACTCCCCAACCACCCCTCGGGTTAGCAGCCAAGTTTCTTTTTAGCCATGACGCTGTGCTTACTTGACCACGCTCTCAGCGGCACCAACGGCAGCAGTGCCATCAAGACTGGTCTACCTATATCTCTCCAAGAACCGTTCTCTCAAAATCGAGACCCCGTCTCGCCACCCCATTCTCACTCCCGATTGTCTTCTCCATTCACTCCTCGACCAGCCCCCACGGAGAGCTCGACCATCCAAGTCCCGAATACTCCCCCATTCCCATCTCGCACTACCGCAGCCGACCTTTCCGACCGCCCCCCAGGCGGTGAGATCGACCGCATCCGCGCCGAGCATGCGCGCGTGCTCGCCGCTCAGATGCGCGAGTCCGAAGCACGCCGTCCAGAGTACCTCCGCCGCGCTAGACGCACACTCCCGCCTGCGGACGCCGCTGCTGCCTCTTCTGCCGATCCCGGGCTCGGGATCACCGAGACGCCGGTGCGCGGGCGGCGCCTAGAGCTGTGGGGCATCCACGAGACGAGCGAGGAGAGCTTCGAAGAGCGGCTGATGGCGGGCGGGTATAGCGGATACGGGAGCACAGGTAGTCCGTCGGCGGCTGCGATGTCTGTCGAGCCGCCGCGAACGCCGCAGCGTGTGTCGGCGTCCCGCGCGCTCGAGTGGGCGAGTTTCGTCACGCCAGGCCCCGCGGGGTCTTCTTCTGCGATCCCGGCCGAGGCCGAGGCTGCGGAAGGGGATAGTAGCGACAAAACGCTGCGGAAGCGGAGGCGGCTGGAGGCGTTCGAGCGGGAAGACGGCGCACGGAAGCGCACGCTGCATCCTGTGGAGGTGGAGGGGAAGGGTCGCGTGCTGCTGGATGTGACTGCAGAGGAGCTTCCGGAGCTGATAGAGGACTTGGGCCACTCTCCGACGCGCAGACGAGGCGGGCGGAGGAAGCGGAGAGGCGCGCACGCGGGAAGCGGAAAGACGCGTGGGAAGGGGAGGTGGAAGGAGGAGGCACGAGAGACAGAGCGGGATGCGCTCGCGCCAGATTGGCCGGATTCGGAGTTTCCGTGGTGTCTGCGGACGTTCGAGCGGCGGGAGCGGGAACAGCTGGAGCACGCGGAGCGGATGAAGACGATCGCGCGCTTCTTTGAGACGGGGAGTGACGAAGACGAGAGCGAGGAGGAGAAGGAGGAGGAGGAGGAGGCGGTGGTCGTGGACGAAGGCGGGCGGAAGCTCATGTTCAATCCATGCGACCCTGCCGATGCCCGCGCGGTGCTTCTCTCGAAGAGGTGCGTGCGCGCTCTGGCGAGCGGCCGCCAACTGGGTATGGACGTACACACTCCGGAAGACGAGGTGGTCTGTGTCTGCCACGGTCGTGACGATGGTCGCGAGCTGGTCCAGTGCGACGAGTGCAGGACGTGGTACCATCTCGAATGCATCGGCGTCAAAGACATCTCCGAGCTCGGCCAGGAAGAGGACCCGTGGTTCTGCCACCGATGCGTGGTCGAGCGCCTCCGCGCCGACGACTATGGCCCTGTTGACCCGGCCATGGTCCTGATGACGACCGTCGATCCGTCAGTAGCGGCGCGGAGGCACGCGTACGACCCGCTTTTTTACCAGGGCGCGCTGACAGACTCTCCCATCGTTTCGTGGGCCCCATCGCGCCCGCCTACCACGCCCACGAACAACCGCGACGGCACCGAGCTCTCCACGCGCTCTTCATGGGGCGACAGCTCCCGCCACGGCCCGTCCACGCCGCGCACGTCGACTCACCGGGTCCAGATCTACACGACCCCGGACGCGATCGACCCGTTTCAGCCGCACGACTCGCCGTTTGACCCGACGTCGACGCCCTCGCGCGGGATCCGCTTCGGCGCGCCGTTCGCGACGCCAAAAGGCGGCAGCGCGCTGTGGGCTGGGCGCATGCCCACCACCGGCCCGTTCTCGACACCGTCGAAGCCGCTCTTCCCGCGCCGTCTCCACGCGCCGTCGAGCGCCGCGAACACTTTGTACGATGACGCGAGCAGCGGCTTCCAGCCGTCGTCGAGCCCGACGGCGGGGCTGCCCGCTTGGGACGACACGCCCGTCGACAGGACAGACCCGCGGCCGATCGCTATGCTGCCCCGCCGATCCGCCGAGTCCCCGTTGATGGGGCGGGGCATCCCGAAGCGTCCCGAGCTGGAGGATTCGCCGCTGTTGCGGGCGACGCAGCGGAGGTAGGCTGTGTTGTGGAGGGCTGCATGTATGCTACGATTTAGGTCAGTCTAGTTGTCGGGAACGTGAGCCTGCGCTGACAAGTGGCCTTCACTAGATTGTCCCTGTCTCTTGCACCCGTGCCTTGCTTCAGGATATTATTGAACCACCGCGTACTACCAAGGGAGCAGTGTATCCTTCTCCTTCCTCTATACAGGTTTTGCGAGGCTCGTGTGAATCCCATCATCTTCGAGTCCGCGATGTAGTTCTGTCTCACGCGTTTTCTTATGTCTCCGTAGTACCAATGCGATATTCTGTATCAGTGAGCAAGCTAGTGGTAATCGGTTGCGCGGCGCGCCTCTTGTATTGGAACGTACGGTCCAGATCGATATCTCCTGGTCTATGCATTATCGGGCAAAAGGCTTGACTGACCCGCTACGAGATCCAAGACCTCAGACGAGCTTCGGACGCGCGCCACCGACAAACAATGGCCAGCGTCATAGCGGTCAGGTGACAACCGGGGGATCTTGTCTTGGATCGTTCCGAGTCGCTCTGCTGTGCTCGCCGCTCGAGTTGCAGAGGCGTCGGTCGTCTATGCCATCCTGAATGTGCTGTCCGGCATCACCTGCGCGACGCTCGATGAGACCCCCACGCAAACCATCCCGATTAAGTCCAGCATCAGCGCAGTCTGTTACGGCGATCCGTACTTTGACGCACACAGATTAGTCTCAGTGGCTGACCAACACAGAAGATTGCAGTCGTTCTGTGTTACACACAGATTGAACTTTATGCTCCTGATTGTCCTCCAGGGCGGAGCAGGGCAATGCTGAGAATACGACCATGATCAACAGCGAGACGCCCTTCAGCTATTCCCTCTCTCCGAGCGGGTTTTCTATCGTCGGTGCTCAGAACTGTGTGCGACAAAAACTCCAAAGCCACGCCCCGGTGTGCATATGGTGTTACCAACAAATACATAGAGCAGCCTACATAATGACACAAGCGTGAAGACCCATCTTCACCTCAAATATCGAAAACTCAGCAATGGACCGGCACGACTCGACTTACCTCACAGCTTCCTCGCCACGAACTCAGACCAAACAGTACACCCGCCTTCCTCCCTCAACCCGTCGATAATCTCCTCGAGCAGCGCATCCCTCCCTTCTTCCGTGGTGATCCTCGTGCCCCTCGGCGCCTCCAGCACGCCCCGCTCGAACGCAACCTTGATCAGAGATCCAAACAGGATCTCCGAGCCGCTCAGAGTGAACTCTTCCTCGCTCGCGAGGGAGCCTCCGTCCGCGCCCTGGTAATGCCTGCAGAGTCTGCCGAGCGGCGAGATGTACGATCGGCAGACGGGCGTCTCGAACGACGCCGCCTCGAGGAGGGAGCCCAGGTGCAGCGTGATGCTGCGGTCCCATACGAGCGCGTCACTCGTCAGGAACGGAGGAATAAAGCTCGAGCTCACTATGGCATGAGTCCCCTCGAGAGGCCGAATGTGGCCCAGAAGGTGTTCAGCTTGTGCCGCCACGTCGTGCCGTCCATACACTCTTCGGGATCCCGTTCGAGGCTCCGGACCGCAGGAGGAGGACATGCCTCCGTGTACACCATCGTGTCCATTTCCGAGAGGATCAGTGTCCCGCCCGGCTCTGTACCACGGCGGCCGTCATCAACTCAATCCTACAGCATTCGCACGTGCACGCGCGCGGACTCACTCAGCAAGTCCCAATAGCTCCCCAGCGCCGCGCGCCATCCGTCCGCAGTCAGCGCGCCGACGAGCAGGCTCGCATGCACGAGGTCGCACGTCCCCAACAGCGCCGCGGGGAACGCCTGCGTCGCGTCCTGCTCGAACACCGTAATGCCGAGCGCGTCGGTGGCCTCCCGCGACGGGAACTTCGCGAGCGAGAGGTCGCACGCATACAGGCGCACCGAGGCACCCGCGAGGCGCGGCTGGATCTCAGACTGGCGCGCGAGGTCGAGCGTCCATGCGCAGGTGCCCGCGCCAACGTCCAGCACGGTCGAGAGGCGGGAGAGGTCGACGGACGGGGGAACGGGGGACGTGCGTCCGAAGACCCGTTTCATCATGGTGTATTGGCGTTCCAGCCTGTGTGGCGGTCGTGGGGGCGCGAGCGGCCGCACCGTTGAGATGTGCTAGGGGGAGTGCTAGGGCGAGAAGTGTGTGGTGCCCACCGTGCTTCCTCCGTTGTACCCTCCCGAACGACATAGTCCGAAGCCTTGCTTGGCACAGAAGACATAGGTCAAAGGGGATGGTTGGATGAGTCTCTTTCGATGCTAGTGAAAGGAAACGAGCGTCGTGCGATACATTGGAGCACGGGTTTATATAGTGCTATCCTTGGACGGGTGGGAAAGGAACTGAGCAAGCCTATATAAAGACAACGAGTCGCCAGTTATGCGTGCCCAGCGCTCAGCACCGTGCATCCGATATGACATTGGAATTGACAAGCAGACGATATTTTGCACAAGAGAAAAGTTACGCCTGGCGACGTCGGCAGTGAAGAAACTGGATGTCGTTGCAAGGAACTTGGACGGAAGTACAAAATGTTCAGTCTCCGAAGCCTCGGAGCGCGATCGTCGCAGATCGTCGCATCATCTTATCTTATCTCCGGCACACGCCTCTCAACCGCACCATGTTCGTCTCCCCGCCCTCCACACCCCGCCCGTCCCGCACTCACGCCCCGCCGACTCCTCACACAGGCCGCCCAAGGGCGGATCAAGGCGAAAAGCCGTCGTCCCGTCGACGAGCAACGAGGGCTCCGCGACGCCCCAAGCACCCGTGCGTACTCCCCCCGCCCCGCGCCCGCGCGCTCACCCCCAGCCCCGATACGCAGACGCTCTCGGCGCAGCTCTCCTACCTTAGCAGCCCGCGCCCGTTCAAGAACCCGGGCTACGCGAAGAACGTGAATAGGCGCGCGAAGAACGTGAAGACGATGCTCGGGCAGGAGCGCGAGCGCGAGCGCCAGGAGCGGGAGCGCAGGCGGCTGCAGCGGGAGCAGGCGATGGACGTCGACGGCGAGGGCGGCGCCGGCCCGCCGGATGCGGATGCGCTTGCGGACGAAGACCTCCCATCGTGTACGTCGTCGCCTGTTCTCGTTCTCGTTCTCGTTCGCCGTTGTTGCCGTGTACGTCTGATGTATGGGATCTTAGACCTGTCCATCGAGGCGCCGCCATCCGTGTTGCCCCAGAAGCACTACTGCGACATCACCGGCCTCGAGGCAAGTCCCGTCCCGCCTCTGCTCTTCGCCTGGGTCGCTGATGCTCCACAGGCTCCCTACACCGACCCCGTGACCGGGCTGCGGTACCACGACAAAAGCATCTACGAGCTGATCAAGGGCCTGGTACGTCCTCGCTCTCGCGTGCGCGCCGCACTCGCTTGTCAGACCTGACCCGCCGACAGTCCTCCAGTGCCGCGAAGAACTACCTCTCTGCGCGCGGCGTGAACCCGATCGTCAAATGAGGGGCCCGCCGCGTTTGTGCGTGCGTGCAGTTTGCCAGTTTCGTTTTCCGCGCTGCTCTCTTCTGTGTATGTGGCGCGCGTGCTTGCTTTTCTGTACTATCACCTGCGACTCTATGTGCAATCTCACTGTTGTCTGCTTCCGATCTCGATGGCTCTGAACGAGTATGTACGACGTCATCACGAAATTATAGATCTCGGAGGACACGAGATGTAGACATCGCTGGTAACGATCTTAGTATAACATGCCGTCGTGCGTTGCCCAGTGAACCTGATGGAACGAGAGACTTGGTTCCACACTCCCTGTTCGCATTTCTGACGAGGTTATGCGCGCCGGGACATGAGAGTGCTTCAAGTACCGATGCACCGGCCGCGGTAGCCCGATGTGGAAACGGCGCTGCCCAGCGGGGCGGCGGGATCATACTTGGACGCGACGCGCCGGTGCAGGCCCCATCTCTCCCGCCAACTGGTTACTGTCCTTACGAGTCCCCCGCCCGCGACCAGCGCCGCGCACATGCCGCAGCCAGACCTCCGCTCCTTTTTCCGCTCCTTATGGCTCCGCGCCGCCTCTCTCCTTCCCTCCCCGCCCGAGCCCCCCGCAGACGCACACGCAGACGCACACGCCCGGGACCCGCGCCAACCGCACACCGCAGCCCTCCCTCCCGCCGCCGCCGCCGCTGCCACACCCGCCACGGCGCGCACAGCGGAGAACGGCACGCGCAAGCGCCCAGGCCTCGCGCGCGATCTGCGGCACAAGTCCAAGTCCCAGCCGAACATGCGCAAGTTCGCCTTCAAGGCCCGCTTCTCGTCCTCGTCCACCGCCCTGCACAAGGCCCCCGCCGCGCAGCCCGAGCCCGAGCCCGTCCCGCCGGACTCGCGCTTCCTCGCGGTGCCCCCGCCGACGGGGTACACGACCGGCGGGCGCGAACCGGCGGGCGAGCGCGACAGACCGCCGTCCCCACGACTCGCCCCCCCGCCCGCGTCCCGCTTCAGCCAGCGCCTATCCGGCGGCTCCCTCTCTCTCTTCCCGTCTCTATCCTCTTCCGCGCCGACGCCCGCCCTCTCGTACACCACCAACACGCCCTCGACCGTCTCGCTCGCCTTCTCGCCCGAAACACCGCTCGACCCGAGCACCCCGTACCCAGACGCGAACGACCTATACGCCATCGCCGAGCTCGTCACGGCCACCACGTCCGACGCCGACCTCGGCGCGCTCGCCCAACGGCGCGGCTTCCGCGGCGCACGCCTCTTCACCGCCGCCGACCCCCTCCGCACGCTCTCCACCGCGCTCAGCCCCCGCTCGCCCCTCTTCGCCGGCGCCCCCGCCCTCCGCCGCATCTCCGACGCCGTCTGGGGCCCGCACGCCCCCTCCGCCACAGCCGCAG
>CVKZ01000002.1:30779-52579 GCA_001457955.1 Heterobasidion annosum
AGTGAACATTAGCTCGGCAGTGACGCGCTTTCCACGCTTGAGCCGTTTCTGGCTGCGCACAACTCCGGTCGCGCTCGACTGGCTGGCGCTGCGTTGGCGTATGACACCAGGAAGAGGCAGAGCTTTGCGGCGCGGTGCGAGGGAGGAGTGGGACGGTGGCGTCTGGCATCGTTGCCTGGGCGCGTCGAGCGGGAGCGCCCGTTTCGGTCGCGATAAAGACTCATAGTCTAGCGGTAGAGCAGACGAGATGGAAGGATCGGGGTGGCTGTTGGTAGGGAAAGGAATGATATTGGTGCTAGGTTCGCAATGGGGGCGCGCACATGCGTTGGAGAGTGCGACGGTAGGCGACGCCTTGCTACTCCAAGACGAGAGGCTGGACGGGAGGTCAGACGCGTTGAGCGAAGCATTAGTGTTCTCGACAAGAGCGGAGCGCGACGTGAAGAGCGACTTGCGGTAGTCGGCACGAATTAAGGATTGGAGGTGAAACATGATTGCAGAAGATGTATTGATGAATGTTCGTTGCGAGCGACGCCCGGCGTGGCTTGCTCCAACAAGAAAGAAGAAAAAACGGTGGTGGTCTCGTGGTTCGGAGACAACAACAGTGAGCGGAACGAGCGAGAACGGGTAAAGGGGTGAGATTAGGTAATATTTGCGTTGAAGGCCATCCGACGCCACCACACCACCATCTCAACCTGCCAGACGCGCTTTGTTTTCCGGATCCACAGGCGGAGTAAAAAGTGGGTGAGAATCGGTAGTACAGTATATTGATACAATAAGTTATCAAATTACACTTCATCTGGCGCTATTGACTCCTGGTCCGCTTACAGCACTAATCAGCTAATTCATAGGGCAGCGCGTCTGGAAATGCATAGTGAAGCCAGCTGCTAAATGTTTCTATAGTCATGTCAGACAAAGTCTAGGCGGTGCGACCGACTTGGACGTACTGCTTATCTGCTCCTGCCCGCTCGTGATGTCGTCGTTCACGCAGATGAATGCATTCTCGGTCCTGTTCAGGTTCCCTATTGTTTCAGCAGCTTGCTTTGGTGTCTTGAGAGCGGCAAATTCTATTGGGGAAGAGCCTGCCGGCATCAAGTGTCACAGCAAATTAGCTGTCGAACCGCACGGATACGTGAGATACATAGACGAACCCATGATATACGAGTAACGTTGAATAAGACGCATGGCAAATTCGCGTCGACTATGCCCTGGCCAGCCAGTTTCGAAAGCAATGTTAGAGAGCGAGAAATTGCTACTGCCCCATTCGGTGGACAGAGGAAGGAACGGTGTGGGCTCGACGACAGAGTTCACGGTCGATGCATTGACGGGGAATTGAGACTCGGCAGGTGGAAGAAATGCAGATAGCCCAAGATCTCCTGAAAGATTCACAAGATGATAGATGACTGGCAAGAGAAGAACGCTATCAACACAGCACTGGGAATCGGGACTTGGTACGCACGACAATCTCCACAATTTGGCTGTTCGAAAGCTAACCTCTTGAATAAGGTATCGGCCTGAGTAGTATTTCCTTCGATGGGGAAGCACTGGTCTATGTTCAGCGAGCATAGTTTCGGGGCATCTTTACGCGACATGTCAGGGTATGTGGAGACACTGTGTTTCGTGAATCCATTTAAGCCGCCGATATATGGATATCCGTCGCGAGAGGAAAAGAGGTAACCTTCAAATGCGAGCAAGGGCTCGTCAGATTCCGAGACGGGAGGAGAGTAAGTGGCAGTTAATTAGATTGCACTCACCCGTCTGCTCTGGTCTTGGAAGCCCCACAGACTTCAGAATGGAATCCGACCTTCCATCATGGAGGGTCTTGCGAAAGGGAAGAGTGACCACTTTAGGCTTCTGAGTGTTTGTGGTGCCATGTTCAACGATGGACATGAGGTCCGTTATCTCTGCCTCATCCAAGATTCCATCCGCGTTTTTGTCCCCGCGAGCAACGACAAAACTCCACAGCAGTGCCTCCCTGTGCCGTTCCACGGTCATATGGTTGGTGAGAAATACAGCATTGATGTCATGCCCCTTCGCCCGAAACCGATGGGTAGCGGTCAGAGCAAAAGCTTCGGGAAACATCATGCGCGTCTCCTGGAGTAGCGGGGTCGAAAGGGTCTTGGTGGCTAAAAGACGCTGGTATTAGCGAAAACATAACAGTTTGTAACAAAGTCTCTCGCCATGAATGATGTACGGTCGCTTCCGAACGCCAAATCGCTGACTTAGGACCCAGTTGCTTCTATGCAGCGCGCGCCACTCGCCGCTCGGGTCGGCTCTGCTGTTCTCCAGGGGTTCCACACGAAGTTCGCCAAGCATCCTAAACACGGTGCCGAACAAGGGAGTGACAAAGTCGGACAGCGACAAATCCAGGCCGAGAAAGAAATCGTCGTTGTTGTAGATGCTGTAAAAATGGACGAGATCGGTCCGTGGGCGTCATTCAGCAGGATGCAGGGGTCGCCGACTCACAAGTTTTCACTCAAGTCTGGAATGTTGGCTATCTGCGACTCGATAGCGAAACTGTTGAACGTAGGCAGGACGCGCTCCTTCCAGTGGAGTTCGTCGACAACGCTGCTTTCATTGGTCGACAAATCGTCCTTACCGTTCTCTTGCCGTCGCAAATTGGGGGGAACAGAGAATAAATTCCAGTGATGGTGCACGCGCACTCCCCCCTTCCATCCGCTATCGGATTCTTTCCTCATCCATTCACTGTCCGCGTCTAGCCATTGGGGCCATTGACCCTCCCTCCAGCTCCCGTTGGTTGCGCTATCAGGGTTCCCGAAGATATCAGAAACCCCGATAAGGGACGAATTCACGTGGCCGTCGATGTCAATAAATTGATTGGACGCCGAGGGTCGAGAGCGAGCCAAAACGGCGGGGGCAACGAACGGGTGTGAGAAATCAGTAGCCAAAATGTGTGCGGTACGAAGGTAAGGTGCCAAGTGCTGATACACCGAACGCATCGAATAGCGCAGTTCGTCGTGATCCCTGTACGAAGATAAAATATGCTGAAATTATCAAATGATGCATCACCTACCGGAACCATTTTTCGTTGATTTGTGTATTCGACATAGATTGACGGCTAAGTCGCTTAGAAGGCGGCGAGCGGCTTTCGGTACGCTTATCCTTTCTGAGGGCAGATTTCGGCGCCTCGTCTAGCGCCGCCTGCGAGGAAGGGACCTGTCTTACTGACGAAGATGGCTGCTGAGTGACTGCGATAGAATATTCGACCGGTTTGTCATCCCAAAACGATCGCGAGGCCTGGTGTCGGGGATCGCTTCAGGGTCAAATGAAGTGTCACACGAGACGTTAATAATGCATGTATAAATAAAACTCGGTGGAGAATATGGGCGCACCTGCCATTGACCCACGACCAGACTGCGTCCAAGACCTCAACCGAGCTAAGGTCGAGATGATTGCATACTTCGCCACGAGCGACCCATGCCTCGAGGCAATCTCCGCGGAGAAGGGAGTGGGATAGCATAGGTGGAGGGAGATTCGATGCATCTCCCGATGTCGAAGCTCCAAAAAAAACAGAAACAGGGATGAAAGCAGACGAGACAAGCCCGAGATACAAAATCGAGAGCACGATGATGGCGACACCTGCACCAGAAAGAAAAAGGACAAGGTGTTTTCGCAAGCAAACTCTTTGAAACCTGTGGTTGAGCCTCCGCTTTGACCAGCCTGTTTGAGAGAATGTGAATAATCCGCCAATCGACGAGCCCTTGTATTTTCCGTATAGATTATGAGGAGGCCATGATCGGGACACTGATGAAACGAGGGGTGATGTTGGGGATCCCAATTCTTCATCTGCATAGCCGTTGACAAGCTCTTCGTCGGTCGGAAGGAGGTAGTATGGGGGAGGAGGATGCATATTGGCGGTTGGCCAACCATGGCGGTTTGCGTCGACATTCTTGACTAGATCATGCTGTAGGACCTTTCAGCATCTTCCATGCATCTATTTTAAGCACACACGTCAGAGATAGACTCACAGTTTCTTCGTTGGAAATGCCCATTGAAATCCAGCGTGGTACAAGGAACGTAGTTGTTTAGAGAGGGGAGGTCAGTGTGAACGAAAGTGGTGCGGTTGGCATGTAGTAATAAGGTGGGCGACTTACAACCCGGTGTATTTTTAGGACATACTGATCTGTTCGAAACTTGTTGGTCGCGCGACCTCGGACGGGGGCACTACTATTGATAACGCAGCCGCAGTTGCCGCAGCAGGTACGGCAACTTCGGCAAGCTGTCACAATAGTGTTGTCATCAACATCGGTCCCGTCCCTCCTTAGCACTTCCTTAGCACTAGAAGTAGCATGGGATAAGGCGACCGTATATGACCGGCTTTGAAAGAACTTGAACCTACGAGCTGTCCTCTGTTCAGCACGTCGAGCAACGATTGCTCCGAAACCTCCCTTCATACTCCAGCACCCCTCGGACGGTCGATGCCGTTGTCAAAGATATCTATAGCACAAGCGATCCATAAATACCGCCATCTGCAGGTCTGCTGTGGGCTGGAAGGTCACGGATCAAGACACAGTCATTCTTTCGACGGTATTTTCAAAGTCAGCATGCTTATTTTTAGACAGCAGGCACTCTAAAAATGCCACGATCTACTCACGCGCATTGACCTGAAGGACATTCTTCACTTGCGGTGGGGCAAAAGGAGCGTCAGTGGGATCTTAGAGGTGGTCTTCTCGGAAGGTGTCATGTGAGGCGGACCCTCACTTGGACTTGTTCTGCTTTCGCTCAGGATGCGCCACCTTTGAAATTTACAGTCGTGGGCCGTGACCAATCCAAGCAGCCTAGATGAGCGCTCTTTTCTCTCCAACCTCCAGCGCTTGCTATGCGGAAACTGGTGCATACGACTTCAGCATCGCCCTCGGCTATACTGGCGATATTTCCCAATGAGGCCGCCCGCCCGCGCAACACCTAGGCTTCTCACGGAGGAACATTACAAAGGGGAGCTTCGCATTCTCCGTGGAATCAAATGAGTCGGCAACATCTGTTGCCAACTTCCTTTACTGTAAGTAGCCTCTCAGAGCCTGGCAGCCCCGTCTCCATACGACCAATATCGATACGACAGGACCAGCACTTTCAGCGTCCGCTGCTCTCACCACCAACAGCAGTGGCTCCACCGCATTCCAACCAATCAACAAATGCCCATATCAGACCGATCGCCTTGCTCGCCACAGGTCATCTGCGTAGCCAGAGTCGGACCGCACCTTCGGCCGGCAGCGCCTCCGATAGGACGCTGTGAGCTAGCTCAGCTGACCTCCTGCAGCTGCGTGCTATTCGACTTGTCTGTGCGGGCCCAAGGCAAAAACCTCCGTTTCGGGCCTGGACGATAAAGCGACGTTTGTATGGAAGAGGACGCGCGCAGGAAGAACACGTGCTTACTCGACCGCCCTCTCGACGGGCTGCCTTCAACCTCGCCGAGTCCCGAGTCCGAGTCCGAATCGTGGCGCGGCGAGAACAAGCTGAGGATAAAGTGCAAGACTTCGTTCAGGCTGCTTATGATCATCACGAGGGAGAGAATCTGGCCGAAAGTCCATGCCCCTTCGCCTGGTTGAACGATCGTGTTGCGCTTGGCCTGATGATAGCAGGGATTAGATGGCGCCGCACGCTCACGAAGAAATCGGGACATGCCAAGAGCTCGGCGGTGACGACAGAATATACAGCTGGACTACACCGAACGAGAGAGGTTGGGACGAGGAATATACAATAACCAACCGACGTGACTCACAGTAGCAGACCCAACGAAAAATAAAAGCTGCGACTTGAAGCTTGCTCCTCGCCCGCACCCTGCATCGTCATCATCGGGTGCTCCCCCCTAGTCGCCGCCATCTTGAAGCAGGTGTAGACGATCACGTATACGACAAGCCCGGTGAATAAGCCGATGCAGCCGCCGATGAGGGAGATCATCCAGACGATGCGTAGCCATGGCACGGTCGCGCGGACGGTGACGAAGAAGAAGACATACTTGACCTGGTCGTTGCAGCCGGGCTGCGAGCCGAACGACTTTGTGTGTGTCCAGAGATAGAGCGACCAACCCAAATAGGCGATCAGCACTGCAAACTGGGTGACGAGCAGCATGCCCGCGCGGAGGGAGTTCAATTTGTACTTTCCTGCAAACAGACGCGCGCGTTAGAATGAACGAATGCGAGGTGGGAATATTGGGTTACCGGCGGGGGCTACGCCCACTCCGAGGAAGAAGAGTAGATGCTGAACGAAGAGGGCGTGGTATAAGGACAGGTCATTCTGGGCAGTCTGCACGATGGCGGTGATCAGCAGGCCGAGTCCGTTGATGCTCGCGTTCGTGAACAGGGCGCCGAGAAGAGGGTCGGTGTATGGAGTAGAAGGGATTAGAGCTATGAGCAACGTGGTCACGTAGAAGCTGACGCGGATCTGATACCGGGTGAGGATCACGAGTGGAAGTGAAGATAGAGCGAAGGAACATACTCCGATTCCCGACACGTCTGCGTTGGCAAGAATCCCATCCGGGCAGGTGGCAGACATTTCGAGTGCTGATAAGCGTCGTGGTGAGAGAATTGTGGGGTACAACGAGAAAGATATTCAGCGTCAGTGCATCGGATGAGGACCCGTGTTAAATGAGGGCTTTGAGCGAGTGGCGCAGGCCCATGGGAGAGATGCACAGGAGACTGGCAAGTAGACGAATATCGTGAGTGACAGCAGGCGATGAGAACTGATGGAATGATGGGAGGCGATGCGCCTCGTTTTAGGACCCGCACGTCGGCCTGGTATGTAGAGTACATGTCGGGGGCGGTCGGAGGTTCGAGGAGCCGCTTTATTGCGCAGAGTGACATATGTTTCGAGGAGTGCAGCAGGGATGAGTTGTGCAGACCGAGTTCCGGCACGGACGTCAAACGGTACAGATGACTTGCTGTACGCCGTGAAAGCGCTCAGCGCTCCGCGCTCAGTTGTGTTCTGACGTGTTAAATGAGATGGTGCCCGATATCGCTGTCGCCGGCAGGGAGTGACTCTGGACGAACGAGCAAAGGAGAAGCTACAGTTAGGCCCGCGCCGATTCGCTGCGAGGAGTCACGTAAGCGGGCGGGAGCCGTGTGCTTCTGAGGCAGATTGTGGCCCGACGCTGCCCCGCACTGTGGAGAAGACGAACGCGAACTCGCAGTTGGAGAAAGGGTCGACAGAACGTGCACGGCGACCGCGACACACGACTTTGACTGACCTCGGCCCCGCAGGAAGAACGACGGTGAGCGATAGCAGAAAGGGGCAGTTGTCTTATCGAGCAGACAGCTTATCTGTTGAGAGGACGGCAGCCAGGTTTGCACCGAGTATTTACAATCAATCGACGGCACCATGTCGCACGGCTCCTATTCCTCTTATTCCCAATCCATCATGACAGAGGACGAGGAGGACTGGGAGGACTATTGCAAGGGCGGCTACCACCCCGTACACATCGGCGACGCTTTCTCCGACGCCCGCTACATCGTCGTCAGAAAGCTCGGCTGGGGCCACTTCTCCACAGTCTGGCTCGCGAAGGACACAAGGTTCGCCCCCCTTAACCGATCCCACATCCCAACCTCATCTCCTTCTTCCCCGCAGACTCAACCGGCACGTCGCCCTCAAGATCGTCAAATCAGCCCCTCGCTACACAGAGACCGCCCTCGACGAGATAAAGCTCCTCCAGCGCCTCATCACATCCTCCACTCCCCCCGTCGGTCCCACCCCATCCAACCCGAACCCCGCACCCTCTCCGTCCCAGACTCACCCCGGGCGATCCCATGTCATCTCCTTTCTCGACCATTTCCGCCACAAAGGCCCCAACGGCACCCACGTCTGCATGGTCTTTGAGGTCCTCGGCGAGAACTTGCTCGGCCTCATCAAGCGCCATCAGCGCAAGGGCGTCCCACAGCACCTCGTAAAGCAGATTGCAAAGCAGATCCTCCTCGGCCTCGACTACATGCATCGTTGTTGCGGCGTGATCCACACCGGTCCGCTCTTTTCTCCCTGTCTGTCTCGCCCTCGACTCACGCTTTCTCACCAGACTTGAAGCCTGAGAACGTGCTCATATGCATCGACGATGTCGAATCCATCATCCAAGCCGAGCTTGCAGCCTCGACAGCAAACGCGACTCCTCCGCCCACAAAGCTTGTAGGCGTCCCTCCCTCTCGCGGTCGTGGTGGAAACCAGACACCCCGCTCCGAGTCCGTCTTCATCACCGGCTCGCAGCCACTCCCCTCGCCGTCCTCGTCTCACGGCGCATCCCCGATGCTCGACAAGTGGGCCTTTGGCATGAGCAAGATCGACAACAGCAAGCCGAGCTCGCTCACCGCAGACGAACCTGAGAAGCGCCCGCGCGGGCTGTCCGCTGAGATGGACAGCGCGTCCGAGCGCATCTCGCAGCTCCTGCGTGATCCGGGCTTCGGCGAGAAATCCTCCTCCGCGAACCCTAAGCCCTCTGGACCGTCTCTGCTCTCCCAACAGGCGCCCCGTCACCCCCAAGACCACCCACCAATACCCGAAAAAGGCAAGGCCGCCGAGTCGCCGCCCGCCGACGCCCCTTCGCTGTCGACCTCCGCCATGTCGCTGGAGGCGGGTACGAGCGTCTCGCCCGGGACGCTCGAGGGCGTCGAGCGCATCACGGTCAAGATTGCTGACCTGGGCAACGGTGAGTATCTTCCACAAGTCTGTGTACGTCTCCAGAAACCGACGCGGACGCGTTGCAGCAACGTGGGTCGAGCACCACTTTACAGATGACATTCAGACGCGACAATATCGGTGTCCGGAAGTTCTGCTTGGCGCGCGGTGGGGTCCGAGTGCTGACATATGGAGCGTGGCCTGTGTGGTAAGTGTCGTGCGATCCAGCACGCGCGCGCGCCCAGCTGACGTGCGCCCAGTTGTTCGAGCTCCTCGCTGGCGGGGATTACCTCTTTGATCCGCAGGCGGGCTCCCGATACAGCAAGGACGAAGATCACATCGCGCAGATAATCGAGCTCATGGGCGAATTTCCACCCAGTCTTGCCTTTTCGGGAAAGTACAGTTCCCGATTTTTCAACCGAAAGGGTGGGTCCGGATCCGCGTGTCTCCTCTGTGTACCCATCGCTGATGGCCCCGCGAATGCTCCAGGCGAGTTGCGCCACATCAACAAGCTGCGATTTTGGCCGCTCCAGGACGTTTTCCGCGACAAATACGAGTTTTCGATCGAGACCGCCGACACCATTGGCTCGTTCCTGAACCCCATGCTCCGCCTCAACCCAGAGAAGCGGGCGGGCGCGGGCGAGCTCATCCACCACCGCTGGCTGGACGCAGTCGTCGTCCAAGGCGAGGTGGACGTCATCCGCCGCGCGGAGGAGGAAGAGGCCCGGCGGCGCGCGCTGTCCGCCCCATCCGCCGCGAACGGCGCCGCCCCAGCCAATCTCATCGAGCACGATTCCGACGCGGATGCCCTCAAGCCCGTCGATGACGAGCTGCCGCCTGCGGAGGACGAACGGCCCCCGCCGAAGAACGCACCGCAGCTCTCCCACCCGCACCCGCGGCCCTCGTCCGCGAACGCCAAGGAGAACGCGCCTCGCCCTCCAAAAGCGCTGGCAGAACCTGCAAAGACGCCCGGCGCGTCGTCGCAGGACCGGAAACGGAGCTGATCGTCGCCGCCTGTCTCACCGTATCTTCTTTCACCTCCTTGTTTTGTATTTCTTCTCTGCTTCCCGCCCTCAGATGCTCCTTGCTACCTGCTCATTGGCCGAGTGCACAGTAGCCCTACACAGCGGTGTTTCCAAGTCCCTCGTATCTTTTGCTTCTCGTGTTGTTTTCTTGCGCAGCGCACGCTCGTGTTTTGGTGATTTGTTGTTGAGTCCCATGTATCAGGTCCCCAGTGCTGTGTAGTGTTGTCGTAGAGTCTTGACGTCGTGTGGGTGGGCAGGCGTTCTTGAGAGTAGTACGCAAGATCGACGAAGCGATCTCAATCTAATTGATAATATGACAGCGCGTGCTCCGTCGCCGGTGGGCGTCGACTGCATCATGGATATCATGGCACGGAGGGCAAGTGAGACATAAGTACAGAGCAGTCCGCAGGACTGTCCTTGCGCAATAATGATAGTCCATATGTGTGAGAGTTAGAGAATTATGAACTTCGAAGACTGGCCGGGATTATATAATGACTGAACGGGAAGAACGAAGGTGGCGAGAACGAATGTCAAACAAAATGAACGCGAACGAAGAACATAAATGGTGATATGGAAGCGAATTTGCTTGCTAAGTCCGATGCGATTCCCCAATGCATGCATGCCCGCGGGTGCTGGCGATCAGACCTGCAAGAAATCTGTCCTCAAGGAGTTGCCGTCATCGTAGCGACCGGGCGTGTTCGAAGGTTGGATGAGGCCAGACAGGATGCCCCGCTTGGGCCGCGGAGGCACGACGGGCACGCTGACTTGGGAACCCGCACGGTGCTGCATCGCGGGTTCGTCCGACCGGGCCACAGACGAGACGGTTCCCCGATCGCTACCCCGGAACAGGCCGCGCGAGGCGGAAGGGAACGGCGACCCTCGTCGCTTGTCTTCTTCGCTCGAGCCAGCATTGGATTCCCGATTAGCGAAGGTCGCGTTCCCGGAGCGGAAGTGGGCCTCCCGCCTGTGCATCCGCTTTCGATGGTACATGAAAATCAGGATCACGATAGCGATGATGAGGATGATGCCGAGGATGGTGCCGAGGACAGCAGCGACGATGATGGGGGTCTTGCTCTCTGATGTTTTCGCAAGGCTGTGGGAAGTTCAAGATGAATGCGTGATTCAAAGAATCAAGAGAGCTCACCTTGAGCTTGCGGATGCAGTTGAACTTGATGCGAATGGCCCGGCCGTCGATGCCCCGGTAGAGCTGTGAGGAGGGGATAAACACGAATTATTGGGCAGTGAGACAACGCACACACCTTGTCTCCCAAGGCGCAGTCAACGAGTCCCCACCATCAACAGACGACGACGTTTGTGGGATCCTGGCGCATTCAGGTTCATAAGTCAAGCAAACAAGTTCATAGGCCAAGACGCACCCTTGAGAGAATGTCACATAGTCCAGATCCACCCAGTTGCTGCCAGGAGCCAAATGCGCCGTGAAGGAGACGAAGTGTCCTTGAGAGTTGGTGCTGTTCGGGAACGTATAGCCGAACAACAACTGGCGGAACTGTGTCTCGCTCGCGTGCGCGTCCAGGTTGGCTATGACGTTGTCGCATTGTACGCTATATTTTCCCTAACAGCGCGTCATGTCGGTAAGCAGCGCGAATATCATGCAGACAGCTACGTACGTGTCCCGGTCCTTTGGAGCCATAGAGAAAGATGGCAGATCCTGTGAAATATGCGGTCACAAATCACGATCTCTGTCGTTGAATAGGGCCAGAACGTACCTGAAAAGGTGATGTTGACAGTGGCTCCGTCGGCCACAGCGGTGTGGTAGGTGGATTGGAAAAAGGACAAGAGGTCAGGATCTTTGCTCGATTGGGTATCCCACGTCGGGGAGTACGCCAACTGAGGCGCCGAATCATCCAAGGTAAAGTTCATGCGTGCACCGAGAGTCGAACGCGATAGTATCGCATCAACGATGGGAAGGAAGTGCGCCGTTCAGCAACGTGCGGAGAGGGAGGAGACCATGGTGTGCGTGTGTAGGCTGAGGGAAGGGCGGCGAGAGGTCCGCGGGCGAAGCAGCCCACGCTGATATTTGCGGACCAAGATGGAAGCGGGCTGTGTGATGCGAGATCTGGTCTTGCACAGGCACGATGTGTGGTCAATCCAGCTCAGCACACTTGGTGCCTCGGTTATCGCGCGCGATCTCAAACCGTTCCTTGGAGGCGTCGTGTGCAACACACTGATCCTGTCACGATACGCATCCCTCTGACTGCGTCCGAGACAGCATTCACGGCGAGGGCGACATGGAGGCTGTCGAGATTGTTGGATCGCGAGGGGAGCAGGCCGGTAGCCGGTAGTGCAGCGAAGAGTTCTGGCGAAGTCGAAGCAGACAACCAATGCACTTTGTTTGCCAATGTTGACGCGCGTCTCCGCTTCCTCTCTGACTAGAACTTACCGCACGATCAGCCTAGGCGAGCATCCCCTTCTGACCGTGTAAATTCAATCCGTTGCTCACATTCCATTCGTCAAACCATTCAAACCTGTTCTAAACCTTATTCTCTCTCCCACCAGCTGAACCTCAGCTCTTCCATTCGACGCCAACCATGAAGGTCGCACTCACGTTTTCTCAGAGCGTACCATCATCTGACCACTTCCTTGCCCTTCCAGATAGCTGTGGAGGGTTGCTGCCACGGAGAGCTTCCTGCAATCTATGAACAGATTAAAAAACTCGAAAGCCAGAACGGCTACAGAGTTGACCTTCTACTGATATGTGGCGACTTCCAGGCCATCAGGAACCATCAGGACCTCCAGTGCATGGCCGTCCCAGACAAGTACAAACAGCTTGGCGAGTTTTACAAGTGAAGTCCTGCTTTTGACCGTCCACATGATATAAAAATGTCGGCCCCGCTCACCCCAGGGGGGACCGATCTCATACATTCTCCGAATCCCGTGCCAGGTTGTATCGATGTCTGACGTCTTACCCCAGGTATTACACAGGCGAGATGACTGCCCCCGTCCTGACCATCATCATCGGCGGTAATCATGAAGCCTCGAATTATCTTTGGGAACTGTATGTGCCTCGCATTCGTGAACTTTATACCTTCCTGACCGTAGAGTAGATACCATGGCGGATGGCTAGCTCCGAATATATATTTCCTTGGGCACGCCGGCTGCCTTCAGGTCAACGGGATACGCATTGCAGGCGCGTCAGGAATATTCAAATCCCAGGATTTTCGTCAAGGTCAGTCTTACTGACTGCGCGAATACCCGAGTTGCATCGAAGAATGCCCAGGTCACTCGGAACGACTCCCTTACACCGCTTCGTCGATGAGAAGTATCTATCATATCAGAGAGTACAACGTTCGTCGACTCTCGCTGGTATGTCTTTAGCCGCAACCTGCGGTGATCTGCTTTGACTAGGTTCTAGCTCTCGTCGCCACACATCTTCCTTTCCCATGATTGGCCGCAAGGGATCGAGCATCACGGCGACACTCGCGGTCTTATCAGAAGAAAACCCTTCTTCCGACGCGACATCGACACGGGGAACCTTGGTTCACCGCCGCTGATGCACCTTTTGAGGACTCTGAAGCCTGCGTGGTGGTTCGCTGCGCATCTCCACGTCCGCTTTGAGGCGCTATTCACTCACGATGCTGGTCCGTCACTGAACAACGGGCCTACACCCGCCGCAGTTCACAATCCCGACGAAATCGTCATCGAAGATATCGATGAGCCTGATGCGGCCCCATCCACTGAAGCTGTCGCCGTCGAGAAAGATGCCTCGGGGCCTGTGTCCCAGTCGGCGCCTCGTATCAACCCCGATGAAATCCTGCTGGACGATGAAGAAGAACAGGTCGCTCCTCCACCACCCCCACCTCCATCCCGATCAGAGACGAATTTCTTATCGCTTGATAAATGTCTCCCCCGCAGACAATTCCTGGAGGCAAGCAGAATCCATCGTCGTTGTTGTGATTGAATGCATTATTGTCCGCGTCGTTTATTTTGTTTAGATCATTGACGTTGAAAGCGACCCTGAATTCGGCGAAACGTCTCCCCCCATCCTCTCCTACGACCCTGAATGGCTTGCCATCACACGAGCGTTCCAGCCTTTCTTCTCCCTTACGCGCCATCAGCCGCCCTTCCCAGAAGAAGCTCAGGCATGGGCGATGATCGAGAAAGAGCTCGAGTGGGTCAAGCAGAACGTTGGAAAGAAACTCGCCGCGGACGACGCGCACGTTTCGCGGCCGGCTTTCTGGCGCGTTGACAGTTGCCAGAAGTTCGCGATGACGGCGCCAGGGCCGGGGCAAGAGGGGGGTCCAAAGCACCAGCAGCGTGCGTATCAGGATCATCCTTGCTCGTTTCTCGGTTCGTCGGTTGGGAACTGACGATCGCGGCGATGGACTGTTTAGCACCGCTGTATGCGAATCCCCAAACGGATGCATTCGCCGACATGCTCGAAATCGAGAACAAAATTGCTCCTCGCGCGGCACAGTCCTCGCGTCCAGCAGCCGGTCCGACGACCGTACAAGCTGCTGCTCGGTCGGATGGATAGGGGCTGTCGGTGTTCTTCGCGAATACGGGAACAAGGCTCTGCACGAAACGTCGCTAGAGTCTTCGGGGTTAGCTGGGACAAGGCTGCGCAGCGCTCCGTTGTCGGAATGCACAACTTTGTATCGCCACCGCAATTGCGAACAGTGATGCCGATGAAGTCTGATCAGATCACTGAGGCAAATGTATTCCATTATTCACTCACGCAGCCATGCATGTTCAAGCATCTACGGTAAGTACACGCGCAGTCACGTCGTCAGCTCTTGCAATCTGTCGCTGTTGCCATAAGAGACACGCTCAACCTTTGACAACCGCGCACTGTGGCCTCAGACCGAGGCCAGATGTCAACACAGAAACACGAACGACCGATTGCTGCCAAGTGAAAAGTTTTTCAGCGGGCCAGACCAGATGAGAAGAGGATGTGTGGATACGACCCTGAGCCAATCACGCACGATCGGCCGTTATCGGGACAATGATCAAGCCGGAATTTGACCAACATTTTTGCGATCTGCATAAATGTGGCTCGCACGGACGTCCTTCATTACTGTCAAGTTGTCCCGTTGTGTAGCACCCTGCCAGCATTGCGCTGTGAGCGTGGAGCGCTGGATGACTGGACGGCAAATGGAGTCGTGCCTTGACCCGATGTGAATCCACGGCAGTTTGGCTCAAAGGCTTGGCTCGCTACAATTCGATCACGGCCGGCCGGACGGACGGACGGCATGCACGGATCGCCGAGCGCTTCTCCTGCGTTTTTTTTTTGCGCTCGGGACCGACAGGCTGTATCTCAGGGGCGGAGGCTCGACGAGCAGCTGTAATACGGCGGTTCTGAAAGCGCAGAGAGTGTGGGGTAAGGTACCGTACCTAGCTCATGAACAGGATATCAGACTTTGTGGGCGCGTAGGTGCCCGGCCTGTAAGACTGGACAAGCGTCGGGCTCAAATAGTCGAGGGCCAGTCGAGTGCTGGGTGCTGACTGAGCTTCTGCCACGTATGCACCCCCAGCAATATCGCGATCCATCACCCACCATGTGCGAGCTTTTCGAATATCCTCACGCGGTATTTTTGTTCCCAGGAGTTTGACATCATCCTGGATGTTTCTTTCGAACCGCTCTGCGAGCGCCTTGCTATCTGTTTGGGACGGGCCTCCGCTTGTCCTCATCGCGTCTTGCTGATTGCAATCACTGATAGGGTGGAAGTGCACCGCGGCTGTCAATTCTGGGCGCCCAGACGGCCCGTAACGCATCAATGAGCGTACGTTTTCCATCATGCGTCGTGATCAGTGCGTTCTCCTCTGAGTCAAGCTGGTCCATGTTCCGTTTGAAGCCTCTCAAGGTCTATTATTACCTTACGGAATGCGGGCATGTGATCGTCAAGGCGGGAGAACTCGCAACGGCGCAGGGAGCTCAATTTCGTATGTGGGTCGGAGAGCGAATAGCCAACCGCCTCGACTTCTGATCTGTCTATTTTGTTCCACACAGGCGTTCACAGCGACTCGGACGAAGATCTCCTTGCGACGATACGCAGGCGTACGGTTTCAGAACAGCGAGGACAAAGCGAGTTCTATATCGCCAGGATTTTATCACACACACCACATGTGTCGTCGTGCAGGCGCGCCTATCCCCGAGGTTCTTCATAATTGCCGCCCCGGTGGGCTCGTCGAGCGAGCTGCAGATCTCTCGGATTTGCGATGGACCGTTGAGCCCGAGGCGCAGTCTGGCGCAGTTCTGAATCGAGGCTCCAACGCCCGCGCGCGCCCGCGACGGCGAGAGCACGCGGCGGACGCGTAACGCATTTACCCAACATGCCGTAAGCGTTTCTCTCCCTTCCTTTATCCCTTACACGCCGCAGCGATACTTCTTCGCGCTCCTTGCTTCCTATCTCTTCCTACTCAGCCGACCCGCGGCAAAAAGCCCAAGGTAGGCGCCAGGGCGCCATGCATAATTCCTCCGATCATTCACCTTGGAGCTGCTCCGCGGCGGCTGCCCGCCCTTGGCCAGTCCACCTCTTGGGCGTTCTGCGGGCTCTAGGCTGCCGCCCTCGAAGTCCAAGGAGGTCTGGCTCGGGATGCAGTGAACGTGCGCAGACCTGGATCCGTAAATAAGAAAAGAAATGAGGTGGCTCCGCGCACCGACAGCCGCTCGCTCTCGTCGTTGACGTCGCCGTGTCGTCCAGCGCATCGAACCGCCAGTCTCACCCGTCGTGATCACAGCCGATCGACCAACCGCCTGATGGACGGCGCGCTGGGGCTTGTTTTTTTACGTCGGGATACGCGGGCGCGTAGCCATCTGCCTGCTTGTGGACACGGCGGCTTGCCGCAGATCGATGCGGAGCCACGGCGAGGCGCACAGCGTGACGCGGTGCCATCGTCTTGACACTCACGCCGTTTCTGTCGCGGCCGCGTTGGCTAGCGCGATGCACGTCGCGAGCGAGCAAGCGAGCCGCTCGACGCGGACGATCTCGCGTCCCACTCCCTGGCAAGCGTTCGTGAGGCGGAGACGAGATGCAGGGCCGCAAGGCGACGGCCGGTGGCCTCAACCGCTGTGACTGGGCTCTCTCTACCTTGACCGCCATCGATCTGGGGAGGTGTTGGTCCGGGGGCGCTCGTTCGACCGACGCCCGACGCTCGAGTGGGTTTCCGGTTCCTCGCGCGCGCCGGGCCTCTGCACGGTCTCTGCACGGTCTGTCATCTTTTCTGCCGCTCTGCGACGGCGTCGACCACGTCAACGACGCTTCGGGGCTAGCTAGGATCTCTCGCTTGGCTTGGCCGCGCGCTGGCCGACTGGCTGCTTGTCTTCCGTGATTGGACGTGCCCCCCTACCCCCACGCAGAGTCCGTGGACGGCAACCACGGCGGGTTTCGCTCTCGTTGCCGCTGGGACGAGGGGGGACTCGGTGCACCCAGGCTCGTGAAGGCCTCGTCCGGGGCCCCACAGCGCCTCAGCGATCCTGCAAACGACTGTATTGGTTCCTGCGTCGCTCCCCACTGGCTGGCTGGCGAAGCAGGCGGCACTTCCGCCCTGTGCGTGCGCGGTGCAAGTCGAGTATCCCCATGGCGCGATTGATCGACGAATGAGGCTCTGCGATTGCTGTGGCCGAGTTGCGGCGCTCGGTGCCGGCGGTGGGGTGTTCTGTGCCCACTCCACAGCGTGTCGTCAGCGCGGTTTTAGGTTGGAAAGAATGGAGCTGCTCGTTCGAGCGGGATGCTTTTGGGTGGCGCGACGCTCGGTCAGGGTCTGCTGGTCTGGCGGCGACCGTGCGGTTGGGCACTCGCGGTGAATCAGGTCGACGCCGGGCGTGCCTGTGCATCGGTTTTTCGCGACGACGAGCTGGATGGGAGGGCAGAGCACACTGTTCTTTCGTTCTTTCGTTCTTTCTCGGTCTGTGCTGTTCTGTCCGTCATCGCCATGTACTACGCGCCGACGTAGGGTTCGTGTCTTTAATTGCGACTTTTTCGGTCGAAAGTGGCCGGATATGGACTAGTGCGGATGAGCGTTGTCGGACGGGATCGCGATCGATTTGATCAGGTGTAAGTAGGTTGGAGATGGATAAGCTACGTGCGAGTCGATACGGCAGGCCGAAGGAAGAAAAAGAGCGCGCGCGCGGAGGCGAAAGGCAAAAGGGCCCGAGGAGAGACAGATATGAGTATATTACGCGGCGTCGCGGTGGGCGTCTGCGGGAGTGGAGTACGTGTTGGGGATGAGTGAGCGAGCCAGTGTCGGTGTCAACGGGAGCGGGGGGTGAGTCAGGATGGATGTTTCATTTTGCGATCAAGCGAGGTGTGTTTACGATGTGTGTGTGTGTGTCGGGGACGGGATCGGGGACGGACAGGTACGTGGAAGGAGGGATTGGCCGTGTGGGGAGGCGGAAGGGAAGTGGGACGCGTGTGTCGGGAGCGAAGGGAGAAGTGTTCTGACGGAAAGGTGCGAGATGCGGAGGTGGCCCGTTTGGGGGTCGGAGGTGACGGTGGCGGGAGACGGGGGACGGGGGACGGGTGGTCGTGGGGGTGTTGTGTGATGGGGCGCGTGGGTGTGGCTGGAGTGATGGTGATGTTGGGTGTCTGTCCGTGTTGGGAGTGTGCGAGCGGGCGAGGGGGACGAGGACAGGACGCGGCCAGGGCCAGGGCCCGGGACAGCGCAGGGACACCGCCACGCAGGGGCTGGAGCGGGAGTTAAGCCGGGTCGAGGATCCGACGAAGGCGGGGAGCACGTGCGACGGGCCGGGAGGAGGCCGGGTTCGTGTGCCTTGGCCGATGGATTGGAAGTCCGCGGTGGCTGGAGGGACCAGGCACGGATTTGCCTTATAGCGTGGCGCGTTAGGTGCGAAGGCCCCCGTCCGATGGACTCCTCGCCGCAACAGATGGCCGCCCTCGTCGACTCCCAGCCCCTCCTCCTCCCCCTCCACAACCACCAACAGCAGCAGCAACACTCTCAACAACAGCAGCAACAACAGCAGCAACAACAGCAGCAGCCTCTTCAGGGCGTCAACAAGCGCTACCGCCCCGCCCCCGCAAAGACGTTCCAATGCAGAGGCTACGGCGACTGTCGCATGGTCTTCTCCAGGAGCGAACACCTTGCCAGGCACATTAGGTCCCCCCTTTTCCCTTTCTTTTCCTACTCGCCCCTTGCTCATCCTCTATGTCTCAGAAAACATACCGGCGAGCGCCCCTTCACCTGCCATTGCGGCAAGCAGTTCTCGCGCCTCGACAACCTCCGCCAGCATGCCCAGACCGTCCACGCCGACAAGCAGGAGCAGAACGAGCGCATGATGCGCGACCTCACCTCCCTCCACGCTACCATGGCCGCCGCCAACAAGGCCACCCAGCAGCGCGGAAAACGCCCCACCCACCCCAACCCCTCCAACGACATCGACAACCAAGCCCTCCAGCCCGACATCGTCAAGCAGGAGGACATCCAGCACCCCCTCCCCATCCACCAGCGCCCTGGCACCAGCACTGGCTACGAGGGCAGCGGCCCTGACTCCAACGGCCTCCTCTACAACTCCGCCGCCGCACGCACCTGGCACGTCCAAACGAACAATGTTGACCGACCCAACTCCCGTCCGGTCAACAGCCATTCCTTTCGTGACCCAACCCAGTCCTTTCGTGCCCCACCAGCCCCTTCCTCAGCCGCCTCATCCGCTTCATCAGCAGCAGCAGCTTCATCTGCACAACAACAACAACAGCAACAGACCCAGTCCTTTCTCGCCTCCGGAGACGCATTCCAATTCGGTGTCCCCGACCTCCCAGGCCCACGCCGTGATGCTCGCCCAGGATCGAGCGCAAGCAGGCCCTCCACTGCCTCTCGCGACCCTTCAGACGCACATACTCGATCCCTCCCTCCCCTCGCATCTGTCGTCTCCTCTTCCCTCGCCTCTTCCCAGTGGTCCGTCGCCCCACAATCCCTTTTTCCCCTACCCTCAGGTCCCGGTATCGGCGGCCCCGGACGACCCTCCACCGCAACGCGCCCAGGGACCGCTCCCGCAGCGTACTACTCCTCCCACCCTGCTTTCGGGCCTGGACTGGCCTCTCGATCAGAGCTACCCTTTCCAGCCCTCTATGGACGCTCAGAGCTGGCACCCCCCCACACACTCGCGCTCCCACAACCGCAATCCTTCGCACACGGCCCATCCGCATACCCATACCCCCCATCCGGATTCCCTTCAGTCGATGCAGGAGACATCCCAACTTCTCCCGTCGGATACGACTCTCCCTTTTCATTCCACCCACCGGGCCTCGCCGACCAGCAGCAGCAGCAACAGCAGCAGTACTCTCCCTCATCCGTCCCTCGCAAGCGACCTTTCCCAGGATCCGACGAGGACCTCCTCGAGCGCGGAACCTCGTCCTATGGTGCAGCTTATGAGTTCGCGTCCTCAGAGTCACGACCTCAGTCTCGCCGACTCTCCGTCATGGAGCTCTGCAATGACACCGATGCAGATCCAGCAACTCGACCATTTTTACCACTATCAGCAACAGCAGCGGGAGCTGGAGCTGGAGCACCATCATCATCAGCAGGCCGTCCAGGCACAAGCTCAGGCGGCGGCTCAGCAGCAGCAGCAGCAGCGTCGCGTCCAACTACCTCATCTGGGCTCGTCGCATCTGCCTCTCAGCTCGCACTCGTCGATCCCCCACAGTCACTATTCGGCGGACCTGCACCAGCAGCAGCAACAGCAGCTTTTACGAATGCAGGAGCATCGGCAGCAGCAGCAGCAGCAGCGGGAGCGGGAGCAGCACGAGCGGGCGCGCAGGGATTCGCAAGAGGAGTATTTGCGCCAGTTCACTACGGCGTATCATCAGCAGCAGGTGCAGCAGGTGCAGCAAGCTCAGCAGCAGCAGCAGCACGCTCGCCTCCGTCACCCACATCCAGCACAAGTAGCCGCGGGAGCGGGAGCGGGGGCAGCAGCAGCGGGACCGCCACACCCGTTCTTCGACATGCAGGACCCGGGGCTGCATTTTACGCAGGCGGGACCGTCGCCGCACGGAGCCCACGATCCCCGCTCGGGGCGGCCGCCGCCAATGCCTACGCAGCTGCTCGAGGAGGGTTTTCAGCTCCGCGGGCAGCGGGTGCCGCTGGGGCTGCAGCAGCAGCAGGGCATGGGGATGGGCATGGAGTTGGGGCAGGACATGGAGAGTCCAGGGGCGATCAAGTACGAGTCGCGGTCTCTCCTGCCCACTCCCCCGCTGCTGTTGGAATGAGGGCCTGACGCGCGCGCGCGCGTGGTGTAATGTGGATGGACTCGAAATCGGCTGTTTCTTTTCTTTTCTTTCTTTTCTTCTGGGTCGTGCGCCTCGTTCTCTTTGCTCTTCGGCTTTTCACCTCGAGACTCGCTAATTGGTTCGGCTCTGTTCGCGCGTGCGTATCCATATACATATATATACTGATATATCCGCCCCCTCGTTCGCGCCTTTGTGTCTTCCCCTCCCCTTCCTTTCGTTCGTCTCGGCTTACGCGCGCTGCGCCCCCTTTAATAATGTGACGGACTGTTCGTGCTCGCCCTTCCGTTCGTTTGTGACTGGTGTTTTGACCGACGGTCCGCTCGTTCCTCCACCTCTCCTCTCCTTTTATTTGTCTCTATTCGATTCGTGTCCGTAATTAATGACGCCGCGTCGGCTTGCGTACTTATTATCCGCGCGTCCCCGAGTTCCGTCTTTTTCTCTCCTTTTGTTTATTGTGGTCATTGGGCGGTCGGGACGGTATACCTCCCCTGTTGTTGCGGACCCCCCCAATCGCCTGTCGTGCACGCTGCTCACTTGCTTGCTTACTTACATGTATGTATACGGTGTAGCTGACGCCCGCGGCAGGTGTTGTTAAAAACGGGTACATACATGCGTGCGTGCGCATCGAGGAATGGAATCATTTGGGTTATAATTGTCGCGACTCGCGTGTGTGAGCTGCGTTGTTCGGGCGAAGGGACTGTGCGCTGCCAGACTCGCGTGACAGAGATGATCAAGATAGGTTGTACATGGTGTCTACGTCCCAGTCGTTCGCGCAGATCAGCGACGGGGGATGGGGACGGCGAGGGGGGGGGAGACAGGCACGAGAACTCTTGCGAGAACGGGCAGGGGGCGCGCGGGAAGAAGGGTCCAGGCACGGACGCGTACCAGTTGCAGTTTCAAGAAGAAGAGGAAGGAAACGAAAGGAAAGGGAAGGAAGCGGGGGCATTCGGAAGATTTGGCG
>CVKZ01000002.1:52679-67317 GCA_001457955.1 Heterobasidion annosum
AAGGCGAGGGGGTGGGTGGGTCTGGGTGCGCTGGGTCTGCGTGATGGGCTCCCACCGCTCGGTCGCTCGGGCGGACGGGTGGGCGGACGGGCGGACGGAGGCGGGCGGCGCGTGCCTAGATCGCGCGAGCGTGCGCGGGGACGCAGATCTGTGTGGCTCTGCGCTGCAATGATACTGCGTTTGGACACCCTGCGGCTGTGGATCCACCGGGCCGATACCTGCTTGATGGGATGATGGCGGAGAGCGCGCGTGCGCGTCTGTGCGCGTCCACTCGACTCGGGGAATGATGTCCCCGCTCTGTGAAGGCAGCGGGGATGGAATGGAATGGGAGGCTCATCGTCGAAAGGGCCGAGGGCCGGTCACGCGCGGCGGATCCGCATCAGTCGAGACGGCACGGCGGCGGGCAGTCGGCGGGCTGGCTGGCACGCGCCAACGCGCGATGAAACGCTGCAGATCGAAACCCGCCGCGTTCGCGCACGGACGATCAAAGCCCATCATTGATGGATGGATGACGTGCACGGGTGTGGGTGCGGCGCGCCTCTGCCAGGCCGTCTTTCCAGCCGCGCGTGGGCGTGGGCGTAGGCGTGGCCAACGCCTTCCTCTTCCACTGGCCGCGCTCTGCCCCAGTCGTCCCGTGACGCACTCTGTTTGGGCTCGCGCGCGCGGAGATGCGAAAGCGCCGTACGAACGCCTGGCTAATTGTGAGGCGAGCACGAAGCCCGCGGCCGCGGCGGGGTGACGAGAGCGAGCGAGATGCGCGACGGCCGCCCGAACGTGCGTGCCATCGCGGCTGACACTGGGTTGACAGGCTCGCTGACAGACTGCTGACAGCTCCTTTTCCCCGACGGACTGACTGCTCGCGCGTCCCGTGATCGGCTCTGACGTGATCGTTCCTCGACGCCTGGGAGGAGAGCCCTATGAGAGCCTATGAGCCCTGTGGCGAGCCTCGGAGCGGGATGCGGTCTCGTTCCATCTACTGTACCAGACTGTACCCTGCTCTCGCACACTGAAAACAAGCTCGCTCGCCTGCTCAGAGAGGAAGGTCGCGACCGACCGACTGATCCCAGCCTCGTGTGCCACGCGGCCGTGCGGGAACACAGAAGCCCGTCCGTCCCGTCCGCATCCGGGAAGAAAGGGCGCGTCCATTTGGGCATATGCGCGAAGCCCATGACGGGACGCGCTTTAGAGTTGGCTTCGTCCAGCGTTTTCAGAGCGGGTGCGGCTCGTGCGCGTGCGCGTGCGCGTGTGCGTGTGCGTGTGTCCGGGTGGCGATTGTGCGCGTGCGCACAAAGAGAGGCGTTCGAGACGCCGTTCGAGAAGACGCGGTCCGGATGCGTGAGCTTGCGCTCGCCAAATGGACACTGCGAACGCGATGCGCTCCCGCATGACCTCTTCAGGACGTGCACCACGCCCGTGGCGTCGCGTCGCGTCGCTGCCCAACGACTGTGTGTGCGTGCGTAGAGCGAGCATCGCACGCCTGAGGCTCAGAGTTTAATGTCTGCGTGGGCGTAGCAGCGTCATTTCCGATTCCGAGAACCCCACCGGCGGCGAATGCCATGTACATGTCGTGTCGCGGAGAGAAAGAGGTGCTGGATTCCGATTTCTGGAGCTCTCCGTTCTTGACGCACGTACGTACATACGTATGCACGGCGACGCTGGTCGTGGATGGCTGAGCGCGTCGCTGTTCGGGACCCGCGAAGGAGATGCGCACCTACTTACGTCTACGTACCGTAGGACGTACTTGTAATATGAACCTTGAGTGAACACTGCTGTAAGCGTGGACCCAGACACGCCCGTGGCGCTATGAGCATTCTGGGGATGCCATTCTGGAATACAAGTCTGCGCAACTTAATATTCCGAAATCCGAGCGGGTCGCTCGCTCCTGTCGCCGTCATCAGACCCACGAGCAAACGGAGATAGCGGGCGTGGGGATGGCCATTCCAGCGCGGCGCAGGAGCGTCTCTGCACCCGCGTGAAGCTGGGAGTTTAGGACCAGGAGAGGGTCGATCGAGGGCCGCGTCCGTTTTGGGAAACTCTTACTTAGGAGAGGTGCGCTCACACGTGATCGCTGCTTTTTCCCTTTCGCTCAGCGTCGTCGGATTGTGCAGAGACAAACATGCTGCGTGTCGTGTGAGTGGACGTCTTTTCACGACAAGTCTGGACGCTGATGCTGCAGGGACAGGAAACCCAAAAATGCGCGGTCAAAGCGGGCGATGGAGGCCCGCGAGCCAAAAGAAGTCGAGGAGGCGCGGACGGCGATCTTCGTACGGGGCACACACACAGGAGAGGTGCTAAACAACGTCATGAAGGAGCTCGTGCGTCTCGCCTTCGCTCTTATCGCTCTTATTGTGCCGTCTGACAACGTCCCGTTTGCGATAGATGGCGCTGAAGCGCCCGCACGCGATCTCGTTTTCGAAAAAGAACACGGTGCGGCCGTTCGAGGACCCGGCGTCGCTCGAGTTCTGGGCGAGCAAGAATGACGCGTCGATGTTCATCGTCGGGCAGACGACCAAAAAGCGGCCGAACGGGCTCACGCTGGTGCGCACGTTCGACGGGGAGGTGCTCGACATGTGCGAGGTCGGCGTGGACAACTTTATCAGTATGAACGATTTCAAGGTGCGTGCGTTCTCGTTCGACCGGCTTTGTGCCCGCTCGTCTCACCGGCTGCCGCATGCCTCGCCTCGCCTCGCCTCGCCTCGCAGACGCCCAAGCCGGCACCGGGGCACAAGCCAATGATGCACTTTGCGTCGGAGCTGTTCGACACGCACCCGCGGTTCATCCAGCTCAAGTCGATGCTGATGTCGCTCTTCAACGGGGAAGAGATCGAGCAGATCCACCTGACGGGGCTCGAGCACGTCCTGAGCGTGACGCTCGGGCCGAGCCCCGACTCGCTCACGTCCACGACGCCGTTCTCCGCGACGGCGACGGCCGCGGACGACACGGCGGCGCTGCCGCGGGTGCACATCCGGGGGTACACGCTGAAGCTGCTGGCGTCGGGTGTGCGGACGCCGCGCGTGGAGCTGGTGCCGATGGGCCCGGCGCTGGACCTGTCGCTGCGGCGGCGGCAGGAGGCGGACGCGGAGGTGTGGAAGCTGGCGATGCGGCGGCCGAAGCTGCGGAAGCAGGACGTGGAGAAGGGGCTCGGGAAGCGGAAGAAGAACTTGGAGGTGGACGAGATGGGGGATCTGCGCGGGCGCGTGCACGTCGCGCGGCAGGATCTGGGGAAGCTGCAGACGCGGAAGATGAAGGGGCTGAAGAAGGGGCGTGGGGAGGAGGGCGATGGGGACTCGGGAGACGAGGAGGAGCAGGAGCAGGACGGCGGGGGGCGGTAGAAGCGGCGGAGAGCAGAGTAGGTAGAGCGTGCAGCTGTATCGGGAGGTCGTGTTTCCTATTAGCTTACTCGTTCGTGGTGGCGTCCAGTCCGCAGCATTTGCGCTTGACGCTTGGTTGGTGGCCAGCTGCCAAGGTCAACCGTTCCAACGTTCAATATTCGATGCTGATGGCACAATGGCTGCTCTCGCATGCCAGCGACTGCACGCACGTCTTGCAGCGCTCCCCGACCGTCTTTCTCCCAAACGCTGACGGCCATGCGCCAGGACGGCGAGCGAGGCCGACGGTTGTCGGTCCCTCGGGACAAAGTGGGGAAAATGCTTACCTAAGGGCCAGCTGTTTTGCTCTGCTCGTCGACGACGGCCTCGAAAAGACAGCGCCCGGCCTGAGCGTATGGTCTTCTCTGCGCTCACTCTCTCTTTCTCAAGCACGTTCGTTCTCCACACCCACAACTAGTCATCCCATACTAGCGTCCAAAAAATGGCGACTATCTCTTCTCGTACGTCTACCCACCTCCCATCCCACTCATCCTCGGTCTCACCTTACCCCAGCTTCTTTAAGCATTCCGACGTTGACAACGCCATCGTGAGTCTCGCCGTCATTTTCTCGAGCCTTGACACTCACCCACTCTATCAGGGCGTCCGCAATCCCCACAACGACGACCTCGGAGGCCCTCACTTCCTCGTCCGCGCCCCCGACGACGACCAGCAGCATCTCGACCCCGTCCATCACTTCGCCGAGCACCTCGTCCCAGTCGACGCCATCGAGCCCTTCCATCTCGTCGACATCCAGCACTCCAACCTCGTCCTCGCCCTCGCTGACCTCTTCTTCTGCGAGCTTGACCGCCTCTAGTTCCATCAGCTCCTCGTCTTCCACCCCGGTAACTTCGTCAACCCCATCACTCACCTCTGCCTCTTCCTCTGTGTCGTCCACCTCGTCCCTGTCCACTCAACTTCAGCTGAGCACCTCAGGCAATGTCGTCTTCACTCGGACATCCGTCGTCGTGATCACCCCTACGTCAAGCACGACGACCAATGAAGATCGGGCTTCCACGGGGTAAGCACTTTTATTACCTCGCGTAGTTCCCATCATCACATTGGCATCTTCACATCTTTCCCCTTCCTCCCCTCTTCGTCCACTGTGCAGCTTTTTCCACAACAAAGGCGCCGTCGCCGGAGTCTTCACCGTCGTTGGCCTCATCGCCCTCATAATATTCTTCATCTTGGGGACCACCTTCATCCGGAAGCGCCGCGCCCGCAAATTCGACAAGGAGATCGACGAGGCTGCCGCAGAGGCCGCCGCCGCATCCCGAGGACCCGATTTCGACGACTACGACTACAATCCCGCGCATGCCGCCAGCGGCGGGTACACCGGGTACTCGGACGGCAGCCACGGCACGTTCGCGCAGCCGCCCATGTCCATCGGCCACGCGAGCGACTACCGCATGCCCGACGTGCCGCCGAACTTCGATCCCGCGTTCGGCGTCGGTGCGAGCGGCACCGCGGGCGCGGCGGGCATCGGGGCGGGCGTGGGCACGGCCGCGATGCAGCGCGCGAGGAGCAGGCGGGACGGCCAGCCGCAGGTGCCGTACAACGCGTTCGGGGCCGCGCCGCAGGAGCAGTATGAGATGCAGGACTCGCGGCTGCGCTACCGCGGGAACACGACCGGGCCGGACTACGACCTGCTGGACGCGGCGGCGCTCACGGGCACCGCTGGGGACCCGTACGCGGTCGCGAGAGGCCCGTCGACGCGGACGGGCACGACGCAGTACTCGAATTCGGGCTCGGGCTCGGGCTCGGGCGGCGCGCTGTCGCGGAACCAGTCGCAGAACGCGCGGGAGATGCTGTCGCCCAGCGTCGAGGAGGACTACCCGCTGACGACCGCGTTCGCGGGGACGTCGGATGGGCACGGGGCACCTGCGTATTACTCCCCGCAGGTGCAGCCGGACTCGTACGCGACGTACAACGGCGCTGAGGGCGCGGTGCAGCACGTGCCCGAGCCGCAACACGACGTAGACCCGTATGGAGGGTATATCGACGCGTCGCCGTCGCCGGGGATGCCCATACCGAACCCGCACTCGCCGTTCGTGGAGATGTCGCCCGCGCACCAGCAGACGGCCTCCCCGGACGACACGGACGATGAGGATGATCATATGCCTTCGGCCCATGACGCACACTCAGCTGGTCAACACGTACTTGGGGACAGCCGGGCGAGCCTCGGTGATCAGGAGGATTATGGGTACGAGAGCGAGAGGAGGGTGCTCAGGGTGCGTGTGCTCTCATTCACGCCCAGAAGTGTTCGGGCAACTGATCATGTCCGGCGTCGGTGTAGGTCGCGAATGAGTGATGTGCGCAGCCGTGCGCGGTCGTGCCTATACCCAGTGCGACGCGATGCGCGTCGCACCGTGTAGCGATGGAGGAGTAAGTATTTTATCATCTAAGCTCTAAATGTCGATATTCGGACGCCCCGACCCTTGCCTTTCCTTCCGTCCACCGTCTATGCCTTTTTTATTGAGGTTCGCCGCTCCGCGAAGCGGCGAGCCTCGCCAGTGTTCTTCTCCTCGAGTACCGTTCCGAGCCCCCGCTGTGCGGCCGTTGGCGTTCGGCGTCGGCCTGCGTCGACCCCTCGCGCGGGACTTTTTTTGCTTTTAGATCTTCTTCCGTTCTTTTTCGGTGCCGCGTTAATATCTATCGTCCCTGTCGCGTTCGTGTTCGCGCCCGATCTTCGATCTTCGTCTGGGCGTGTGCGTTTGAGTGCGTCGGCGCGTTCTGTGTGTGTGTGTTTATGGTCATCTCGTGTACTTTACTGCTTGTTCCAGTCACGGTATCGTCTATGATCTGCACCAACACCCGCTTTATTGTCTGTGATGACACGAATGTCTGATAGGAGACCCTTGCCGTCGAAAGTGAAAATGGCCCGACTGATTGCTGCTGCCATTTCGACGGGCAATCTGGATACACTGCAAAAATCCTTATTTCAAGATGAACGTCCGATCCAAGAATAGATTAGAGCGGAGCGTCAAGGGGGCTGGTCAGGACAAGCATCCGGCATGCCCCGATACATGCACCTCACGCTTTCTCTAACCATGGCCGACGTTCGCTACGCACCAAGAGAGACGCTGGAGCGCGATATTGTCTGGTGAACCGTTGTTGATGCAAAGTGAGCGCGTGGATTCTCGGAAGCTGCATGCTTTTGTTGATGCACATTGTCGCAGATTGCCACCGCTGCGGTTTACAAGGGCTGTTCATTTCACATTGCCGAAGGACGTGCCCGCGGTAGCGCCGCTGTGTCATTCAAGTATCAGAGTCTTCGCTCGTCATTATCATCGTCGATCTTTAATTTCGAGACGATGCGCGCGTGCACGGTCAACAACCTGCTGGCTCAAACGGATGAGCGATCGACTCCGCCGTTTACATAGGACATCGCCGAGACAAGCATGGTAGTTCTGACCAGACCACAAATTCGGATTCATCGTCGCGTGACGGTAGGACAGCTGACTGCATTGAGCGCCGAGACGTGCATCCTTTGCCTGTTCCACGTCCGTCCATGCTCCATGCTCCAAAGGCTGAAACTTCTGCAGCTACGAAGCACCAGCAGAGAAAAGGCAATCAATATATGTGCCCATTAATGTACCACGAGAAATCGTGACCGTATGTCCCCCTAATCATATGTCGATATGCGAATCACATCTAACCATAAAAAGCGCCCTCACTTTGAAAGGCGCCAATGGAAGGAAGGTCACCTGCCTCCCTAGTCTTCTCAACTACGCGAGAAAGCCAACGACCACTGCTTCGACTGTTGTAATCATGCGCCCTCAGACGGGCTTCGACGGAGTCCGGATTTCTGTGCCGCCCGGAGGCGTCATACTCGATGTGCTCATGTTCTGGATGTCCTTGGAGACTGGTGGTCGCGTGAGGTCTAGGATCTCTGCTTGGCTTGGTACTGCGTCGATGCTGCTGAGGTTCTCCCCCTTTCGAAGCCTCTCCCATACATCCCACCAGTTGACCCAAACATCCACCTTCCCTGGCACCATCCTGGTCCACGCGTCACAGAATAGTCCTTTCAGTGCCGCGTAGTTTGGCACCTCTGCGAACGCCAGCGCTTTCACCTCCTTAAAAAAGTGCATATATGCCTCGTCCATACCTCTAAACAAATCCTTGGCGCTCGTCAAAGCCTTCAACTGCCAGGTATGTGGAGGTGGCTGGTACTCATCGGAATGAGTCAACTGAGCGTCCCGCTCCCACGGCAGCGGACCCTTCTGGAGATACGAGAGCAGATAGACGAGAGACTCGAGGTCGTCCCGCTGGCACTGAGCTGCACATCACGAACCCAGTCATCAAGCCATATCCCACGAACCCATAACCGCACCAGACCTACTGATTCCATGATGTGCCCACAGAGACAAGAACGACCTGTTCCCTTTAGGATCTGCATGCCTCGGAATCTTCCCTGGACCGGGAAGTGTATACGAAAGACCAAAGTCGATGATGCAGAGCGTGCCGGGGGTCGAGTGCGCTGCAGACTTCGAACACAGACATATGTTTGCAGGCTTGATTCCGTTATGGACGACGCCCCGTTTGTGGAGCTCTTCTAGGCGACAGATCTAGTAGATCAAGATGCGGTCAGTGTAGATTCGATCTCAGCAGAACTGCATCGTTTCAGGTCTGAAAGAGGGCTTTGGGTGCTAATGCTCAAAAGGAACTAACACTAGGCGACTCTCGAATCCCTTTCGTTTAGCCGTCCTGCAGCGATGCAGGGTAGCACTCACCAGCTGGAACGCTACGGCTACAACCATCCTCGGCGTCAATCGACCGCCTGGAATGAGCTCGATGAGATTTTCAAGACTCGGCCCCAGTTTCGGCATCGCGATGAAGTCCACACCACACATCGGATCGTGCCCGGTCTCGAGCATGGTAGAAATGCCATCTTGGATCCCGTCGGCGCGCTCGAACGGGCGAAATTGATTGTAGATCACCCGCTCCGTCGTCAGCTCCGGCTGAGCAGGGTTCTGAAACGCCTTGATGACTACTTCACGGGATGCACTGCATCCTCCCGATCCTGAGTAATCGTGCGCTAAGAATACGCCTTGATCTAGGGAAAGGTGAGGTTACTGAGCGCTCAATTTCACGGCGAAGGTGTGAAGATGGAGAGATGAGGAATGTGATGAACGCACTCGAACTAGCCTGAAATGTCCCAAATACCCTATATCTTCCGCTGATGGAGCAGGAGCGCACCTTTGAGTTGATGTGCCATGGATATGGGTAGAACGCGTCTTCCAAGCGTTGAAAGAACGGATGTGCACGTTTTACGCATACGAAAGCCCTGTCCCAATCCCTGCACACCAGGCGCAGATCGCCAAACGAAGACATAAATGGCCGGGCAGACGAACAAGGTTGCGCGAGCGAACAGTAATGGCGCGATTCGGAACCTGATCCATATGTCTTCAAGCTGTTCTGTTCGAGCTCGATGACAGATGAGAGATAAATTTGGGTCAGAATGATCTCCAGGACTTTGAGTGGTAGTTTTGGAGCCATTTTTGGGCGATGGTCCATGAGTGGAAGGCGTTGAAGATGTTTCTGGTTGATCGAGGAAGCCTGGAAGGTTTGGGAAGCGTCAAGTGGAAGTGGTCATGCGGGGAACGTGGTTGTAGCGCGGAAGCAGATTCTTGCCCGAGCGGTGCCCGAGATGGTGGTTCGCGCTTGGGGCCCCTTCCGGCTCACATCTGATTTCCACCTATAAAGGACCTGCGACTGCGCTGCTGCATACAGCGCAGTCATAGCTCCTCCACCGGAAGCCATGAATCCGCGTTACTATCGCCTCCGCATCCTGCGGGACATCGCCCATGCGTGTCTCGTCCCTCAGCTATTGGTCCTAGGTGTACTATATCTCACACATTGGAGTCCAGCGCCCTTGCTTCGCACGCTTCTTCACTTGATCGCCATCCCTGTCGTCGGTGCCTCAAAGGTATGGTATTCTTCGCACAAAAATGCGAAGATAGCAGGTGGGACGACTTTTACGTGCTGGGAGCCCTTGTATTTTAACCAACTGACCGTTTGTCACTTGTTCAGCATCTCTTGGAGCCGTCCCTGTGCCATGTGTACGAGGTAAATGGCCAGGGAACCTAGACATCGCAATCAGACTCGTGCGTTCGATAGATGACGACTATCTCAGCATAAAAGCTATGGCCGATCTCTTCGATGAATATGGGTCGAATACGGTGAACACCAGGATTCTCTGGGCGGACCAGGTACGCCTCGCCCGGTCTATATGCGCTCTGTTGTACCTGATCTTCTGATCTACCTCCACAGTTCCTATCGAAGAGTGACCAAAACATCAGGTACATGTTAAGCGGAGAGGGGTTTGAGTGGTTCGAAAAGGGCTATTATTGGCGCGAGCGCTTGTGAGCTACCATCGTCCCACTTACATCTGATCGTCCTCATCTCATTTCATTCTTCGTAGTGAGAGCTTTTTGGGAAACGGAATTTTCAACAGGTTAATCAGCTTGCTCTTCGCCCAATTATGGGAAGCTAAGCATTCATTAGGGACAAGCAGGAGTGGGCGAATGTGAATATTGACCATAGCTGCCATCGTTGTTTCCACTCACTGTACCCACCAGCACCGTGCCATCGCTCGTCCATGGTTCGCCAAGGATCGCGTTTCAGACCTCAATCTTTTTGATCGGCACACCGCGCACACCTTCGACTTTATAGCCTCCTTTTCCCAATCGCAGCAAGCGTTCGATATTCAAGATCTTTTGGGACGGTTCACCCTTGATGTGTCTTCTGAGTTCCTGTTCGGCTCCTGCTTGAACACGTTGGACGGCGCGCTACCTGTGGCCGGTATGGCAAAGATGGGCCCCAAAGGCAGCTCGATTGACGATGAATTTGGTACCTTTGCATGGGCATTCGAGGTGCGCAGCCTTCTCTTTCAATACGAACCCGCCCATTCGAGCGATATTTGCTGTAGGATCTGCAATTGAAAACTGGTACACGCTCGATAATAGGGAAATTCTGGCCGTTGCTGGAACTATTCAAAGACCAAACGACTGAGAGTAATAAGATCGTTCACGGATATTTGAAGGGTCTCGTCGAGAATGCATTGAAGGAGAAGGCTAGAGCTGGGACTCAGGGTGGCAGGAAAGATGAAGAGAAGACGTTTTTGAGTCACTTGACGGACAGCACTGATGGTAAGCTGCATCGCAGTTCTTCTCCTCACGGCACAAATGAAGGCGGGCTATATCAGACGCCGAAACCATTCGCTTCCAGGTTCTCAATATGCTGCTAGCCGGGCGCGACACGGTGAGTCCTAAATGAAATACGTGCCATCGTAATCTCATCGTCCGCTTTCCAGACTGCGATAACCCTCACTTTTGTCGTGTACTTCCTCACCATTTATCCTGATATCTCAGACCGCCTGCGAGAGGAGATCCTTGATGAATATGGCGTCGATGGGCAACCTACTATGGATACGATGAGGAAGCTCAAATATTGTTCGTGCATTTTTTACTCATTCTCTCAACAATGCATTTGACATGATGCTTCTGACATCTGCGTAGTGCGCGCTGTGATAGACGAAACCTTGCGCTTTTTCCCGCCTGTTCCCGTCAATCTGCGCATCTCTGACTCCAACCCACACACGTATCCCGCCTCTGATTCGGACAACGCGCCCAAATACTATGTGCCGCCCAACACAGAGATTCTTTACAACACGGCCCTCATGCATCGCAGACCTGACCTGTGGGGTGACGATGCCGAGGAATTCAGGCCCGACAGATGGCTCGAACCAGACGTGATCAAGAAAGTGACCAACAACCCGTGGATGTACATCCCGTTCCATGCAGGCCCTCGCGTGGTACGTCCGCCTCACCTCACATATCTGGTGCCGACATTCTAACGAAGCTGCTCACGTTCGACAGTGTCTAGGTCAGAACTTCGCGTACAACGAGATGTCGTTCTTCCTCGTTCGGCTGCTCCAGCGATTCCGCCGCTTCGAACTTGCGAGGGACGCACAGCCGCCAGCATCGCTGCCCCCTGCGAACTGGAAGGCTCTCAAGGGAAGGCCGGCGATTGAGCAAGTTTGGCCGAGTATTTCGATCACACCATACATTAAGGTGAGTCGTTGTGTTGAGTTATACGTTGCCTACTTTAAATAAGGTTTTACACTTGATAGGGAGGCCTGTGGATTCGTGCAATCGCGGCTGAATGAAGAGTGCCGAGTCAGTCGTGATTCTACGAATATGAGACCCGTCTATTTCCAGTATACTTTGTACTTTAGAAACCCTTGCTGTACCATTTCAGAAGTATCCCGTTCGATGACTTGATGTCGGCGCTTAGCAACTGCGGAATATTTGATTGAAACAATTGAAGCAGAGATCCTCGAGACGATGTGAAATATAAATGTATAGAGATGGATTAGGAGATGGCTATGGGAAGACCACGTTCGCTAAAGACAATGAGCGAGCCAGTCGTGAAGGCGACAAGTCGGACTGGACGCACCCTGTCAGCGATGCCGAGCGATGCCTCAGGTGACAGTAATGAGAAACTGTTTCAAAAGTGGGCTCGACTTCGCCTTCCCTCTGGGAAACATCTTCTTTGTGCGTTTGATGTATTTGGAGAGCTCTTTGGGTGAACCGAAGATTTCCACAGTTCCATTTGCTTTGCGTGCATCAACAAGGTCGACAAGATTGACATACACGCCTCTGAGTATCTGTGCGCAAATGATATACCATCATTAAGTGAACCTTTAGCACTAGAGGGTAGATCCAGCAGTCATTGGTTCAGGCCAAAGCCCATAGACGATAGATTCCGTGGACTAGGAACGTGAACACGTACCGCTTTGCACTGCTTGATGCTCGTCGGAAGCTCGTCGTCGTCGTTTAGAAGCTTCAGTCGTTTGCACAAGCTCTGCCACGACTGCAAGCTCCCCGCATTGATCCCAAACTCCTTTTCAAAATCCTCAACAGCAGCCTTTCCGATGAACTTCTTCCGCTCCTCTTTGTAGATCTTGCTCTTCTTCTTCCAGCCCTCTTGGATGGCGAGGCGTCTGAACTCGCTGATGATAGTCTCTGTGTCGTCTCGCTCGAAGTCAGGCATGAATGAGTGGGGAGGTGGTGGTCGTGCACAAGGGGCGCCTCGTGGTCCTCGTCAATGTTGAAGTGTGACAGCATCTGGCGTAATAAACGGGGACCTTTCCCAAGATGGGTTTCCAGCCGGCGTATCTGCGCCTATTACCACCAACAGAGGCTATTTGAAGCAGACTGGCGCCGGTTAGGCACACATCATCACTGTTCTGGAAATGGGACGGAAATCAAGGTCCACAACAAACGCGAGTGTGCTCGTATCAACGCATGGGGACATCGTTGTAGGTGTAATGTGGCCAAAAACAGCATGTTAACCGTTATTGGAATTATTAACGGACGCCTACGTAGCTACCTGTAGCTACACGCTGATTCAGTGTGAAAGTCGGCTCAACTAAGTACACATACCTACAATTTGGTTCAGCGTGCTGCGCACGAACGCTGAGCATATATGGCGGCTACCTCCAATAAATACCGTGTCCTTTCGAAGCATTCCGAGAAATACATTCTCATTCGAAGTGCTGCAAGATAGTCCCTTGTCAGAACGTATGGCACGGTCCAGTCCGAAGAGGCTATACAACACACGATCCAGTCGTGAAGGCGACGATGCGGACTGGACGCACCCTGTCAGCGATGCCGGGCGATGCCTGAGAAGACATGAATGAGAAACTGTTCCAAAAGTGGGCTCGTCTTCGCCTTCTTTAAGGAAAATGTCTTGTCCGTTAGTATGATGTACTGGGAGAGCTTTTCACGAGAACTGAAGACTTCTATAGTTTCATTTGTTCTGCGTGCGTCAACGAGGTCGACAAGATTGACATATGTGCCTTTGAGCATCTGTGAGCAAATAATATACCGTCATAGAGTGAACCTTCAGCACTAGAGGTAAGATCCCGCAGTCCAGAAAGGTGAACACATACCGTTTTACACTGCTGGATGCTTTCTGGAAGCTCGTCGTCGTCACTTAGAAGCCTCAGTCGTTTGCACAAGCTCTGCCATGACCGCAAACTCCCCGCATTGGTCCCAAACTCCTTTCCAAAATCCTCCACAACAGCCTTTCCGATGAACTTCTTCCGCTCCTTTTGAATCTTGCTCTTCTTCGTCCAGCCCTTCTGGATGGTGAGACGTTCAAACTCGCTGATGATAGTCTCTGTGTCGTTTCGCTTGAATTCAGGCTTGAGTAAATGGGGAGGTGGGAGTCGTGCAAAGGGGCGCCTCGTGGTCCTTGTCAACGTTGAAGTGTGGAACCAACTGGGGTAACAAACGGAGACATTTCCCAAGAAGAGTTTCCAGCCGGCGTATCTGCGCATACTACCACCAACAACGGCTATTCGAAGCGGACTGGCAACAGTTAGGCACATATTACACTGCTCTGGAAATGGCACGGAAGTCAAAGTCCACAACAAACGCGAGTGTACTCGTATCAACGCGTGGGGTCATCGTTGTAGGTGCGAGGTGGCCAAAAGCAGCATGTCAACCTGCTTGACAGGGTACTAGACCTATTTTGGGACGAACACTTAGCTACACACTGATTCAGCGTGAAACTCGGCTCAACCAAGTACACATACCTACGAACTTGGCTCAGCGTGCTGCGCACGGACTTAGGCATATTTGGCGGCTACCTCCGATAAACAGCGTGTCCTATCGAAACATTTCGAGAAATACGTTCTCATTCGAAGCTGGCGAATGGTCTCTTGTCAGAACATATGGCATAGTCTAGTCGTAAGAGGATACACAACTTACCTGACGAACATCTTGTGAGATGGATCATTACGTAGGAATGGTATTTGTTCTGGCCGTAAACGATGTACGAGAAAAACAAGGGTGCGTTTCGAATTTATATGATCGACTGCAGCAAAGAGCAATGGACTTACTTCATACGTCGCTGGCGGCGGGCAAAGTTTCTGAGCCACTGCCGTTCTGAGCACCTAAATGCACGATATTCATGCCCATGGAGATCTGATCCGCTGACGAATGAGAACAATGTACTGCCGTGAGTGCGAGGTTTACTGTGCAGTTTCCGGTTCACGAGCGACTAGGGTGAAGAAAGGCTCTAGAGTGAGCGAGACTATGGCAATAACAGCTTGTCCGCACTGCCATGTCCTTTGGGCTTCTGCGCAGGCTCCAGAGGAATTGGGTCGGGTCGGTCCGTTCGTTATCCTCAGTAAAAACGGAATTCAAGTGAACGTCATGCCCAGTCAAAAAATTGGTATTTTGTCATGTATCCGTCATGAA
>CVKZ01000002.1:67417-86404 GCA_001457955.1 Heterobasidion annosum
TGGTATTTTGTCATGTATCCGTCATGAAAGCAGTGCAGAAGCCGTGTGAAAGTCGTGTCCAATTTTGGTAGTTTATAACTTGTGCATGACTTTTCGCGCCACTTTCTTGACGGATACATGACAAAATACCAATTTTTTGACTGGGCATGACGTTCACTTGAATTCCGTTTTTACTGAGCGTTATCTCGGAGGAGACGGGAGAAGACGAATCCTCGCAGAAATCCCAGGCACTAAGTTGGTCGCTAGAAGAAGTATCAGATTCCCACGGTATGGTACCTTTACCGAGTCACTCGACCGTGCAGATCGTTTCTGCATTCTGATATCCCGCTGGAAAAACTTCGTCAAAAATTCTAGGTGAGAATTATTTACCTGGGGCGGATGGCTCGTAAAAACACTGTTGCAGCTGGAGGGTCAGATAGTGTAGTATCCAGCGTATCATAACAGATCAGTTAGTCAGGGCGTAGCGAACTTCTTGACCGAACAGAATTCGAAAGCGACACAGTACATGTTCTATTATGCTTCAACTACAGTTTCTCATACCACCAGAAGCCATACAATAGTCAAGCTCGCAGCGCCCAGCATCCCAACCATCCAAAGAGAAGGAGCAGCGTTTACCCCGCCATTTTGGACTGACACAGCATCGAAGTTCCCCAAGAAGGTGCTCCATGCCTGCACCGTCGCAGCCGGCGCAAACAATGTGGATGCGGTAGTAGCAGACCCAAGATAGAGTGCCGTTGCGATCCTCGGCGCGTCATCAGCACGGGTGGGATCTTCACCTCCTAGGACGGCAAGGTTGTTGTTGGAGTCGACTGTGATGGAGCCGGTGCCGTTCGCGTTCAGGACGAAGTCGCGATAGAAGACGTATGCCTGCCGAGAATGCATGAGTATTGAGTGGACATATTCAGTCTCGTAGAGGAACATGTTGGAAAAAAAACATACGGCATTGGGTTTCCAGTGAGGGATCAGGTGCCCTACGTTGTCGAACAACGCGTATACAATCCCACGTTCTTGATGGACTATCCCGGCAATGTCGCCGTTGTCGTCGTTCCAGGGGGTAGCAGGTTTGCGTGTGAAGCCTCGTGTTCCCCCGAAGGTTGCGTTCTATGCACAAATTCAGAGATCATTCAACATCGTGGAGGAAAGGCGCGGCGCACTTGAATGAGGACTGGACAAAAAGGCCGGTTGGTAGGTCAGTAAGGCCGACATAAGAGGCAATAGGGAAGCGCACTTTCGAGCGCACGGTGGTTCGCGATCGCATTGTTAGCACCAGAATAAAAGACGAGGCCAACGCCCTTGGACTCGGCCGTCGAGATGAAGTCATTGAAAAAAGATGCAGGCCTGCAAAAGCATGGGGGGAAGAGTGAGCCAGAGCAGAAGAAATATATCTTCCTGAAAACGTACGCAGGGCCTATAAATGTCAAGGGTCAATCGCGAGTGATTGATATGCAAGGCAGTACCGATGATACGTACTGGGATCTCCATATATGTTCGTCGACGAAGCTAAACCGAATACCGATGAATCCTCAACGGCCTCGTGAAATGCAAGGTATTCTCACAAAAGTTTGTTGTCGAACCAAATGGGTATGTAGGGACTGAGGACCAGTTTTTGCTGAGGGGCGCATGAAGGGCACCGCGAACTTGGATAGCTATCATGTATGAGACGGGGAAAGCGGGCGTTCAATCCTTCAAAAGGCGCAGTGAACGAGAGGATGATTAGTGCTTACAGTTGAAGTAAACGCCTGCGTCAAGGGAAGCTTGAGGCGAGACAACATTGGGAATGTCATATAACTATCATGAAAGCGTTAAACCTGTATGCTTAATACTACCATGCCATGATAATGGCGCACGTCAAAATTTCCAGGAGCTGAACGACAACGCGACAAACGTGATTAAGATATATCCCCAAAGATAGAAGAGAAAAACATACTCCATGGGAACGAGAAGTTCGCGGCATAATCGATCATCTCATCAAAGAGCGCGCATCCATACGAAGGAGTGACAGTATCCGGGAGTTCCGAGCTCTGACGTGACTGGAGAGCATGACCTGTTGACCGACCAGATGATTTTGAGCCATCAAAATGTCGCCTGTCAAGTATCGATTTCAAGATCTCCCGTCTATCAAGGGCAGACGGAGCTTCATTGGGCGCAAATGACCAGAATGAGGAAGGATGCGCTGTAGGCGAAAAGGAAGGTAGGGGTTCTGTTTGAGGATAAGTGAGATTCAAATCGAACCCGCAAAGATGTGCTCTGCGATGCGAGCACAATGTTGAGGGCATATGATGCTGCAGATTAAACAGGAAAAACGCACTGTGCTTGGAAAGATTTGAAGACGTTCTGATCAAACTTGATCAGTTGCGGGAATGACTCGAGGATACTGACGGTAGCTAGATTGGGGAATACGTCGAATCCGCCTATGAGACCGTTTCCGATGACAATCTTGTGGAGTTGAACAGGAGGTGAAGAGGAAGCAAAGAGAGCATTGGCGATATAGGGCTAGAGCATGATGTGAAGGCATCAGATCTTGGGAAATAGGGCCGCTGATGCCAGAGAAAAGCACAGCTTACGATGAAGATTCCAGCGTAATCCTCGCCTGCAAGAATGAAAGGCCTGCTTGCAAGACTAGGGAATACCTTGACTAAGTTACTGAGAAACCCGATCTACAAGATGAGGCAAAATTATTGAATGTGCTGGAAATGAAACCTGTAGCATGCGTACAAAGTCAGACGCCACTTGGTTCTCGTCTTTGACTGGGTTTTCGGCAGCGTGTGAGATACTCGAGGATACCTTAGGGGCTCAAACAGGCGTACCATAGCCATCCGAGTCAACAGTCGAGAAACCAGTACCCACTGCGTTATAGTAGAGTCAAGTTAGTATGTGTGCTTCAAAGGTGACCAGGAATAAAAAAGGGAGAGCTGAAGCACCTGGTTGATCAACCCAGAACATGTCCATAAGCCCACTAAATCCGAATTGATTTTGTGTGATAGTAAAATCATTGTGGAGGAGCATAGGGCCGTTCTATTTTGAGAGTCGAGCTTAGATGGTACCATTCGTAGGCGATTTTATAAGAAGAGAAACGCACCGCAGTCATTGACGTGAACAAGCTCGACGATCCTGGTCTGTACTGATCATTGTTGAGTAGTGAACCTAACCCTTGTTGCACAGAGGTCACTAGATCGGGGGTACGTACCCGCCGCCGCCGCCTAGCCAAATCATCCAAGGCAGCAATTGGAGCTGTCCGCTTTGTGCTGTCAACGAGCCCTGTGTCGATTCTGCACCCCAAAAGAACAAGGTGTTGTTCGGATGCGCGTTATTAGGTCTGGAGACGGGGATGTTGCCAGCATAATTATGTGGCAAAGGAAATGTTATGTTCGGTAGACCTTGAGTTACGAGGAAGACTACGAAGAAGATAGACGCACATCAGTCGAAAGAATATCCTAGAAGACTAGTAGAGCTGAAAACATGACGTACATTCCTGCCATGCAGGGCTAAAATCGCCTGCAGGGATCTCAGTGTAGTTATGCGGAAAGCTGTTTGGGAGCTGTCCCGGTTTCAGAGGCACAACAGAGGGTTGGGCTGGGAGGGTAGAGCCCGAAGACTTCGCGGGACTAGATGACCCATGAGCAGATGGAACGGAGGCCCGTGATGTAGGTGAAGCACTGGTAGGTGGAGTAGTGCTTCCAGCAACATGCGAGGAGCTCTGTGCAGCAACAGCTAGAGAGAGCGAGGAAACAATGAGCAAGAAACAAAAAGAGAGGGCGGCTTGAGGGTTGAAGCCTCGACAACGGTTTCGAACTGCCATATTGGCTGAGGATGAAGGACACAGGAACAGGTCCTGCAAGGAGCCGCAGGGCTATTGAGTGTCAGGTTTTTGTATGACAAGGGAATGATAAAATAAATCAATAAGCCAGCTGCCTTGGCGGGACGTGCTGCTTCTGTTCAGGGCATATCACCAAAAGGTACGTGGTCCCAGGCTGCCAGTGGAAGGATCACGTTGAAAAAGGGCAACACGGGGTACATCAATAGTGAAACCCAGTCGTGGAGCGATGAGGATCTGCCTTAGAATCATGGCTGATCTCGGCAAGCACGAGGAACGTTGAGCAATGACGGACGGGACGCAAGGGGTATTCCGGCGGGAATTACGCGGCGGAAAAGCATGCCACAATGGTACGAAGATATCGTTCTATTGGATGGAAGGCGACTAGAATGGTCGAAGAAGGGTGCTACGACCACTTCGGAATCGGACGTAGATGGGATAACGAACCGCTGTGGTGGTAGGTGCCATAAGATAGAGGCTACAGGCTGTTTATGCCCACCGATCTCCTGTCAGGGCCTGAGCTCGAGCATTGGGTTCACACAGCCTGTCAAACATAGTGATCTTCTCGGAAAAGAACTTCAGCAATCATCGATGGGTACATCCGGTCCTCACGCAGCCTTGACTCAATGGGAAGGGCCGGGCTTGCGCGGAAAAATAGACGTCTACCAGACGACCGACCATGGTTCTCAGTTTAAGGATGTTTGATGAAGGACCGGAGCTGCACAGAGACCACCCATGAAAGAGCAAACACAGACGAAACTTCCACGGAACCAGAGTGTCATGATGATCATGGATCAAGCTCGGTCGGACGGCAGAGGACGCTTGAGCCGCCAGGCACAAACGAATGTCAACAACAAGCAAGACCTAACCCAAGTTTCGCGCTGCTTCGAGTCTCTTGATTCTGAACTCACCACCGCGCACTCTAATGGAGACTACAACAACAGCATCAGGTCAGCCCATCGTTGACCGCGAAAAGGCATGTTTCTACGTGCAATTTCTAGTCGCTAAAATCTGACGTTCCCGGTGCTCTAGACCGTGCCTTTTCTCGTTCGCGCGTTCATCAAAGTAGGCGGCTTCCATCGCCTCAACCAGTTTGAAGAGGGCCCACTTCCTATTGCCGACGAGCAGCAGATCTTCACATGGTGCGCACACAACCGGTGTACGCCACGGCATTCTCTGATCACATAAACTACAGGAAAGATGCTACTCTGTCAGAAATAATCACCTCCCTTCGCAGTACTGCCCCCCAGACAGCCGAGTACCGGCACCCGCTCGCGCGATTCTCCTTCCGCGCCATCTTTGCTGACTCTGCAAGCCGCGGTCGGTATGCTCAAAAGGATCTCGGCATAGTGTACTCTCGCGACATCCTCGGCGAACCTGGCACTCTCGACACGCCTGCCCCACGTCTGCTTGAGGACGCAGAAGACGACCCATCAAAACAAAAGGAAGCACGCACTCTGGAAGAGCTCCGACTCGTCCCAGGAGATTATCTCTGCATCGCCGTCTACCTTCCCAAGAGCGTGACAGCCGCTCCGGGACCCAATGTTGAACTATCCATAAAGGGAAGTAGTGCGGCCGCAGGTGGGGCTAATGGGTGGAAGACCTCTGGTCCTTTGGGTCCGGGAAGAGATGGTGATGGATTCGGTCCAGGCTCTGGTGCCGGCCGAGGAGCAGGTGGTCATTGGCGTGGTGGGTCAGAAGCACCCAGAGGGCGTGGAGGACGAGGTGGCGATATTGGGGACCGAGACCGTCGACCTTTGCCAGCCAGGAGACGGCGAGACACTCCGCCAAGGAATAGCGGGTGGGACGATGTAGGTCGCGATGCGTACAGGGATAGGTCGCGCTCGAGATCTCGGTCACCGCCGAGAAGGAGAAGATGAGCCATGTGTCTTCTCCTTGTAACGCTTTCGACCTTGCTTGTTGCATCACCCTGTATATATTCTGCTGGTACGAGCCTCGGTCTGTCCTATGTCTGCCCTCTTCAATCAATCTGATGCCAACACAGACAATCTGTATGCGATCTGAATTTCTCCGTTCGGTCTCAAAAAGAACCATCACTGAATGTCATTTTGAATCATCCAATTATATGAGCGTGTTAGTTCATTGCGGGGGGTATGTGACTATTTTTGATTGTTGAATTCTTTCTGCAGAAACTTTTCTAGCGTTCGCTTAGGTATATTCGCATTCTTGACCGTGCACACAAGGAGACTTATTTGAAAGAATCTTGGATTGGCAGCACATTTCAGCCGGCGCACGCTTCTGAAAATAGAGCTTATTGAGTTATATTTTGTTATTGTTGCTTCTTACACTTCCATTGAAGCTGCTGCAGATGTCTCGGCTACGCGATAGACAAGTTTCGTCCCAGACACCTAACGCCAGGCATCAGCGTCAGTCAAGTACGATGTGTATAGTTCACGTGCCTTTCCATCTCGCATGAATTGAATGCCTTCAGGAATCCCACGCAAACCACCAGGGCGCACAACGACAGGATTCACCTTAAAACGGCCATCCTTGAGCCAGTCCTCGACGAGAGCATAGAAATCCGTCCCAAGTTTGTAATCCCGCATATTGATCTATGTTTATAATGAGTTCAGGAACAACTTTGGCTAGATTCGGTGCCGCATGAGCGACTTTTACCGGGAAATACGTGTCCAACAATTGGACTTCCTTGCCGAGGAGGGTAGCCATGAACACAAAGTGGTACTCGACGCTTGGATCGAGCTCCTCGCTGGGGACAGGAAGGACGACTACGGACTTCTTGGGGCCATTCGCCCTCAGCGCTTTGCTCGATAGCCTAACAGTCCCGTCTTCGGATATGGCATCTAGGACGTAGTCCACCCCGCCACTCTGAGTGGCGGTGACAATTTTGGCGATCACCTCTAGGTCGCGGTAATCGAGGACAACAGCAGCGCCGTGGCTGCGGACCAAGTCAAAGTTCTTCGGCGATGCTGTCGCGATGACGCGCAGATTTGAGACGCGCGCAAGCTGGATGGCGTACAATCCGAGCGAGGCTGTTTGCGTTTGTCGACGATCGTGAGTATCATAGTATGTTTAGACCGAACGCGAATGATACATACATGATCCACCCCAGATGAGGATTGTTTGTCCCAGAGGTGCAGGCTGCGGGAAGTCGAACAAACGAGCCATCCCCAGCGCTGCAGTGCATGCCGTGAGGGGGACAGTGCATGCCTCTTCATAGGTGACGTTATCGGGAATGTGCAGGATGGGCGACGCTTGAGCGAGAGCGTATTCGCGGAAGGCTCCCAGCCGGTCTGTCCAACCGCCTCGCACGAAAGTAGCGACCTAAGGGCTCAAAGAGAGGTTTGTGGGCACTCGATGTACGATTTAAATCGCTACAAACCCGGTCGCCAATAGATACGCCATCAACACCAGGTCCAAGCGCGATGACCTCACCAGCCAAGTCATTTCCTGTTCCACGACCTGCGACAGTCAGTCCGTACTCGACTCCTCTCCCTAAAAGACTTATATATCATTTAAATCGACCACTCATTGTCCCGCAGGTGTAGTACGCACACTCAGAAGGGTTTTGAGCGACAGCGTGAACCTTGATCAGAATTTCACCGTCACCTGGCCGCAGAACAGGGACGATGTCGACAGCAAAAGACTTGTTTTTCTGGATGATGACAGCGAGCTGAGTGGGGGGTATTGCGGAAGACATCAGGCTCAAGCTTTGAGAGGAGGGGTCGTTTCTGCTCTTTCACGATGGGGAAAAGCATATTATAGCCGGCTGATCCCTTACAGATACTGATGTCGTACTACATTTTCTTTAGGCCTCGAGCTCCTTTCATGGAGGAGAACGTGAGTAATGTTCTGTCTCACGGAGGTCCATGCAGGGTGGATATTATAGAGCAGCGCGTTCCGCGAAATCTCTATGCTTCTACCGCGGCGCCCCGCAGTCGATATTTCTAATCTGACCTCCACTCGGCGCTTCGCCCGCAGGTTTCGACGTGAATGACTCACAAGTTGCACATTCGTTCATTATCTTATCAATCTCTATTTTAGCGCGGCCGAATGACTCACCAGCATGTTTGACGAGGATGGCGTCGATGCGGCAAAGCCTGATCGCGTATTGCCCTTGTAGCCCACTATTGTGTCATATTTTCAATCTTCAGAGTACAGCAGGTACTGAACTAGGGAAGTGCCGACTGCGTCGGCGTGACCTTTGCTTGAGGGTCATATTAACCCTTTGGCTTTTCATCAGCTCATCCCACGCAGCGGTACGTTTTTATTTTATTTTGTCCATCTGCTGCCACATGCGGCGCTTGAAAAGGTCAGGGCGCTGTTTGATAACACCTGATGTCTAACCTTTCAAGCTAAACACGCGCGCCGACTGCTGCGCAATAATCCGAGGGCAGCCACAAACCTTTCCGAAAAGAGACACACTTATTTACATCTATGTACAAAACGACCGTTTGACTAAGCAAAGTGTCAGTTACGTAAGTGGCACTTTAGGGGGGTGTAAAGACCTTGCAAGCAAGGTAATTGGGGTAGTGTTAAAGCTCGCTGGTCCGCGAGCTGAACAGTCAACATTAGATAGATAATCAATCCGAAACAGGAATGACTTGAGAGATATTATGGGGGAAATTGTCATTGCACCTTGATTGGGCCAAATCAGGACTTCCCTTTCTTCGGGCATCTGTGGGAGTCAACCTGAGTCAACACCAAGACCTACCTTCGAGATTATCTTCGAGCCCGATATCAAGAATCACCGGAAATTCTACTGGTTCGTTTACTCTTACACTCACGCATCCTTCTGGTCCTATTGACTGTTATAGAAGGCATCATTTTCTCGTCTTTATGTTTCGCTGCGTCCAGAATCTTTCAGTCCAGTCTTGCTGCTTGAATACTGGCTGAGTGAAAGGCTGATTTTGGAAGATCAAGGCCTATACGGACGGCTCCTGGTAGGTCCGACATCTCTGACGCTCATATACCTTCCTATCCGGCTCTCGAACCGTAAGATGCGGTCATGAGGCCTCCTTTCAAAAGCGGGCACTTCTTTCCATTGTTCGAGAGAGCGCCACGACAGAGCGGCAACAATTCCATGCATCTCTAATGACCCTGTACGTATGCGGCGCAGAAGCTCTTGCCATCCTGACGTGTATGCGAGGCTGCTTTCTGCCTACGCGTTACCTCAGACTTGTCGATACGGTCGATGGCGAGATACACGTGCTACCCACGCCTCGTTTTCGAGCGTCACTGGAGGTCACTGGAGGCGTCACTGGATACTAAAATCAATCGCTATCGCACAAGATCGTGTTCACTTTCCCATTGTGTTCACTCTCCACCTCTCTCACCGTCATGTCCACTCCTCGACTTTAGGGCGTGTTCGCTCGACTCACCCTCGCCTTCAGGCATCCGTCCTAACACCATTTCCTTCCTCTCACCCACCTCATCCACCACCCTTCTATAATGCCCGTGGCGGAACAGAGGTAAATGCCTAGTTTTGGTTCTTGTAGCAGAAATTTCAGTACGGCTGTTGTTCTTTAGACAGACCCAATTCCCGATCATGGAGGATGGTGATTACGTATCATCGGCATCCTCTTCGGACGACATCATACCAGAGAAAGACAAGTCTTTTAGGTGCGAGAGAGATTCATTCGTGACCGAACTTGCCCCCTCAAGCCTTGGTTCATTGTCAGCGCCTCGAATCGGCGCGTGTTGACCCAAGTTTTGGCGCGCAAGGACCGGGATGCTAAAAAAGTGCATGAACTCTTGAGACTTGCTTTCTCGAAGTTGGATCAAGAAACTCAACGCGCTGTTGATGCCGAACGCCGCACTACAGAGTGTTTAGTGCGCGCACGCAACGCGATCGACGCACGCACTCTTGCTGAAGCAGAAGCCGCCCGTACACGCGAGGAGCTTGGAATGTACAAGGTTCAGCTTGACCAGGCGCAGCGCGAAATTCTTCGAGCACAAGAAGTCCTCGACAGCCTTGAAGCTCGCCGACGTGATGCTGAAGATGAGGCGGCAAGAGCAAGGAGTGTGGCGAGGAAACTGCAGGAACAAAGGGCAGTAGATCTTGCACGGGAGGAGGGTAGGAAGGCTGGCTGGAGGGAGGGTGTAGAGCGCGGTTGGAGAATGGGCTGGGAAGAAGCTGTCGAAGAGAGGAGAGTGCGGAATGGGCGGACGCGACCTAGACCGAGAAGGAGCTTGCAAGAGGTCTTGTTCGAGGATGAAGAACCAGAAGAACTTCGCGTGGAGTATGAGCAGAGCTCGGAGGAATCTTCCCTCGTCAACGTTCCTTCAAGAGGGGTTCCAGAGTATGTTTTCCGATTTAAAGTCTCCAGGCCATTTTGTTGACACGCTCATCAGAGCTGGAAATGGCTTTGCACTCCCGTTCGACGGCGCACCGTATGAACAAACACATCACATTCCAGCTATCACAACGCCCATTCCAACCCTCACAACGCCGTTCCGACCACCACCTCCAGATTCTACTCGTTTCGATCCTGGTCTCGGGCGGCAACGCACGCATGAACGTGTACGAGAGCAGTCACGTCACCGAACGCCTGAACCTACGTATGTTCGCTACCAGACACCCGATCCTGTCCCGATCCGCTACCAGGCTCCCGATGTTCGCCGCCATCGCACGCATGAACCACGTTTCGCACCGCCCACGACATATGACTACGTTGCCGATTCAGCTTCCGCACCAATACGCCCGACCACTCCATCAAATCATTCTCGACCTTATGGCCCTCACGATGATGAGCCATCCCCGATACGCCCACTTGCATCTTTTCTATCCCCTATTCATCGCCCCATATCAGTACCACCAGACGGCTTCATACCATATGCGCAGGATCTAGCAAATGATACTGGTCAGGCCGCTATCCGACTTCCCCCTCCTCATGAGCTCGCAGACCCCATTCGCGGAAGACACAATCCCGTCGTCGTTATCTCGACTCCTGAAGGCGGTAGCCCTGTGCCAGTTGGTTCCGCGTCTGACGATGGCCCAAGAGCTTCAACCTCAAGAATGGGAGACATGCGCAACGGAAGCGCCCCTCGTCGGCCACCTGTACCACCGTCAGCCATTCCCCCACGCATATCAAAGGAACCTTCTAGTCATTCACGAGCATCCACCCATTTATCAGAATACGAGCTGTTACATCCGCCCCGTACGCAGAGCGCCATGGGACGAATGAGAATGCCTACACAAATTAACAGAGAAGATCGCGAGTATGTGCATAGTCCCTCAGAAGGATCGAGAGCTGCGCTGCCATTCCGTCCTCACTCTAGTCGGAATCATCGTGGCGGTGAACATGTCTGTGTTTTTCTTTCTTTCTTATGATTCCGAATGCTCAACGTTATTTTCCGAAACTCTTGATAGGCTCATCGACGAGCCTCATCACGTGGCGGTCCACGTCCTCCGCGCGAGATTGTGCTTCCTGTGCCTTTGGCTCCACCTGTTGAGCAGCTGGCCCGCCCACATTCCCGACCAAGCACTGCTGTAGATCCAGGCCATTTTTCTTCTCGCCGCGAACCAGAGTTATCTCCTCAAATTGAACGCTCACGACCTCGTCGGTCACGTACAACGTCAAGCGGCGTGATCGACATTGTCGTCGAGCCACCTGTGAGGCCCTTCAGTTCTGTTCTTGCTGGCCTGAAGATTTTTTTGGCTGACCATATCTGTTTCAGTCCCCAAACGATTCTCCACCTTCCCCAAATGATGGTACAGTAGTCACACATCCAGATTTCCTGAGCCCCGAATATGCACCCCAAAGTCTGCCGATGCACAACGATCAGCCGAGAGACTCTATTACACTATTGTCGTCCCAGCCCTCCCCTCTCCAAGACTTCATCAATATCCCTATCGGCTTTGCTCCACCAGTGCCAAAGCACAAGCACAAACGGCGGGAAGGCTCTCGCGAGCGTGAACCCGTTGTCTATGAAACTGCTCCAATCCCTCCCGGTGTAGATTACCCTGGCTCTCCTTTGGCCCAGCTGGATCATCCTCACTTGCATGCGTCTGTGAGGCAAGGTGGAAACACAGACGGCGAAAGCGGGTCTGACCCAGAAGCTCCATTGTCACCGCTGAGTGGCGAAGGGCTGAAGAACCTCTTTCCTGGTCGACTATGGAGGCGGTTCACAGCCGACAAATGAAACATTTAAATCCGCAGGCTCGACGTCTGCCTAACGCTCCTTGCTCTTCAATTTCTCCTTTCGTTCTCGAACAATCGAGTCAATTATCAATGTCTCCACGTCATCGTCCTTGCCTTCCGAGCATCAGGCTCTGTGATAGGTATTCCGCTGCATTCATAATTATAATCAGACGATGGCTCAGCACTCCGTAAATGTACTACTGGCGATTCTGTTGCATGTACTCGACCGTGTTCATCATAGTGCATCATTAGTGTAGACGTCGACGATCCCCTTGTGGCGATCGCGACGACAAAGACCCGAATACAAGTTTGTACACACCGATCGCAATGGCGCAGATTTGTGAACGCGATTCCCATAGCGGAAGAATAATACAGAAAGCGCCACTGAGGAAGGCCCACAATCTATAAAATAGGTGAGTGTCGATAAAATTCAGGCTAAATGTCCCACATACATTGTGCAGACCACCCAGAAGGTGTAGAATGATTCGCTGAAAATGTAGTGTGAGAAGAACATAGGTAGCGGCACTAAATCAGAGACAATCGGGTCAGTCCTGTGCCTTCAATATCGAGGAGGAAAATCACCAATGATTGTGACGCAGACAGTAAGCAGTGTCGAGTAAATTGCGGCTCGCTTGTACACTGCTTCCAATGCTTTATGTGTCCTGTCTTCCAGGCTCTCCGGAGACCTCGCATCGTGGCATTCATCCTCTACAGGTCGAATCCCGTCGCGAACGACCGACTCTTTTCCATCAATTGCATGTTCATGTTCAACCTTGACCACTGAAGCGCCTTCCAGATCTTTTTGTACCTCCATAGTTGCGTCATCACTGTCGTGAACGCTCTTCATATCTCTTGTTGCAGTGAAATCGTAATTAGCAGGTTCTGGTTTCACTCTCAATTGTACGATCCGGTGCTTAGCGGAAGATATGCTCACTGATCAAGGACACAGCAATTGTCACGGTGCCAGAAATCAAGAGCCCCGTTAGACCTGAGCAGACAGCCGAGTAAGGCTGAGCGAGGTTCGTAATGGTGATCGATCCGTAGATTTTTCGGCACCCTATCATCCACGCGACCATTCCCAAGGCAGCTCCAGATAGAGAGCCGCTGAACACAGCAATGCGAGTGAGTTTCCGCCAAGTTACAGTTAGTGCTATAGGGATTACTGCAGGACTGAGCACGACGCCTCTGTTATGTTTAATTGAAAATCAGGTATATGAGATGGGAGGAATAAGCGCACTGGACATAAAAGAGCTGGAATTTCATGAGATGATCAAAGCTCCTTCGAAAATATAAATTTAGAACCCGTACCCATCCTAGATCAATGCTGGCTTTGTGCAATATAACGGCCCAACAGCCCATCCAAATCGCCCAGAAACAGATGAACATATGAGACGCTCGAACAATCTCGCGCCCGGATGCTTGAGGGCGCCAGTAGGTCCTGTACAAGCTACGGAATGATGAGCTGACTGTCAATCGGTCAGGTAAATGTCATGTTTCGTACTCATAGGAGCTTTGACCCGTACAGAATGAGTACTTCCCGTCTTGCGTGGATTGCAGGAAATACATACAAGATACTAGATACGGCGATTAACTCTGCGCTTGCTGCTGATGTGACAGCCATGCTAGTGACTTTGGAATGAGCTGTGATCTCGATAAGAATGTAACGCTTACAAGACTACAAGAAGCATAGCGATCGCGCCGCCTTTACCCATAACTACTGCGGCTGCCGCGGGAGCCGCAAGTCCAGCGCTAGTTTGAGACGCAGAGAGGGGATTTGGGTATGTTGGGAATCTTGGCTACCATCAGAATGTGAGATCCAAGTGATGTCGCACGGATTATCGAGAGCAAGTTGAGACATACGTTAGATACAAGAGCGCGCGCTGCTAAACCTAAGCAAGATGCGAACCCCCACGGAATAGAAAACCAGGAAAGTCCACCGAGCATCTTTACGAAAGTCAGAGAAAGACCGTGGAAACAAAGGAATGACAACAACACACATATGCCTTAGTAGTCGTCTGAGGGGCACTGGCAATGGCCTTGTGTAGAAATGTCATCTATCTATCGCGCAGTCAGACAGGAAATCATCTCACACGTTGCCAATAACCTTAGGATGAATAATGGTCATGAGATGATTATGCACGTTTCTCGAATGAATCGCACCCTGGTCGCAAAATACGCCGGAAAACCCAGACAAGATGGTGGCAGCACCAAATACGAGTCCTCCGTTGGACTTCATGGTAAGATAACTTCCGCCCTGGTTTCCGTAGACCGGCGTGTCAATCCCCGCTTGCTGCAGAAGGGCATACATTCGAGTTATACTTCCAAGCTCTGGGGATGTGGCACTGGGAAGGAATATGTCAGTATTGGAAACATATACCGGTTAGTCCCACTCACTACACCTGGAAGAAGAAGATGTAGATGACGACGAATAGAATAATCGTATGGCTCCAGTCGCAAACAAATGTTGCGCGCAAGCCACCGAAAACGACGTAGACGGCAATACCAATAGGTAGAAGTATACATGCTGCAATGGTGTTCATCCCAGTGAGCGCGTTGACGGTTGCAGCGCCTCCAACTATGTATATAGATGAACATATCATCCAACGCGCGAAAAGCAAAATATAACCAACTTACGAAGGAGAGACCCGCTCACGACGAGAATGCAAAGAAATCCATAAAATGTGAACAACAGATGGGCCCCGGTGCCGAATCGAACCTTGACAATCTCAACAAAGATGAGCATCTTAATGGCGAAAAAGGGTAGAAATGGTAATCAGATACCTCGAGGAAGGTATGCGCGCCATTTGCATTCATTTTTACCTTGGCCGCTACCATTGCAAATATGGCTACTTGAATCGTTCCTCCAACGCCATACCACCTGTGCTCGTCTGGATTAGATGCACGTTGAGTTCTGTAGCCAAGATATACGTACCATGGCCCGCTCACCCCTGTTGTTCAGGTCAGACACTACAGGGTCGATGATTAAATCAATGACGAACCAAAAGTATATGCCGCTGTACTGGATTGGAGAAGAGTTGCGCTCCACGTCCACGCACTCACACTTATCGGATTGCTTTTGTTTCAATGGTCGCTCATGTGAGAACATATTGCTTACATTCCACAGCATACCAAACCCGGCTGATAAGATATAAATCAGTCAGCTGTCACATAGGCCGAAACAACTACTTGCCTTGACACTCCTCGATGCACTCTGCGAGTAATCACCACACAGTCACACAGTCAATCTAAACAATGTACATGGATGCTTAAAATTGATAAAACTCACCGAGAACTCTTCGGAAGCAGAAGGAGAGATACCCGAGAACTTAGATTGCAGGAGCGTCAAAAGAAGCATGATACCTGCGAAGAAAAAGCCAACGCCTGTACAAGTTTGACCAGTCCAGCCTCATAGTAAGATAAACAGTCGGGGCTATTCACCGATGACTACACCATATCCAATACTCTGGTCTGTTGCAGTCGCACTGCCATTAGATGTAGCATGGCTTGATAGACAATAAGACTCACCAAGGAGCGGCTTGAAGTCCGACGCGGCAGTCTCTGACATTGTTTATGAGTAACCCAGACGCAAGCAAGAGAGTCGGAGGAGAGGGAGTTAAGACGTCTTTATATCCCTGCATCCGAGTCCAGATAGCGTATACAGTATGCCGTATCAGTTCCATCGTGAGAACGCTCGCAGTGCTTCTTATGCCAAACGCTAACGCCGCTACCTTGTCTTATCAGGGCGAACTCGCATCACAATCTCCTCCTATGCATTGGAGCTCGATATGAGTTGCCAGTAACTAGAAAAGTTCGCTTCCTTGATATGTTGTCGGCAAGCTTCCGGTCTTGATTGATGTCGGTGGACCGGCCAAGGGGTATATAGGAAGGTGATATCGCAAATTCGGCTTCATGGTATCAACCGAGACTTGCCGCATAACGGCATAATCTGCTATCGAGAGCTTATCCTGCAATGTGGACCCAACATAAAATCGCGACAAGGATTGACAGAAACATACTGTTATCGCGAGCCAGGGCTTTAATCCCGCCGTGTTACCCCTGCTCGAACAGCGGGCGGGAGAGGATAGTTGGAACTCGAAGGGCCGTATACAGTTTCAGTTGTGAACGAGCTATCCATTCGCTGCAAACGGATGCATAGAGTATATATACAAGCTACAGGAATTTCCTGTGTTAAATAAAGAAAATAAAGAGAGACTATACACACTAAGCAGACGTGTGCGATTCAACACCGAAAATGCTAACGCCTCGCTATGAAACACAAGTCAGCGATGAGAAATGAAGGTCCAAATCAAAGAATAAGTATGTACTCACTCTCTTGGGGCAATTCGCCGTCACCTTATTACATCCCCACACCTTCAGCTCTTCTAATTTTAAACATCCTTCTAAGATAGTCTTCACTGTGAAATCGTCGACGTCCCTATTCCATCCAATGTCCAACTTGATGAGCTGTCCTGCCTTCTCACCGATCGTCTTCAGAGCTTCCTCGGAACTGTACCTCCACGCATTGATATTCAGATGTGTCATGCCTAAAGCACACGGATGAGACAGAAGGGCAAGCAGTGTTTTACTGCCGAGTTCGAATATACGGGACAGAGAAAGCATATGAAGATTCATGTTAGAGTGCGATTCCGACCACGCCTCGAAGACAGAAGCGAATGCGACGTCCGTAAGCAGTGGGATGTTGTTAAGGGAAAGCGAGGTGATGTTACGAAGATGAGGTTCTAAGCCGTCTTTGAGGAAGTCGTCCGATATTGCGTTCTGTCCAGATAGATCGAGGTGGGTCAGGGTAGGGCCGAGAACGCTGAGCATATCGATGAGGGCCTTTACAGAAAGCGACTCCGTGGGGTCAGACAAATCAAGGTGGGTGAGTTTAGTGAGCTTCTTCAGGTGTCCAATGAACTTGTCATCTAGTTTCCCGATCTCCTTGAGTCGGAGCTCAGTGAGATTCTTGCAGCTCTGACACAATGACTTGATGCACTCGAGATCAAAGCGTGGGCTCTGCGTAATGAGGAAACCCTTCAGCTGGGGATGCGACTTTGAAAATCGGACCCATGCAGGAACACGAATTAGAAAGGGACCGAGGAGTTCAATGCGCTCCAAGTTTGGTAACGATGTTGACCAAGTGTTAAAGACTTCGTCGTTCATGCGACCACAGAAATCGAGACGCAGGTCGGTGAGATTGGGATTGAGGAGAGCGAGGGAGGATAAAGCGTCCGGCACGAGCTCTACAGTGTATCAGATGTCGAATGCATACAGCATAAGATATTGACGTACTTGTAGCATCGTACAAAGTCAGGCTGGTATTCTCGGCGCTGTAGAATAAGTTCGCGTTCTCTTGCGTTCTGGTCATATAGCGATTGAGAGACTATGGTGGAAGTGAATTTGAACAACGTACAAGCTCCTGTTTCTGGAAAGTGCCCGAACAATATTGTCAACATTAGCGGATCCAATATCGCCCAGTGCTTCGACATCGTTAATAAACTTTGATATAACCTAAAAAATCATCAGTCACGACAGTTCCTTGAGGTACTGTGACTGACCTGAATACAGAGCGAAGCCAAACTAGGGAATCGTCTTTCCTCAAAGTTGACTATCGTGCGCTTTTCCGCGGGCGTCTTGCGCTTTCTCGGAGCTGCTGGCTTCTTAAACGGGTCTGCGCCAGACGCTTTAGCACATTGGTGGCACAAGAAGCCGGGGGGAGGATGTGCAGCCATGGTATACTTTGTCTGTAGAGTAATGTGCGCGTCGTTATTTTCGCTTTCCTGATGCCCGATAGTGAAGCTTGAAAACTTGCCACCGTAAATTGTTTCTCGCACTTTGCGCAGGACTCAAAACTGCCGATTGGGGGCTTCGGCCCTGCGCCGTTTGTGAACATGGACTTTGATAACGCGGTGTACGCATCTTCGTCATCGTCATCATTGTCATCGTCGTCACCCTTGCCGGCTTTCTTCTTCGCTTTCGCCTTCAGCTTGGTCTCAGCAGCCTTGGTCAATTTACGCTTCTTCTTGACAGGCTCTTCATCCGTATCATCGAGGTGATCTGAATTGTAATCTGCAGCATCCTAAAACGATCATAGCATTCTGAGCACCAGGCTGTGCGAATGGTAAAGACAAGGCGTACGCCACTCGTCCGTGTCCGCCTGCTTGGCCCAGCTTCGTTCCCAGGCTCCTCATCATCTCTGTCATTGTTGCTCGGCCCAGCTCCATTCTCAGTAAGCTGCAGTTCTTGCGCCGGCGGATTGGTTGCGCTCTGTTGCGTCCTCGCTCGACGAGCAATGGTCGTGGCTGTGATACCCGACTCCTGATTGTCAGAAAGATCAGACTTGTCCGTGCATTGTCAGTGAGGTTTGGCACATACTCTAAGAAAGTCCGTGAGAGCAGAGGTTGGGCCACGGATGTTATTTCTACTCATGTTAGCGATGGATGGTGGATGTTCGTGAAAAAGACGCGTCGCGTCCCCTAATTTCCGGGGCCAAACAAGCACAAATTCGATAGGCAGGCTGGCGGCCGACTATAGGCTCGGACACAGCCGGTCAATCCAAATTCCGCTGCTCCGACAAGGGCTCCATTGGAGACCGGCTGGGCTCACTGGGGGCGTTTTTGGCGGGGCGCACCATTTCAGTGTTCGACTTAGCCAAAATTTCTTGATTTAGCTCCTCTCTGGCTTCCTCCTGCCTCCACACTCATCATCTCTCTGTATAAACACAATTATGGATATATATATATGCTATTAAGATGAGGATATGTATTTAATCAACCCAATCAAAAGGAGAAAAAAGTATTTCTTGCTCTGCAGTATAAAAATGATGTTGCCCGAGTGAGGAATTGAACCAGCAGCAACAAAAGATCAAAACAAAAACTTAACCATTCAGCCATTGGAAGCACAATATTAGAAGTCAACAACCAGAATATAACCACATTTCTGGGGTTACTAGAGTTCCTTTCATGATTTTGCCTCCGATAAGCTTTCTAAATGGGTTCAATGGTATCTTATCACTGTCATACAGCTTGAGCACCATTCAGAAAGCTTATC
>CVKZ01000002.1:86504-97627 GCA_001457955.1 Heterobasidion annosum
ATTTTTATACTGCAGAGCAAGAAATACTTTTTTCTCCTTTTGATTGGGTTGATTAAATACATATCCTCATCTTAATAGCATATATATATATCCATAATTGTGTTTATACAGAGAGATGATGAGTGTGGAGGCAGGAGGAAGCCAGAGAGGAGCTAAATCAAGAAATTTTGGCTAAGTCGAACACTGAAATGGCGCGCCCCACCAAAAACGCCCCCAGTGAGCCCAGGCGGTATACAGCCTACGCGGCTTGCCCGGCCGTAACGACTCCGACGAAAACGAGCCATGGCATTAAAAGCCCGACGGCTGATTCCGCTTGGTAAGCACGAGGCTAGGCCGACTAGGACAGTGACTGCAAAGCTCGTTCACCAGCTTGCTTTGCATTGAGGAGGCTCTTGAACTGGAAATTTACTCATAGAGGCATAGGTGCGAAATCTACTCTGCGTGGATGGTACAATCTGATCTAATTATTTAATTCAAGTTTACAGATGCTCCCGTCGTCCCAAGTCCCTAGAAAGTAATCATGCGATCTTTGTCATAGGTTAGTGATCACCACCTTGATAGCCCCGCTTTTTATATCCGCACTTGTCTCGAACGCCTTCACTGCATCTTCGATCACAAACCGATGCGTCACCAATTTCCGAACCTGTGCTAACAACCCCGAGTTAACCAGCCTGATAGCCTTGGGCCACGTATTGGCATATCGATATTGGAACCTCAGGTCGACCTCTCTAGTCGAGAGGCGCATGAACGGGAACTTCATCTCGTTCTTCCCGACACCGACGACGAAGACTGTACCACCGAACCTGACCGCATGAATCGCAGCACCGATAGAGGACTCCACACCTGTGCACTCTAAGGCGACGTCTGGTTCAACGCCTCCAAGTGCCTGGACGATCCCGGCCGCATTCTCTTCTTCCGTCTTCCCGCGCTCAACGAGGAAAGTCTTGAGTGTCCCCGGCTGCCCAGAAACAAGCTGCTTCGCAAAATCCAGCCTTCCCTGATCGATGTCCGTGATGACAATAGGCTCAGCGCCAGCCGCTTTGGCACAAAGTAGCGAGACCAATCCAATCGGGCCGGCACCACAGATCACCGCTGCATCTCCCAACCTCAAGTTCGACCTGTTAAGCGCTGCGAGGGCCACAGACAGCGGCTCGAGGAGTGCCCCGTCCTCGAATGACATCGTGTCGGGGAGTTTGTGGCACCACACGGCCGGGTGGGTAATGTAACGCCGTAAGAGGCCGGGGACGGGAGGAGTAGAACGGAACAGGACATTCTCGCAACCGTTATAGTGTCCCGTGAGGCAAGGACGACAGGCATGGCAGGGAATATTCGGCTCGATCGCTACCTTGTCGCCAGGTTTGAGGTGCTTTACAGATTCATGGACCGCGACAATCTTCAAAAGAAGACAATTATGAACATCTATATAAAGGGGAAGCGTGTATGCGCACCTCACCAGCCGATTCATGACCTAGAATGTGTTTGTCCTCGACGATCATAGGGCCAATGCGCCCCGCATGCCAGAAATGCACATCTGATCTTTTTACGGAGAAACATCCTCAGTGCAATTCTTCGCTGCTGGAAATGTACGACTCACCCACAGATACCTGTACTGCGAACTTGCACGACGACTTCCCCAGGCGCAAGAGTGTCACCTCGCTGAATCTCCTCCACTGACGGAGATGCAGAATCGATCCAAAGATTATGTTGCGGATCGGTGAAGACACCAATGTTGGGCTTTAGCTGAAGGCTGCTGGCAACTGTCGTCGTCGTCGTGGAACTCATGATGGACTGATAGGAGATGCGATGGTCTGAGTACTATTCAACTTATATATCATGTCGAAAATCGTGGACTTGACAAGCATTTCCCGCGGGCCGGGCACTCCGAGGTCATGCTTGCTCAGTCGGTCCGGGCCCCGTCTCGATCAATGCATCCCCCTCTGAACCCGCTCAATGCGAGGGACTCTGATCCTCTGGATAAACAGACGCGTTTCATCTCGCGAGTACATATTGTGCAAAGAAACTCGCATACTGTACACTCAATGCATAACGAGAACTAGTCAGGACCAATACATGGGTGCTCGATGTCGGGCTTTCCTTTAGACTATAAGAGCGCGGGCTGCAGCCCAATACTTATCAAATGTGACGGGTACCTGCCATAAGTCGTCAGGCCAAGTGGCAACACTGGAACAGAGCTTGACACGCATGTTCACTTCCAAGCCATTTTGACGACCCCATACCAGTCCGCCAACAAGGAGAACTCCCAGAACGGTAAGCATCGTCACACTCCGGCCCATCCTTTTGCTCCTCTCCCATGCCTGTGTTTTCCCTTCAACGGGAATCACCTCAAAATCGGCCCAGTTGACTTTCCGCATAAACCACCACAGGAGTACCACTGGCCCTGGGAACGTGCTAAAAATCTTGCCTTGCGATCCTGCTCGATACCAAGAGACGCATTGCGTCCAAACAGAGTTTCGAAGACGGCGACTGATCCAGTCGTTGTACTTGTTCAACGCCGCGACGGTGGGTTCTACGCTAGTGAGGAGGGAGGAGGCGACGGGTTTGAGAAGCTTCAAGGCGTAGTTGATCTGTGCGGCAAAACACAATAATATCTATCAGATTGTTGTTCCGCCGGTTTATAAAGAATAAATGATGCTTTCCTGAACCTCGTCTGTGAATATCACTGATGCGTGGCCAGTCACCGTGTTAGGACCTGTCGCCACGGCTTTCGTGAGCTCGTGCAGTTAGCGAATGTAAAGAGATGCTCGCCGGAAACGGTGATGAAGTTTGGAAACCCGGGCAGCGTGGTACCAAGGTAGGCCGTGGGGCCGCCTTGACTGTCGTAAAATTCATCCACTGTCTGACCTGTCCTTCCTCGAATATGGACGGGATACTTGTCCTGCGCGCCCCAGGCTTCCTAAGCGCTCATATTCGTATATACCTCAAGTAGGCCTCACCGTAACGAAACCAGTAGCCGTGATGATCACGTCAAATGGAAGGCGTCCTATGCGTCGATCAGTCCGACACGATCTGATGCCTTTAAGATGTTCGGGGACCTACCCTGGCTTGTGACGATCCCGTCTTCCGCAATTCCCTCGATTTTGTCCCAATTTTGGGTGAGATTCGGCCGATGTAACGCTCCGAGGTAGTCTGTACCAGGAATAAGCCTTCGGCATCCAGGGGCTACATCACAGATATCAGCTCTGATTCCTTTCTCCAGTGCATATATCCAGACTACTTACGGTAGTTCGGAATCAATTTGTCCACATACTCTGCAGGTGCGCGATTGGTAATATAGGACCTTAGAGTCTACAGACGAAGATCGGTGTGTTATGAGCCAGATTGTAGAAAGAGTACGTCAACTTACCCTGGCTAAAACTCTACTGAGGAACGACTTCTCGCCGCGAAAAGCTATGAAACGAGTATCTTCCTGAGAGGAAAAACATCTTACGATATTGCTCGAAATGAGATGAAAAATGACGCACCTTAACAGCCGTGTACAGACGGTACAGGCGCGCAACGAACGGCACGTATCGAAATAACCAGATAGTGAAGCTCGAATAAATTGTCTGCGGCTGGAGAAGAATATGAATGCATAGTAATAGGCGATGAGTCAACGGGACCTACTAGTGGGATATACCACATTGGCGTACGACAGAAATGTACTACATTGACCGTAGGATCTGCAGAGATGATGGGCACAAATTGAGTTCTATATGGTATCAGCATCAGTGAAGAGGCATTTCAAAAAATACGTGAACAAGACATACGCGGAGCATCCGTTCCCAATAACAGCCACCCTCTTCCCGCTCAGAACGAGGTTATGATCCCACCTCGCGGAATGGAAGCTCACTCCCTTGAACCCTTCCAGCCCAACACCTCCAAACTTCGGCGTATTTGGCTCAGCCAAGATGCCGATCGCAGATACCAGTATCTTGGTCCTGATGTGAGTCTTCACACCCGTCTTGCGATCTTCTGTGTTAATCTCCCACAGTTTCTCATCCACGTTCCATGTAGCAGAGTTCACGTTGGTATTGAAGCGAATGGAAGGACGGAGATCGTACTTTGATGTCAAACCTTGCCAGTAGCTTTGGATTTCAGGCTGGCCTGCATACGCGCGAGTCCAGTCCGGCTTGAGATCTGTGGAGAGAGAATACCAATGGATGGCAATATCCGACCCGCAACCCTATTGTAGAGATGATAAATATACCACAAACGCCCTGAAAGGGTGACAGCTCAATTCTTACCGGATAAGTGTTTTCCTAGAGTCAAGATGCATTGTATTAGACTACGCAAGTACAAAAGCAAAACATGACATACCCTCCATGTACCACCGATGTCATCTGTCCTTTCAAAAATCTGCAAAGAAAAGAGTCAGGATCGTGCACAGGACAGGTCGATCGAACACAAGCGCTCACAATGAAGTCTTTGAAACCCCACTGCCTCTTCAAGGCTATCGCAAAGGCTAAACCACCGACTCTACGATCAGGCAGAGTAAGCATGGTGTGTCATCCCCAAGTCTACGAACCTTACGCACCCTGCACCAATGATGGCAATCTGCGGGTCAGTCTTTGTGGATGAAGTCTTCGCAGACATTGTATAAAGACGAAGAGGGATGGGTACCACTGAGTGCACAGTCAGGAAACGTATTTATGGTGGGGGCGGATCGTGTTCGTCGAAGGCAGAAGCACCATGATGGGTGAGGATCGTGGAGCCTTCGTGAGCTTGCTGATGTCTGTGGGTCATGCGCCCTTGAGAAGGATAGCCGTTCCATTGAAGGCAATGAGAGACTAGACGGATCTTGAGTTCGAATTACGCCGATTCCCAACAAGGGACCTTTCGTTCTCATACCTTGGTGAGAGAATTCAGGAAAGCATCCGGAGGCGATATCCCTTGTGCATTGAGCGAGAACGGGTCAAGTATACAGCGACCGGCACCACTGCATGTCACGAACTGGACACCCCATTCTATAGAGAGCCAAGTGAAGATCGGTAATGGAAAGGAAGAGAGGTCATCCGCCAATGGGCCCTATCAAATCCGGAGGTGGAGTGGATGTCTCTGGGTGAGAAAGCCTCCTTAGCATACTACCAGTTGACCTGCACATGAGCCTTGTGCAAAAAATCGTGTCCATTGATATCTAGGTTGTTCAATTGCACAACGGACAAGGACAAATCTTGCACTCGGCAGAACCGCAACATGACTGCGCAAACAATGACGCAAGGTATAAAAGACCCAATTACGCACTTTTCATTCCTCTGATACAACTTCTTCTCAATCATGTCATCGAATGATGTTGTGAGCAAAACGCGCATCTATTCGCTTTGCTGGATTGGTAAATCGACATTTGGAGAGGATGAGCCAAGGTTTGGGGGGCCTATCATACACAATCTATTATCAGTGACGCTGTAATGTATGTTGTGAGAGTGATTCATCGAACTGTGGTCATAGACGGCGGTGGTGATGAAGGCTGATGAAGGTCAAATTCTCACCAAATTGAACAGACATGGATCCGGCCCGAGTTATCCCGGTACGAACTTGCCCTTCGTCCAAGCTCCCTTGAAGTCAAAAGACATCCGCGAACCATAGTTTACTCATTGAATCCGCTGTAAAGGTATAATAGCAAGACAGGTTGTGGCATTGCTTATAAAGAATTGGCCTCAGAAAGAGACTACTCAGTTGTGCTATCGTAGCGCTCGCTCATAATAGTCGACACCTTGACCTCACTTCAGGTGAAAGAGGATCAAATACCATACGACGAGGAATACTCCGTCAACGATACATGATCATACTTGACCATCAAACCCTTACTGAAAGCACACACACCAAGCAATGATTTGAAACACATTGTAGGCTCTCCACATCAGGCTACGAGAGCGCGAGTCGCAGCCCAGTACTTATCGAACGTGTTGGAGGATACCTGCGCGGCTACGTGTCAATTCAAGTTACTCTGAGGATTAAGATAGAATGCGCACGATTGATTTCAAACCAATCTTGTTTCCCCATACTAGTCCACCCAAACAGAGAACCCCCAGTGCGGTGATCATCGTAACAGATTGGCCAATCCTCCTGCTTTTCTTCCACTCCTGTGCCTTCCCCTTGACAGGAGTCACCTTATAATCGGTCCATTTCACCGTCCGCATGAACCACCATAGTAGTAGCACGGGCCCCGGGAACGTACTGAAGATCTTTCCCTCTGATCCCGCTCGATACCAAGAGAGACATTGCGTCCAGACCGAGTTTTCGAGGCGACGACGAAGCCAATCGTTGTACAAATTCATGGCTGCGAGAGTGGGCTCCACGCTCGCGAGAATAGAGTCGGCAACAGGTTTGAAAAATTTCAAGGCGTAATTTATCTAAAAATCACGATCGTCAGATCTTCAAGATGTCATTGAGTCCCGTGTCAGATAGTGCATACCTGAACTTCATTGACAAATATGACTGATGCATGTCCTGTCACTGTGTTCGGTCCTGTTGTAGCGGTTTAGCCGACGACTATGACAAGCCAAAACAACCCAGTACCTGAGATCATGACGAAGTTGGGAAAACCAGGTAAAGTAGTACCCAGGTGAGCAGCCGGACCTCCTTGACTTTCATAGAACTCGTTGACTGTCTGTCCGGTCCGACCTCGTACGGGCAAAAGGTACTTATCCTGTGCATATTACTATTTTGTGAATATATGCGCTTGCAGGTCAATCCGGAGATGACTTGCCGTGACGAACCCAGTAGCGGTAATGATAATGTCAAACGGGATAAGACCTACGCATGCATCAGTCCGATATGTTAGAATTATATTTCAGGAACATACCTTTGGATGTGACGATCCCGTCTTCCGCAATCCCTTCAATCTTGTCCCAATTCTGGGTGAGATTAGGTCGATGTAAAGCACTCAGATAATCTGAATCCGCAATCAATCTTCGACACCCAGGGGCTACGATGATGGATTGACATCTCATGTTCGGCATACGAAGGCAATGTTCAAATCACTTACAATACTTGGGGGTCAAATTTTCCATATATTCCGCAGGCGCTCGTTTGGTCATATAAGATGTGAGAGCCTGGAGAAGAAGACTGATTATGATGCGTGTAGTTCTGCACATACAGTATAGACTGGCCTTAGCTAAGAGTCTACTGATAAATGATTTCTCGCCGCGGAATGCAATATAACGAAGATCATTCTAAACAAGTTGTGAGATTGTGTTCGTGCAATAGAATACATTGCCGCACCAAGGATGCTACACTCATCCGATAAAGACGTGCAACAAGTGGCACGTATCGGAAAAGCCAAACAGAGAAATTTGAAAATTCTCCTTGAGGCTTTGACGGCAAGTGAGTGAGAAGAACAAACAAGACGGGTTGGATTGGCTAACTCTCGGAATGTACCACATCGGCGTGCGGCAAAACTGAACGACATTGACCGTTGGGTCCTCAGTGATGATGGGAACGAACTGCGTCCTGTAGTAAACAGAAGTCAGAAGCCAGTGTACGGTCATATCAAACAGGACATACGCGGAGCAACCATTCCCAATAACAGCAATCCTCTTTCCTCTGAGCTCGACATCGTGGTTCCACCTCGCGGAATGGAAGCTCACACCCTTGAATCCTTCCAATCCAACGCCTCCCAACTTCGGCATGTTCGGCTCAGCCAGAATGCCGATTGCAGACACCAACATCTTAGCCTTGATGTCAGTCTTCTCACCCGTCTGTCGGTCCACTGCCGCGATCACCCATATTTTCTCGTCGTCATCCCAGGTGGCGGACTCCACGTTCGTATTGAATCGAATAGACTGGCGAAGTTCGTGTTTCGATGTCAAGTCCTGCCAGTAGCTTTGGATCTCAGGCCGACTGGCAAACGTGCTGATCCAGTCAGGTTTCATGTCCGTGGAAAGGGAATACCAATGAACTGCGGCATCGGATCCACACCCCTTCATTACAATGCTATTAGCATAAACTTCGAAGGTATTGTTCATGCCTCACCGGATAGGTATTATCCTGGGATTGTTTGGTCTGTCAGGCTCAATAGGCAAGAAGGGAACAATACGCACTCGCCATGTACCACCGATGTCATTGGTCCTCTCCAGAATCTGCAAAAACAATAAGTCGCACTATCAATAGATATAGGAATGTGAATGCCCACCATAAAATCTTCGAATGCCCATTGCCTCTTCAAAGCAATTGCGAAAGCCAACCCGCCTATTCTGCATTCAAATCGGAACAGAGGTAAGTACAACGTTGGATCAAGATTACATGAAACTATACCCCGCTCCAACGATGACAATCTTCGGGTCTGGTTGGCTCGAAAAAGTCTTTGCGGTCATTGTGAACTTGTGATACGCAGTCAGTAAAGAGGTGGTAGATGCTGCCACACAGGCAGGACAGCGAGCTATTTGTAGTGCACCGGGTTACGGCCGTCGAATTCGGCACAGAAGCACCATAGAGTACACATGGCTGTTGACCGTGGAATGGATGAGCTTTCTACACATAAATTTACGGTGTCTTGGTCATGCACAGATGCTAGATGGAAATTGTTTACTCATAAGAAGCTTTGCCTTCTCACGATGCTCATACCTTCAAAGTACACGCTCCAACCGCAAGCGATGCTCCGGAGTTCCCACTCTCAAATGTTCCGTGCTTCACCCGCATGCTTTCCGTGTCAAAACGATGTCGCAGTGAGTGAGCCGCCAATGATTATTCTAGACCAATATCATATGAAACCGTGGGTGAATAACTGTGCGCTTGAAAAATAAAAATAGAATGGAGTCCCCTGCAGGCGTGGGCTTCTCTGTCACTCACCAAAAAAGTAATGCTTTTCCACCAGTTTCCACTTTGCTACATCTTCACTTCGCTATCTGCACTGTCGCCGGAGATGCGCCCGTTGGCATGATAATGCGTCGCCTGATGGGGCTATTTGGATTTCGTGTTCAGACCTTGGCAACTCAACAGAAGATTGCATGTCAGGTGCTGGCATAACTCCAGTAGACTGATGACGAGGCAACACGAGGTCTGTCTTGAAGGGGTCATTATCTCCACTCCATGTGCGCAAAAGCAGCCCCGGCAGTCCTCACCTTTGAAAAGGATGTCCTGGATTAGAAAGCCGCAGGACGTGTTTGGAGAGTAGAGCAAGGTGAAATTGTTTCTATATCATGGGGATCCGGCAAAAACCCCAAGCGGGGACATGAGGACGCAAGGATGCTGAGGTGAGAGTATGTAGGAGTATGTCCAGATGACCGTACAACGGAGGACATACGCACATCTCCATCTGCGAAAGAATCCGCCTGACTCTACATCATTGCGCATGGTATGGCTCTTCGCAAACCGCCGATAACATGACTAGAAAGCTTCACATTGTAGAAATTGGCGATCTGGCATTCGGTTCCTAAGGCATGCCCGTTCTGGGACATGGGCGGATACATCGGTCCTCTGGCATGATCAGCGTGCCCTGAAACATCGCGTGTGAGCGTGAAGTGGTCAGACGTTTCGGGAAGTCAAAGCGTAATGATAGATACATACGAGTACATGTGTTAGCGGCGTCCGACGAGTCCGACTTCCATGACCACTTAATCAACTTGTTCATTTGCCACCCAAATTTGGCACTGCGGTGCGTCACGCCAGAGTTGGCATCTGAACTCAACCTTCGCCAGTAAAGTGTGGTGTTTCGCGTTTGTCGCTGAGAAATAAAATTGGAGGAGAGGTCACACGGAAGAGAAACGATGTCGCTTCGACCCGAAACAGGTCCGGGAAGTTCCGCAAGTTCAGCGGCCCGAGGACAGCCGCGGACCCACCATGCCTAGAGATTTGTCAATCTGGTTGAATGGGTCGCCAACTTCTCTGACCTGGAAATCTTTGCTCTGATCAATTCACATGTCTACTCTCGACGTGTCAAGCATTGCTGCACCGTGCACAGCCAAATCACGTATGTACACCCATCTGTCAAAGTAATTTAGATTGTCGTATACACTCAACCGCGAGCTACTCTGAGCGCCACTTCATACCATCAGCGGGCCTGGCGTAGCATATATACAATGCGAGTCGCGACGCGAGCGCAGCATACGGTCTGCGGGACCCGTAGCCTTTGCAATAGGACCTCTGGCAGGGCATTTACATCAATTGGGCTCGCGGGAGACCGCAGACGTCCTAGGACGTCCAAGACTATCGTCATGGGTCTTTGCAATCCTCAAGCACAGGAATCAATGGCCAGCAGGAGGAGGCACCCAACGTGCTCGTGAGTTAATTTGATTCGGATGTATGTACAACAGATGCTGCTTGTGGGACAGTCCTATGGCTGTGGAGAAGAAACTGGAAAAATCAACAGGTAGGGGTACACTCGGGGAGTGTCGCGGGCTGCGGCTCACCACATATGCGCGCCGACAAGCCAAGCATACAGCTGCAATGGAACAGAGCCAGCCTCTGCGTGAACGATGGTCCTGCATACCCACCACGCCGCCCAGGCCGCCCACCTCGCTGCGCGCAGCGCACAGTGCACCGCGAGGACGATATATTGCAGATAGTACACCGTGAACGCGAACACGGACGCGACGACGACGATGTCGCCCCAGTTCGACCACGCGATGGCGAACAGCAGAAGCATGACCGCGACTGAGGTGCAGAGCAGCATTAAGACGGGCAGGCGCGACGCGATGGAGAAGAAGAAGAATGAGGAGTAGACGTCCGTGGCGAGCGCCTGTGCGAGTGAGCGTGAGTATGCATGCATGGTCTCTGGTACGAGTGGAATGCGGGAACGCGGGGCGTACCTTGAACTTCTGCGCGTTAGCGCTGCTGTAGGTCGCGAGGAACCAGGCGTCGACGCATATGCCGATACCAGCCGTCACGCTGGAGGACGCAACCGCACCCTTCGCAAACCCCTCGATGCCAAAGACAGTATCAGGCGTATATCCAAACACGCTGAAGCTGAAACTAAGCATCCATCACAGTGGAGGCGGCGCAGTCAGCACCAAGAGGTCCCATAGAACGACAACTACATACCCAGCAATAGTGGCTAGCTGTTGTACGCACAGAACGGATGAGTCACCTAATTATGAGAGTAAAGTAAAAATGCTCACCGATGCCCCCGCAGCGAGCCACTCGCTCCACAGCCGCTTCAATATAGCTTCATAATCCGAATCGGCGCG
>CVKZ01000002.1:123972-167375 GCA_001457955.1 Heterobasidion annosum
AAGGAGCTGCGCGAGGCGCGCGCCGATTCGGATTATGAAGCTATATTGAAGCGGCTGTGGAGCGAGTGGCTCGCTGCGGGGGCCTCGGTGAGCATTTTGTATATACTCTCTTGAACAGAATCTGATCGTCTCTCCTGCGTGCACGATAGCTGGCTACGATCGCTGGGTTCGTGGCCCATCACATTGTGGTACTCTCGGGACGCTGACTGCCTGAACGCATGGTCAGATTCAGCTTCAGCGTGTTTGGGTACACGCCCGATACTGTCTTCGGCATAGAGGGGTTCGCGAAGGGCGCGGTGGCGTTGTCCAGCGTCACGGCTGGCATCGGCATATGCGTCGACGCCTGGTTCCTCGCGACCTACAGCAGCGCCAACGCACAGAAGTTCAAGGTATGCCCCGCGTCCCCGCATCTCACTCGTCCCGGAGACCATGCATATATGCCCACGCTCACTCGTGCAGGCGCTCGCCACAGACGTCTACTCCTCGTTCTTCTTCTTCTCCATCGCATCGCGCCTGCCCGTCCTGATGCTGCTCTGCACCTCGGTCGCGGTGATGCTCCTGCTGTTCGCCATCGCGTGGTCGAACTGGGGCGACGTCGTCGTCGTCGCGTCCGTCTTCGCATTCACGGTGTACTATCTGCAGTATATCGTCCTCGCGGTGCACTGTGCGCTGCGCGCCGCGCAGTGGGCGGTGAGGGCGGCGCTGTGGGTGTGCAGGACCGTCGTGCACGCAGAGGCTGGCTCAGTGCCATTGCAGCTGTATGCTTGGCTTGTCGGCGCGCATATGTGGTGAGCCGCAGCCCGCGACGATCTTTGAGTGCGAACTCTGCCTGTTGATTTTCGTTTCCTCAGCCATAGGACTGTCCCGCAAGCAGCATCTGTTGTACATACATCTGAAATTAAATCCCACGCGTGAGGATGCTGGGTGACACCACCATCTCTTGGGAATTTTATCCTGCGCGTGCGCGTTAATAGGACCCATGACTACTGCCTTGGACGTCTGTGGTCCCTGGCGAGCCCAATTGATGTAAATGCCCCGTTAGAAGTCCTGTCACAGAGGTTGCAGGTCCCGCAGACCGCATATTGCGCTCGCGTCGCGACTCGTATAGTGCGTAGGTTACGGTAGGTCCGCTGATGAACCTTACAGATTGATATGGACAGGCGCATCAGTGGCGCTCTGGAGTAGCTCGCGGTCGATGGCGACCACTTGGATGCAGCGATCTGTTACATTACCTCTTGACATATTTCGCAGATGGCCCTGCTACGTGAGTGATCTGGCTGTGCACGGTCATGGTGCGCACGTCGCGAATGGACTCGTCAATCAGAGCTCTATCTGGCTCTGATTTTGTTAAATGAGAAATCTCGTCAGCGGTGAGCGACACTAGTGAAATGGGGAGGCTCGGGACGACCCATCTACTGTTTGAACCTGTTTGAACCTACTTGAAACTACGCTCAACACGCGCCTTGCGTTACTCCTCTATTCGACTCGGAATCCACGGTGTCTGTGCGCTGGACTGGAAAATGGGAGAGGACACGGAGACGCCCAACCAGGTGAAATTTGGGTAGCCGTCGGCACCGCCACACGCGATCGAGATACATGCGTGGACGGGCCGGAGGGGACCGGTGGATTAGAGATCGGCGACGATCGCGACGGAGGGCTTTGACTCCACCACCACAGTGTGATCCACAGTTTCTTTTCCTAGCTTGATAAACGACCTCCTCGACACTCGTGCGGAAGGCCTGTCTACATCCCTCGATTTAGGCCGATGAACCACGCACAAGCCCCGCTTGCAGGCGTATACAGCAAGATATGGCCAGCACGAACACGATCTTTGTAAATAGTTCATGCTCTATCAAACAGGAGGTTTAACAGACACGCGAAGATCGATGTGTCGCGGTGCTCGCGCGGCGTCGCAGGGCTCCAAGGGACTGGGGAGCGCAGCCTTGTGCTAATACGAAATGACGACCCCCCATCCGCCATCGAACACGCTCTCTGCGCCAGCACGGCCATCACGCAATCGACGATCTTACTTTCAGGATTTCTTCATCGTTTTCTGTTCGACCCCTCGTCCGACGGGTCTCGAAACAAACTCCTCGGCACCCAGTCCCCGACGCGCAGGTGTGCATCACAGGCACTCCTGCTTTCTCCTGTCTGCTGCCCATGATCGCAAACCATGGCCCCATCGTCGCCTCTCCTCGACATGTGCACCGTCTGAAGATCATGTAGCAAGGTGTGGAAGGGCCAGCGATCTGATGGCGAGCATTTCGTACGGTCTGCTGGCGTGTGCTTCCGAATGTGTTGAAGAGATCAAGCGTCTCAGGCCGACCCGACTTTCTGTTTGGTAGGTGATTGACGTCAGGACAGTCTACCTGCTTGTCCGGGTCACAAATAGCAGCGTTCTCGACCCGCCTTGCCTCAATGCTTCACGATGCTACCGAATCCAGCCTCTATCCCGTCACAGTTACGTGCACGGCGGACAGAACACGATTACGGTCTATGATCCCTTGTGAAATTGACGCGATAATTGGTTCGATAACGATTTTGTCGAGTGAGTCCTTGTGACTTGTATACTAGCCCACTACTTTATAAAATCGAGCTAATTTACAGAGCTAACTAGTGCAAGTCGATGGGCACGCCCCGCTTGACTTATCATAGAGCTGGGATTGTTTCTGACATTGGATATCCCAAGTCGTACATTAGGTGCAGCATGGTGTATCCCGACATTTTCTATCAGAGATAGCACGGGGACCATTCTAGTTCTCACCCCGATCTCGCCGACTCGACATCTGTGCCCAGACCGGATCTGTGGCGTGACGGGACTGTGGGATAGAGGAAACAAAAGCATTACTATGTGCTATGTGATAAATCAGATCCTCAAGTATCAAGCTTCACTTTGCCGATAAGCTCCACCCTGAAGGTCCTTAGGCCCGCCACCTCCCTTTGCGAAAATTCACTGTCATACCCACGGACACGACCGGTTCCAGCGCCAAAACCCACGATCTCATCAGGACACACTGGTGCGCGTCGTGTTATCGAACGGCATTGGAAGGAGCTCAGTCTTCCTCGGCTCCTTGCACAGGTTTTAGCTGATGGACTGGGAAAAAATCAGAGAGATGGTGAACGACGGAGTCTTCACGTTCATCCAAAGGTGGTTAGACTGTCTGCGGCAGGGTCCTTCTAACGACTCAGGGGAGGGCTGCACTGCCGCCCTGGTGGGATACGGTATTGATATCATCGTCCTCCGCCGCGGGCTATGTCGCCGTAAGACCTCTCTCTTGGCGACTCAACAATGCGGACATTCGCTGATAGTGACTGGGCGAAGCGAAGGCGAGCAACCTGTGTTCGGAGGAAGATTGGATGGATCGTCGACAAGTCCTACGAAGGTAAGAGAGAACGAATGTCGTACCTCGGAACTGCTTTATTAAATATTTTCACTCTCTCCGGTGCGAATCTGTGTTTCCTGCTTGCCGTACGCGTGAATTCCACAGGACTGCAACGAGCAGGACCTGACTCATGATGATACATGGTACATCTCACCGACGAGGTTCAGGTGAGCAATCACACGCACTAGGCTAGCGCAATGGCGGTGTGATGGCTCTGCTGATCCATCGCCATAGATCGACCGTGCCTCGAACCTCCCCATATCCAGCTCTTCCCATATGCTTGCTGGACACGTCTGACTGGCTCTGGCACCGTCCTCGTAAATTCCGTTCGGACGCCCTGATCGGAAAGATTCTGGGGTGTGATTATTTTTTTCTTCGGACGGACACACCGTCATCGCGGAAACGCACACAGGCGGACACATGATATCCAATGAAGCGTCGACACGGAACAAAGAATCCGGTCTCTGAGCGGTGATGACTCTTGAGGCCCGACAAGCACTGCCTTGACGGACACGGAGAGGCCCTGACGGACTTCCGCACTGCCTCGCGAGTTCTCTCCTTCCCATCCGCTTCGATAGAGAGGGGCGATGGTATGGCCGCGTTGGCGCAGAGCTCACAAGTCCAAGGCGACGTGCCTTTCCGTGAAACATTGGTGCGGGGGCCGGGACGCGGGGAAGGGAATGGTGTGTTTGGCCGACTGGCCGACGGAGGTCTGGATAGTAAGTTACACATTGCCGTGATGAGCACCTGCACCTAGACACTGCTGATGATTCTTCGAAATTTTATCATAAACGTTAGCGTGTCTTCACAAGGATAACCGAGGCGACGAGAAGTATATATTTGTCTAGGTGTTGTCTAAGGCTCAGTCTCACAGACGACAATGATGCTCCAACCATCTGATACAGGTTGGCTGGACTTCCTTTGCTGCCTGTAATGATGTTAGGGAAGACGGAGACGACTCAGTGACTGTTAAGTTGAATTAAAATCATGTTCGAGTAAAACACATGGATGACTGATTTTACTTGCACCATGAATGACTGTCAGCGAAATTGACTCTTCTGTCTCGTTTGAAGGCGAGACCCGTGCCTGGCTGGTCCTTCTGCGTCCGAACGTCGTCTTCTTTCAGGCCCACTTCATCTATCCTCCGTGGACGATCTATACCTTAACCAGATTGGTGCTCCGGAGAGAAGATTCAGCTTGAAAGCGTCCCTTTTCATGGTTCATTGTGCTGCGTCTCTCACGAGCTGATCCATGTTAGTAACCCGGGTATAGGGTACAAGATCAGTACTTTCGAAGCAGTGGTATGCTGGATATAGTGTACAGATCATCTCGCTCTTCCGTCCTCGGCCTCAAATTTCCTTTCGTGAAGACAACCCAGCCGAGGCACAAATTTGACTTTTGTGGATGCTGTTGATCAGGAGAGTGTTTTATAACGACGATGCTAGAGTTTATTCAGATGGATAACAGACGTGTAACGAACGCTGAGCAAGCTATTAGAATTTCTGTTCATGCTCGGGGTCGTCAGACCGATACCAGCGAACGACGCGCAGTTGATCTTGAGGCCAATATCTTTCTTTCCCCACCCAGTTCCATGGCATTTCATGCTCTTCATGTTAATGCGGAGGTTTCTGGGTGGACATTGATCGGTCATACACAGGTGCGATATTACATTTGTCGAGCATCTTGATTTTGCGCTGATTCTTGCCTTCGCACAATCCACGCACAGATCAATCTTCGTCCGTTCCGCCATCATACACAATTGCACGTGGGGGCTGATGGTGCCGTGCGAGCTTGTAGCATCGGTTGGACTGCAGTCTAGACGCCCATTGTGTATCATACAAAATGTACACAGTTCATCGTTCATTGCTTCGTCTCCCTGCCTCGAACGTCTCCAATAACTTGTCATCTTTGCGCATTCTCACCGTCTATAGCTCTACCAAAACCATGATGGGGAAACCGCTGCCCAATCAAGGACGCCCGCCGCCGTCCGTCCGTCTGCCACCTCCAGACATCTCTCACATATTTCGAGATCCTAAGGGTAACCTGGACGCGTATATCGTGGTCGTGAAAGCGTCCAGGGTCAATGCGACAGCACACGACCATCATTGGCTGCTCTGCTGGTTAGTTGCACAGGATGCGTCGGGCCCTGTCTATCACGAGCTGCAGGCCGTGCACGAGGCGACGACGGGGCTGCCGCACCTGACGTTCTGGGGCCCACGGACGGGCTATCTGGGTGGGGTGACACGCCAGTCGCCGCACATACCGCTCGCGAAGCTGACGCCGGCGCAGCGCGCAGCGCTCGACAAACTGTCGTGGGAGATTCCGGTCATGGAGCCAGACGGGCATTGGAACAGCCGAAGCTGGCTCCGTGCGCTCTTGGACAAGGCGGTCCGCGAGGGCGTGCTCGCTCGAGATGTCTGCGATGCGGCGCTGCACAAGGCAAATCATGCGTATGATGTCATACCGTACGTGTTTTCCCTGACAGTTCAGAAACCTGAGCAATTTGCGTCGATCTACCTCATTCAGACCCTCTTCATTAGATCTAAAGTCGGCCGTCGCCTAGGATAGTCGTGATCGCATGAACTATCTTCTCAGATCTGGAATAAGCAGCGATGGAGATGCGGATGCAGACCACAAGAAATGGGGAGTGTAGGGGATGGCGAGAGCGGCTTTAAGCATCCTGCATGTCATGGGGTAGAACGTTGTATCAGTGGAGATGTATCGTGAAATAGTTATCTGATTATGTATCATTTGATAGAGTCGTTAGTCCTTTCAGTTCCGTCGCTTCAATTATTGCATCGATAGAATCTATAGTTTGATATGAACAGCACTACTGGTGCTAGAAAGTCAGGAGATAGGCGTACTAGAATCTGAGTGGTGACCAGCATCATTGACCTTTGCCATGAAAATCAGTGTCAACTTTTTCGAACAGCCATACTTTTATCCGGGCCTGGAGCTGATGTTGAAAAGTCTCCAGGGTAGTCCAAATGGCTTGAATTGCGCTTGGTGCGCTTGGTGATATTGATGGTGGTGTTAGCAGTCGTTGAGATCAGATGATTCAAGCGCACGATCGGGCTCCAAAAGTTCAGGTCCGAAAGTCCGCATCATCCCGACCCGAGTACAGACAACTTGGCATTCAGCACCTACTCTACCTACTCCCCATTTTCATCATCTGTTTGTTGTGAATTTCCTTCTGAGAGTTTGGACAGAGTATCCCGCCAATTTTTCCTGATAATAATGCTGGTTTGGCTCGTCTCTTGAAAGTTGTGTCCGACACCGAAATCTGCTCGCAAGGCTCGACAGGTCGCTACTGAGATTCCGGCGGGTCCCGTAGGCTTTCTCGGATGACTGTGGATTGGTAGATGAATTGTCATCTCGAGACTTGCTTGCATGGGGTGCGATAGCTTTTTTTGTCTGTATCACCCTCTCGGACGGTCTGATCATCGGGTTTCATCGTCTCGTTCTGGCAGGCAATGATGGCGCTCCTGCTTTAGTGATGGGGTTATCTTCTTCCAACTCCACTCGCACACTCTTCTGCTGTGTGATATCGCTTAGAGCTCCCTGGTCTTGTCATTCTATGGCTTCCTGCATCCTTTGCGATCAATGCCAACTGACTTCGTTTTTGAACCATCGATCTGTTGTAGTCCGGTGATGGTCTCTCCCGCCTTCCATTTGCACCCCCTCTACCGAAGACTGCAGAAAGAATCCAGCGGAGCTATGTTTTTTGCACTGGTCACTGGGGCATTTGACGACGTTCTCGAGCGCTATCATCCTGCATCTTCCGCCATTTGATCCTAGAAGTGGATGTCTTAGTATCACTAACAGCGTCTTTCCGGTTCTTTTCCAGATTTGGACTGCTTTACTCATCCCATCCATCGCCCGACTTGTCTCCGGATGGGCACCATCGACGTATCCAATGTCACTCCAGCTGGGACGACAGCGAGCTGATATCGATGACATCGATACAATCCTCTTCTATCTAATCCTCCGCTTGCTATTCACATAACTCCCGCACGTACTGGAACCGCGGCTTATCACGACGCGTCGTGCGACCAAGAAAGACGATCTGTCGTCGTTCGCTGACGCGATGTACTTGTATATAGAACGCGAGTACATGTGATAGCAGGCACACATCACGGGATATCAAGATTGTTCTCTCGTGGGTATCTTCGTCCCTTGAAGCCACCTCTTGATTTGTTTATCTGGTCCCTCCGTAGCTCCTTGTTGACAACGCCTTCTCCATTCAGATAGCTGTAGGCTTCGAACGAGCTTCCAATAGATCAGAGGCAAAGCATAGACCCTTCGCGGGCGCTGCGTATCTCATGTGTCTCACCCCATGCGGACGCCGGTATAGGAGCTTCGCCCATCAGAATTCGGATTTCGATGACCGATTGTTCAACGATCGTAAGCCAGTACAAACTTGGTTCCCTCCGAGTTCTGCTGGCTGTTCCGTGTCATTGTCTGTCCTGCTGACTGCTCTGTGTCCCGTTTTGTCCTTTCTAGGACCTTGCGATACAGCTGCCCATCGCACTCGATCGAGGCGGAAGGACAGTTCAATACATCCACCACATGAGTCGTAAAGGTTTCGCTCTTCGGCCCTCGCCACGTCTTGGCCATCATGCATCAACAACCTGGCCTTATTGTTAGCGATCAGCGTTGATGTGTCTGTATATGCCTGAAAGGTTTTGGCCAATTCTGTCCGTGCTCCTCGTGGAACCTCTCGCTGTATGTCTGCTTTCCTGGCCCTTCTACCGACACTCATTTCAATGATAAGTCGCGGGTGCACAAAGGCCCGACGAGTCACCTCTAGCCTTCAGCCAACGAAACTGCTTCGATAGATAGGGCTGACACCCTGTCGTGTCTCATCTGCAGACTTCCGATTTCGTACCAGAATCCATTGTGCCTGCTGTACCTAATCGAAGCTTGCCACACATGGCCCGTTTTCTCTCTGGGGATCTGACTTTACCATAGTCTACTATCCTATCACCGCTTCTACCCCTCCGTTCCTACCAAATCTCACCCCATCCTGTGAATGGCGAACTGATCGAACGTGACTCACTGGCTGCATTCGAATCCGGATTCTCTCCTAGCCTGAGTTCTATAAAGGATCCCATGCGAGCAAGGACCAGTCTTCCAGAGTGCCCTGGTCCTCTGATCTCAGTCCACAACCTTTGCCATCGAACCTATCGCTATGGTCAGAACCACACTAGCCCTTCTGTCCTTACTCGCCTTCACTGGTGCGTACGCGACACCCCATGTCCCGCGTACTATGCGCGTGCATGAAAGGCGTGAGGAGCCCCCCAGTGGGTTCGTGCAGCGCGGTGCTGCACCGAAGGACGCAGTACTCACGTTGCGTGTTGCGCTGACACAAAACGACTTTTCGGGGCTCGAGAAGGCGCTATATGCTGTGAGTACTCCTGGAAGTGCGCAGTATGGACAGCATCTGTCAAAGGAGGAGGTAGGAAAATAAAGTTTTCATCAGTGCTCGGTCAATGACCATATATGTCTCTTGGTCGTCAGGTTGAAGCGTTCGTGGCGCCTTCCGAGGAAACGAGTGCTGCGGTTCAGTCGTGGTTATCAGCAAACAGCCTCACAGCAACGCCTATCTCTCCGGCTGGCGATTGGCTTACGGTCAATATAACTGTTGAACAGGCCAACACACTTCTCGACGCTGATTTCACGACCTTTACAAACGAGGCAACGGGGAAGGATACCATCCGCACCCTGTCGTACTCTGTTCCTGCATCGTTGAAGGAAGACATCAGCTTCATACATCCTACAATCGCGTGAGTCTCGCCTTTTGTTTTTCTATCCCACTCGGAATGAACATGCTAGACTTCCAGCTTTCCCATCAAATCAGTAGGTTCCCCTATCAAAAAGGGTGTCGTGAACGTAGTCAAGGCCAAGTCATCTGCAAATCTGACCACCAACGCTGTTCCGGCTTCTTGCGCGAGTGAGGTCACGCCGTCGTGCTTGCAGGCGCTTTACGGCATCCCGACGGCCAAGGCGACGCAATCGTCCAATAAATTGACTGTTTCCGGCTTCATTGAGCAGTATGTTACCAGGGCTTCTCTTCCATTCGAGAGATCAAGTCTGATCGAATACTTTTTACCTAACAGATATGCAAACCAGGCTGATTTGGCGGTGAGTCTTCGGTCATTCGATTCGTGAATATACCAGTATAACTGACGAGACGGCTTGTTCAGAGCTTCCTGCAGGAGTTCAGGTCTGACCTCACGGGAACCACGTTCACGCTTCAAACACTTGACGGCGGAGTGAACCCACAGTCTGTGGCAGATGCCGGTATCGAAGCGGTAATGTGTCCCTTAGTACATATGGAGAAGTGGCTTGAATCTGATTATTGACTCGGACGCGCAGGATCTCGATATTGAGTACACTGTTGGCATCGCCTCCGGCGTCCCAATCTCATTCCTCTCGATCGGCGAAGACAATCAGGATGACATCGATGGGTTCCTCGATGAAGTCAACTTCCTTCTCAGCGAATCTGTCATTCCGAACGCCCTGACGACTTCCTACTCATTCAATGAACCAGACCTCCCTGACAGTGTCGCCACGTGCGTTCACGCTTCTCTTCTACTCCACTTGCTGTTCTCTGACTTCAATGAATTGATTCCCCTTGTCCATGGTACAGGAGCTTGTGCAATGCCTATGCTCAGCTCGGCGCGCGCGGCACGTCGATCTTCTTTTCATCTGGTGATGGTGGTGTGTCTGGTGGACAGTCGCAAGACTGCACGACTTTCGTGCCGACGTTCCCTTCTACATGTCCCTTGTAAGCGCACTTGACCTGCTGTGTGGAGATTATTCTAATCATGTCGGCAGCATTACCTCTGTCGGAGGTACTACAGGCGTCAACCCGGAAACTGCGGCATCTCTCTCTTCCGGCGGCTTTTCCAACATTTTCAGCAGGCCCTCGTATCAGACATCAGCTGTCTCTTCCTACCTGACTGCGCTCGGTTCCACCAACTCCGGCTTGTACAATACTACTGGCCGCGCATTTCCCGACATGGCAGCGTTGGCGACTGACTACGTCATTGCGTGGCAGGGTGATTTCTGGCTCGTCGATGGGACGAGCTGCTCGACCCCACTCTTCGCCAGTCTTGTGTCCTTACTCAACGACGAGTTGGTTGCGGCCGGAAAGAGCCCTCTTGGATTCCTGAACCCGTTGATCTACTCGTCGTCAGGCGCGTTCACGGATATCACATCTGGTACGTTGTGCTTTCAATACCACGAGCCTTTGTCGGGTGACACTATGCGATACAGGTGACAACCCTGGATGCAATACCAATGGTTTCTCCGCGACCGCAGGTTGGGATCCTGTATGTCCCACTTCATTTACCTACGCTTTTTGTCTGCTCATGCAAGAGTTTGTTCAGGTGACTGGCGTTGGCTCCCCGATCTTCTCCGGGCTGAGAACCGCTGCTGGATTGTGATGAATGAAGTCATTGGTCTGCATTGTCTCTTTCGATTTCTGCTCTGCATTGTGCTTGGGGATAGCAGTAGATAAAACAACGTTTCCGAGAATGAATGAAAACGTTGTGATGGGTTTCTGTACGAGCCAAGACATGATCAGAGCCATGATGTTTTGAGATAGTATCACCAGGACATCCGGTCAGAGCCCAATGGCTGTTCTCAGTGCTGCATAGTTGGGCGATCCGAGCCCAGTGACCTACATACGACATAAGCATGGCGCTATTACTCCAAAATTGAAATCAAGACTGACCGGATCCCACCCTGCCAACGCGGGGAAGCCATTCGTATCGCACCCCGGATTGGAACCTTTTGAAGACACGCCAAAACGGAAACATCAGTACCTAGAATCATTTAGAATACTATTATCTTTGTACTCGCCGCTTTGGATATCATTCAGCGCAGCCGAACCGACTTCGGAGTATAGAAATGGATTCAAGAATCCAAGCGGGCTTCGTCCAACACTGACGAGCTCATCGTTTAAGAGGGAAATGACGCTTGCGAAGATAGGGCTAGAACAGCTCGTGCCAGCGACGAGGACGGAACCTCCCGCGTCTATGATCTCGACTCTTTGGCCGATAGCTGCGACGTCGGGGAATGCACGTCCCTTGGGGTTGAATAGACCAGCGTTCGTGCGACCGAGTTGCGCGAGATATTTCGATACCGCGGCAGCTTGATATGCCGGCTGTTCAAAGAGGTTCGAAAACCCACCCGATGAGAGCGCCGCCGCCGTTTCTGGGATAGACTCAGTGGCGCCGACAGTTGTGATACTACAAAAAATGGCATAGGATCAGGAGAGCAGATAATGAATCCAATATCACACGCACAAGGGGCAACCCGATGGGAATGTCGGAACGAAAGTAGTACATTGCTGCGGTCGGGCACCGGCAACACCACCGTCACCAGACGAGAAAAGGATTGAAGTACCGCGAGCACCAAGTTGTGCGTATGCGTGGCATAATTTACTGTGGAGATATCAGCAACATTCGTATTTGAGCGACAATGAACAATTACTCAGCCAGAGCCCTAGATACTCCGACCTCATCCGAACCGTACGATGTGGTCAAGACATGTGGAGGGTTTTCTTGTTCAAGGAGAAAATTAATGATATCTAGGAATCCGAATAGATCTCCATCGTTGGTTTGGTCACCAACGGAGATGAAGATGTTCGGTACATCGGATGCGAGGCCAATCGTATACTGCATATCTAAGTTCTACAATCAAAAAAGAAAAAGAAAATCAGTTTCTCCCATGATGCGTAAAATATTGATGTGCGATATTTACAGCTTCGATTCCTGCCTTTTCGGACTTTTGGTCGTTCATACCACCATCCAGTGTCTCTAGTTGGAAGGTCGTATTACTGGGAAGATCAGGCCTAAACTTGTTCAAAAATGTCTGCCGTGACAGCGTGTATCAGTGCATCATGCGTCATCTAAAATTTGAAGCCTTTGAGACGTACCCGAAGGTCAGCCTAGGAAGAAGATATCAGACGAATAAAGGCCGGTGAGAGGTTTCGAGACTCACATCATTTGCGTTCTGGTTTAGGAAGCCCGCCACGCCCAGTTTATTCGAGGACTGAGTGGCACGCGTGGTTGGAATCCCATAGAGGGCTTGAAGGCAAGCGGGAGTAATCTTCGTCGCACATGATGCTGGTATAGAGTTGCGTGAGGGGCTAGTCATTGCAGTCTCTGCTCCATCCATTGGCACTGGGACCAACAGCGGCGGCCCATACAGCTGAGTCGGGAACCTATAAGGCCGCAATAGGTGTGTCAGCGCATATAGACCGTTCGTATCAAGAGGCTTACGCGATTGTTGGGTGAATAAAATCAAGATGGCCACGCAGCGCTGCAGGTAGAGAATAGTTGAGTGTGCGCACTACCTCTTGGCCTGTGCCTTCGTCCTTGAATGTGCGGAAATTCGCATGGAGCATAGTGTTGGCTTGTTCAACAGTCACATTGATTTGAAGCCAATCTCCGGCGGGAGACACGGGAGTCGCTTCCAGACCGTAACCGGCAAGCCAGTCTGCAACCTGCTTGATACTATCTGGTGAAGGTGCGACGAACTTTTTGACCTAGGACAGACCATACGAGCGTATGAGATTAATAGTTAAAAGAGGAACGATGAAGACATACCTCGCTCTGAGAGAGAAATTGGCCGTATGATGCACTATCAGGCGTGCTCACGGCGTAAAGCATATCCTCGAGACCCTTCGGATCGGTCTGGACGAGTGACAGACGTAGACTCAGACTCTGGTTGGGAGGTGCAACCCCATTTGGAACGAAACCATGCGGGGGCGCATCGCGCTTCTCATGCAAGCGCATGCCGTGTGGCATGAATGGCGATGCGAAGACAATTGAGACTAGAGAAGTGAGGACTGCAAAGTTAGAAAGCATAATGGCAGACGGGAATGTGATAGAGCGGGATAGCGCTTTCAGAGAAAATGGTAAGCATGAATTTCGAAACCAGCTGACCAGTTTTTATCGAGCAGTCGGTGTTTTACGGGCGTGTTCGTTCAGTTTTGAGATCAGGCAAGACTAAAACGACAGGCTCGATGACGATGACAAATGTCACACAATATGCATTACCCTCGTTATTTGTTTGAAAACAGGCCGTTGCGGACACATTTCAGTACATCAGAGTCCAACAGCCGTTCTAAGTGCAGCAAAGTTTGGTGTTCCAAGGCCAGTGACCTATAATGCAAGATCAGAAAAAATGAAGACAAATAAGATTTTGCGGGTTGTGAAAGTAAGACTCACCGGATCCCATCCAGCTCTTGCAGAAAATCCGTTAGTATTACAGCCTGGGTTGTTTCCTTGTGATGGTATGGTCTGTATTCATAAATACGAGGCAACCAAGCCAAATCAACGCACCTGTCGTGATGTCATTCAGAGCACTAGCACCCGTCGAGTATAAGAATGGGTTCAGGAAGCCAAGCGGACTCTTCCCCGCGGCGATTAGCTCGTCGTTCAACAGCGCGACGACACTTGCGAAGATAGGGCTCGAGCAACTCGTGCCCGCAACAGTCCCTGTCTCCGCATCCCAGACAATTTCGACGTTCTCCCCCATTGCCGATACGTCAGGGAACCCGCGTCCCGAGGCGTTGAACTTGCCGCTGTTGGTGCTGCCGATAGCATTGAGGTAGGTGGCGTGCGCGGAGGTCTGATAAGAAGGAGTGCCAAAGTAGTTGGAAAATCCACCGGAGGAGAAGTCGGCAGCTGTTTCGGGCACGCCGGTGGTAGCACCGACGGTAGTGATGCTAAGCGAGATCGTTTCGTAAGTATATATCTTGTGGCGATGCAGGAGATGGTGCGACATACAACGGACAGCCGGCTGGGAATGGGGGAATGAAGGTTGTGCAACTCTGACTCTGACCACCAGAGACACCCCCATCGCCAGATGAGAAAAAGATAGAAGTCCCACGGGCACCAAGTTGTGCGTAGGCATTGCACAGATTACTTGTATTCGCATTAATGGCCTGAGAAGAGGTGTAAAAAAAGATAAGGATCGCTCACTTAGCAAGCGAGCGAGAGACGTCGCTTTCGTCAGATCCATAGCTGGTAGTTAAGACCTGAGGAGGGCTGGTCTCGCTGAGCAAAAAGTTGATGATATCCAGAAAGCCGAAGACACCGTCCTTGGTGTTGTCACCAACTGAGATGAACACGGTAGGGACCCCGGATGCTACACCGATGGTGTATTGGGTATCAAGGTCCTGCCATGGAAAGAAAGTTATGCCATGCATGATATGAAATTCTGCAAGTAAATACGCACTGCCTCGATGCCGGCTTGGCTTCTAGTTTGGGTGTTGGTTCCGCCATCCAAAGTCTGAAGTGTGAAAGACGCTGAGGGCGACAAATCGGGCCGCAATGCAGTCAAGAATTGCTGCATGCAGATTGTCTAGCATGAGTGTTCAATACATCAGCTGAAAATTAGAGACATTTACCCTGAGATCCGCCTGCGAGTAAATGGTCAATAGATGATCGGTATAGACCGCAAAATGATGTGACATACGGAGTTCGCAAATTGGTCGATGAAACCGCTCACTCCAAGCTTGTTGGATGACTGCGTCGCAAGCGTGGTCGGGATGCCATATAAGGCCTGCAAGCATGCAGGGGTGATGAGAGTGTTGCATGACGCAGGGACCGCATCGCTCGACAGGTTCACTGCCGGTATGATCCCCTTGGGAATGGGGATCGAGGCGAGTGGTGCGCGAGAGAGCTGAGTCGGAAAACTGCACGGTTGGGACGTCAGCGTTCATAACTTATACCAGCACGGATCAAGATATTTAAAAAGAGAGGGTTTGTTAGACACGCACGTGGTAGTCGGATGCACGAGGTCCAGATGCCCCTGCAATGAGGCAGGAATTGAATACTCCAAGGTCCGCACGGCCTCCTTCCCTGTATCTACATGCGTAAATATTGCAAATTTAGCAGCAAATAATTCGTTAGCCTGCGCGACGGAGACGTCCACTGCGAGCCAGTCGCCCGCAGGCGAAATTGTGCGGGGAGTAAGCCCATGCGCGGCAAGCCAGGTAGTGACGAGTTCAACGGTTTCTTGTTTCGGTGCAACGAACGCCTCAACCTGTAGTCACGATGATGTCTATCAGTATGAACGCTATGAATATATGGAGCATAGACTGGAGCGAAAAAACATCACCTCTTCCTTAGTCAGGAACTGACCATACAGCGCACTGCTTGGCGTGCTGACAGCGTATAGTGCGTCCTCGAGGCCCTGTGGATCGCTCTGCACGAGCGCGAGGCGGAGGTTGAGCATCTGACTAGCGGGCGCAGCTGCGGTCTTGACGAATCCGCGAGGAATAACCTCTCGGCGTTCGTGGAGGCGCATGTCGCGCGCCTTGAGTGGAGATATCGCTCCTGCAAGTGCAAAGAACGAGGCAATGAATGGGAGTGCGAGGGAGTTCAGCATATTGTGTGATGTACGCAAGGACGAGCTATGGAAGGGATGTGTACCCTTGGAGAAAGAGGAAGCGCCAGTGGCCTTTTATACGACTTTTTCAGTGTGGGTAGACGTTTGATATTGCTGGCAGAGAGGACAGAATTTTTTGCAGCCATGTTGAAGAGCGCTTCTAGGATCAATGGGAAAAGATAACAGCGCACGAATCCTAAGAAGGATGATTGGATGGAGCTTACCTGGAGGAGGTGTGATGGAAGCTTACTGGTGTGAGTACTCTCCCTGTATCAGCATTGACAAGCCTCTTGAGCATACGGATCGTATGTGGGCGTACTGTGAGCAGGCACAGGGATAGGGGAAGAAGTTCAAGATAACAAGAACGGAACGGCGAAATGACCTTCGGGAGAAGACGAAGCATAAATCCCAGCTGTATACCTAGATGAACAGCCGAAGTCGTTTGCTTATCTCGGAGACTGATACAAGAGACAAGTTCCATTCAAGCACGAGTTGCGGATCGAGGTGTGGGAGGATGTGGGGACAAAAGCCACACGCCAAGCTGGATAAGAGCGACTTCGTTGTTGTAGCACTCGCCTGATAGCAAGAACGGATGAGATCATGGCAGATATACGGCACGGGCTGAACGGACACCTGACATATCTGTGCGCAGTCTAGCAGTCCACGAGATCAAGCTCATTCAACTTCTATGATCATTGCGTGTGTTCAACAGGCATGAATCCCGCTTCCTTCGTGGTGGACACACCTGACGGTAGCCTCATACATCTCACAGCCAATAAGCTCAGTGTAATTGCTTGCAGTCCCGATGCCAATGAAAACGATCGACGTCGCCCTGTCGGACCTATATATCCAGCGTTGATTTAATCAGGCCCAATGAGAACGAGTGTAAGTGTTTGAGTCACCTTACAGTAAATGATTGATGGTACACCGAGGGTTGAAAATCTCTGATCGTCCCTATTCAAAGGACTTGATAGAGGAAAAGTCGATCAAGGTGTCTTTGGTTTCGGGCGTTGTTGTCGCATGGCGAATTCCCACGCGCTTCAACATTTCTCCTCCCAGTCAACCCAGCCACTCTCTCTGACTGCTCACGAATAGCGACCTTGTTCTAGTGCTCTGCTTGACCTGCCGCGGTGCCGTCGTCGCTTGCCTGTTGTCCGATCCTGCTCTTCAGGTTATGTGTGCGTGTAAAGTCGAGCGTGCACCCTCCGCAGGGAGAAAATGCGTCAGATACTGACATTCGGAGACCACGGAGGAGGTTGAAGGAGAAATGCCAGCCTTCTGTCTCTGAGTGACTAAAGAGTACATCTTTTCACGCTGCGTCGCTCCTCGTCGCTCTCACCCATTGTTCCGAGCCATCCACCATCCACCTCCCACCGTTCACTCACAGTCCGTCTCATCCTGCCTGTTCCTCCATACGGCTCGCTCGACATGGTACATGCGCTAGACGTGTCGGGGAGCGTGAAGGCACACGCCCATGTCTCTTAGACGCTTTCTCTCATCTCACAGCTCGCGCTCCAAGTGTCTTCCCTTCATGCCGAACCATTCAATGCGACAGGTTCAACACCATATCTAAATGCTAGAACCCCTCAGTGGTGTTGTGCGAGAAGACAGCTGGGATCAACCTGGCAGCGACTTCCTTGCGGCACGATCTATGATCCACGGGTTCTGCCTGTCACTTTGTTTGAAAAACTCTATCGTAACACTGGTCCTTGTCTCCATCTTTTACTGGTAGATTCATTAATCGTGAACTCTTGCGCTCGACAAGGGGGAACACAGAAGAGAAACATATGGACCAATCTCCCAAGTCGGGAGTAGACTTCCGAAGATTCAGCTAAGCTATGTTGAAGATAGTCGACTGATGGCTACGGCGGGCTTGATGGATCTACTCCTCGAGCCTTCGAAATTTCCTATGTAATATCAATCATCTCTCGCTGAACTTTGGGCTTGCGCAATGGCGTCCCGCGCGGTGCATCTCACCTGTATCGATCAGAAAATATCCTGTCATATGAGCTGTAATCTTGAGACTAGTCACTAGGTGCTGCGACATGACCCAAAGACGATTACTTCGCGATTGACACTCTTCGTACGCAGTCCATAGCCAAAGGTGCGTCGACAAATCGTTGCTTGAGAATGGTGCGCTTAAGAGATTCCTTCGTGAAAAGACTAAAAGCCCGCTCCATACAGCTGCCAACGTCGTGGCATTATATTCGATGGCCAGCCCACGATGATGTCAGTGGCGGGTTTTTTCAAGTGCGCAAGGGTACACGAAGGCTGTTTCAAAGATGCCTCAAGACCACGCTATCTGATGGCAGCTTGCCAGGCCTTATTGTGCATGGTGTCAGGGCTATGTGGCATCTCATCGGAGTGAGAGTGTGGCTTTCGCGAATTCGCAAAGCGACGGAGCTTTGCATTGTTCCCGCCACGAACCGATTCGTATAAAAACCTTCATCCTTTCTGCTATTCTCTATCACTGCTACCCCACCCTCGAATTGCTGCACACGCACAACACTCAGTTATCCGCGACAACATGTTCATCTCCGATCGCGAAGAAGAACTCGCTGAGCGGAGAGTTAAGTATGCATGCGTCGGTGAGTGTACTGGTGGTGTCTTAGTGCCCACTTATGAAACTAAATCGATGATTCTAGTTGTAACATCCGCCATGAATCTTTTTTTAGCTGTATTTGCTATCTATGCAGTAACACGCGAGCAGAAGATGAGTCAGTGCTTCCTCCTTTCTTCCTTTGCTGTGACCTGATGCCACCAACGCGATATAGATGTGGGCCTAGTCATTGCAATCCCCGCATCCCTGATTAGTATAGGCCTTTCACTTGCGGCGTGAGCATACCTCATCAGTCTGGAATTCGCAAAAGTTGTATTAATGAGATTCTTTTACGACGCAGACTCCTTTTCAAGAATAAGTACATGGCCCAACAAATCATGTTTGGGGTCGCCATGTTACTCGGATTGAGTAGGCTGCTCCGATCATAGCTCCGGAACTTTGCTCTGACAGATTCATCAGTTCCAGCCATTGTCTTCTGGAGGTCAATCAACGGCCCGTGCCTGACTGAGCCTGATGTCGATTTGTGTGGGGCTTCTGGCACGGCACTCATGTTCCTGGCAGCGTTTTGCGGCTGTATGGCTCCCGTTCTGCGTCAGTGCCACTCACCTCCTGTGTATCATATCTTCTCTCAAATTTGCCACTCTCAGCTCTTTGTCTTTGCTTTAACGCATTCATGAAATGGCGTTCCCAGTCACGAACCGGAGCAACGACCAGCGCGCAGGGACCACCTGTCTAACGATGGCCATCGTGACGGTTTCAGTGAATTGTAACATTGCATTGGATTTCCCTCGCGTGTTGATGATGCTTTGGCGAAGGCGAGATAGGGGAATGGAGCGGACAAACAAGTGGGCACGGGTGCCTGCCGTTTTACTCTCTCTTCCACGTCAAGACTGCAGCGCAGTCAATATTCTCTCCAAGCAACGTCTGTCTTTACTTACATAGCTGCAGTTTATCGAAGATTATTATTGAAGGTCTCTGTGTGAATAGTTGATTTATTTTCACGACTGACAATGCAACAAGTTCCGGCTATAGCCAACCGGATCCAGTTTTCGATGATTTATATCTGAGAAGGCCCTTCGTACACTGCCAACATTTGCGCTGTATCATGCTTGATTCTTGCCAGGCGTCTGAGCGTCGAGTGATTGGCATGGCTTGAGGCGACAGTAAATCGAGACGCTCTATGTTTGTTTTGGCTCCCTTCCTGCAGGGATCTTATATGCTCATCTAGCATAATCTCAATCTAACCGTCCGTGATTTTGGAATTCAGATGTTCGAAAGCAAGTCACTTGCGCACCGCGTCTCTCAGAGGTCCTGAGTGCCACATATCGAATGTATAGCGTGAGTAGTCTTTCTAACCGGGAACCTAGACAACTTCAGACCTCGACCATCGCAGGAAAACCAGGAGGTATATAACAGGAGGTATATAACTCGTTCGGGTCTGTAGATCTCCTTTTGTGTTTTAAAGGCGCAGACTTCCAAGATAGACATTTGCCCAAGCCACCTTCCCCACTCGCCCTTCAACCACGGCATGCACCTGAAAAAATCATTATCTATCCCATTAGAAATTCACCCGCGGCTGTCTTGATGAGATATCGACCTTTCGAAGAACGCGCAAAGCAGTCCGACACGCTTGCATGGCGAAATGTGGAGGACAGAGGTTCGTGCAAGAAGCCGCGTTCTCTTTTTATAGCTAAGATCCATCCGTCGATGAATGGAAGCGTCAGCTCATCTAGAGCTGAAGAGACCTGGAACTACGCGACGCGATCGTGCCTCTGCGATCGGCTTCAACCGTTCTCCATATCACGACCAAGAGCCAGGACTACAGGTGAATCAACAATACAGATGGCTGGAAGGTGACTTACCACTCGAACGCTCGCAAAAGATGGTGTATAATTAGGACGTTCCCAGGATTTGCGCATCCCAGTATAGGAATCCGACCTCCCAACTTCATTATTGTCATGTCTATACAGTGTGTCCGGATTTGGTTTCAACGATAACATCGTTGCTCCGCCCGCTGCCCAAGCAAAGGCACCTTCCGCGTTCAGCAGCCGTTTCATCAGATAATGCCATTCGAGAAAGTGGCAGCAATCATCTCACTTGCTGGGGCCCTGGATATGCGCTGCCAGTATGCGCGCATCTAAATCTAAAAGGGGTTTCGCATCGATGCGGCAGAGGCGTTAGCGCGAAAGAATGTTCTGCAAGCCCATTAAGCCCCACTCTTCTTCATAGATGGGATCCGCCACGGCTCGAAGACCAAAGTCGAAGAGGTCCAGCTGCCCTACAAAAGGGTGCGATTCCGAGAGATCGGAAGGGTCGACTCGTATTTTGGACTTGCATACAACGTCAAGTCTGCACGCCTTAGCTTCAGCGGGCATGGACTTGATCACCGAATGAGGAAATTGAGAAAGTCCCGATGGCGTTGGCCCTGCGGTCCGCGCTCGCTTCCAGGGTACGAATCGAGCGGGAGGTCGGTTCGCTTTCGGCCTTGCTCTTGGCGGACCAGAACAGCCTCTCTCGTTCGTAGGTGAAACTTGGGTGAAGCAGTGCATACGGCGGCGTAAGAAACTGAGCATGGGATGGTAGTGGCTTCCAAGGGCATTGCATATCGACGAAGAACAAGATGCCTTTCCCGCCACCCCGTCTTCCTTCGCGTGCATGGTTGCAAGGTAATCAAAGAGACTGGACAACGCACTGGAATGAAAGTTGCAAAAAAAAGCAGGATGGGGAAAGATTCTATCGCACGTCTGTGTCGGGATGATATGCAGAGAATCGAGGTGAGGGGACAACAGTGTGATAGATATTTGCGGAATGTAGATCTAAGACTCCGCAATAGGTCGCCTGTACATAGTCCAGGAGACTTTGTCTAGTTACAATTCAGCGGGATGCAAGGAATTTGGTGCTGAGCATCGAGATACCGATGAGCGCATTCGAATCAATTCGCGGCGTCGCGGGAAACCTTTCCTCCAGCAGAGGGGCGTGACCAGAGAAATTGATTGGAGAGATTGTTCAGAACAGCCACCTCCTGTGATACCCACGATGTGCGGGTTTCGTACATGACCGCCTAGCACAGGGTTTCTCGGCACGAGACGCTCTCGGCCACCGGGCGAGACTCGAGACAAAAGTGAAAGGCTTTCCCCGACATCTTGATTGGTAGCTACGGTATGAGAAAAGTTTCGCTGTGCCCTCTGAGGACTGAGGTGCGACGATGGCAGAACCATGAGCGGCAGTGAGGACTATCTGTCTATCGATAGCGCCCAAGCCGGATACCGTTGTGCTATCGCGAGAAGGCTCTGCGTGAGAGCTGGCCTATGCATAGAAGCAGCCGTTAGGTGTTCTCGTGTTCTTGATCCGCGATGTCGAATCAAGGGGCCCACATATGTCCACGATGCGGTTCACTACGGCCTCGAACAAGCAGCGCAGCAGGTGAACAGTTGTGTGGTCGTTTCCACGGGCTGCAGGGAAGTCACGGAGATGGCACGCGGGGGCCAAGAATCAAGATGCGCAGATGATCATGTTGTCCAGTATTGAGATGCGGGTGGTCGTGGGAGGTTGAATGGAATGCAAGGCTATGATGTATTTAGCGGTATGCAACAGGATTTGATTATCTATCACCCTCAGGGGTGTGGCACAGTATAGGCGCACGTAGAGAACACCACCAAGCATGCAAGCTCGCATCCCGGCGGAAGATAGGATAGACGCCGAATTGAGTCTGAAATCAGACTAAAATAGATCCAGTGGCAAGGAGCCAATTCCAAGTAAACTCACAGCAGATGAACTGCTGTATGTGTGGATGCCACGGCGATAGCCAACAGGATGGCGGTGGGGAACAAGGGGGAACGTGGGGGCTCAGCTGAGCAGAGTGAGGAACGGGGACTGGAAATGAGGGTGTCGACACGTAGGCTTGCGCTACCTGTGCAGAGTGACGCAGCAAGGAGGACCCTGGAGGACCTCGCTCCCTGACGACGACGATCAGCCATTCTCCATTGTGCTGGCTTACCTACCTGGCGTACAAATGTTGCCATATACGCACGAGCGCAGCGACGTTGCACTGACGAGAACAACAAAAACAAAGGTGGACTTTGTTGCAGAACCAGGACGACCGGACGTATTGTAGTGAAGAACGGGCCGAATGCGGCCGCTCTTTGTGCTGTGCACTTCGAGAAGTCGTGTTCAATGGACGAACGATCTTCTGGCAAACAACTAAAGGGGCTTGAGGCTGGAACGAGGCAAGGAAGAAAGGGGCCTGATGTCGATCCGGTCAGTGGCGTCACCGTCGAGGCGTCTAGAACACTCTCGAGCGGCGGGATACGGCGGCGGGCAGGCGGGACCGACTTGTGGACCGACACCGCCGTGGTCCGGCGGTCCATGGCCCGTGGCAACGGACTGCGCCGTGGTTCTCCGCCCTGACGTGTTATAAGCCCAGCCTCCTTGCCCGCCCCTCCTCTTGCTCGACGTTCCACGACACCGCGCCTCACGACTCGCTCCCTCCTCTGCGTCGCCCTCGCCCCTGCACCGCCGTTTCTGATCCATTTCAGTCGACTCGTGCCCACTTCGACCCTCAAGCCTTTCCGGATCTTAGGCTTCGCGTATCCCAGTCCAGTCACATCTCGAATCAGACCATTGCAGCAGCAGCAGCACCATCATCACCACCAACGCAAACAGCATCTCGTCTCGCACGCACACTCACATCACGATGCTCGCAACCCAACAGCCGTCCTCCGCGTTCTCCACCCCTTACATGCACGTCCCCGGCATCCCAATCGTGACGCGGCGCACAGCCCGTTCCGCACCCCGTCCCATGCGCGTCATCTCCTTCCCCATCCCTCCCTCCGCACGTGCACGGCGCGCACCGCCGCTCCCGCCCCGCATCGCGCGCCTCCAGGCCCCCGCCGCCGCATACACCCTCACCGACAACCCCTTCGCGGATCCTGATGCCATCACCAACGCAGCCGAGCCTGTCTCCGAACCACGCGCGCGCACCTCCCCAGCTGTCACCTCCGTCCATCCTGCCCACGCACGCACTCGCCCATCATATGCATCCGCCGCTCGGGCAGCACCTGCTCAGCTCGCACCCCCTCCGCTCCCGGAGCGCGGCGTCCGCGCGAGTGCAGTCGCCTGCCTGCTCCTCCATCGCGCACATGCCCGTCCCTTGCGCCGCTGGGCACAGGCGGGCCCGCGGGCCTACGTCCGCAGCCGTCTCTCATCCGTTATAGTTGCAGAGACCGAAGGCGGCGACGACGATGCTTGAGATGCAGACCAACGCCTGCTCCCGCCCGCTTGATTCTTTTCTATTTCATGTTCTTGATTTCCTTGCGCATCGCATATAACTCATAACCCGTCACGATTTCCGTACGTTCTCTTACACATCGATCTATCCCCCTGCCTTCTCGCCATACCCGTTGTACTTGTTGTCGCTACCCCTTCTCCTTCTCTTCTCGGGTCTCCTCTCCGCCATCGCCCGCCTGCAGCATATTTAACCTAATACTCGTAGCATTATAGATAGATTACGCCTGCACGCCTGCATTTACACAATCACCATCGATTGACCATCCCGACCGACGTCGAAGTCGACATCGTCCACTGCCTCTCCTTTCTTTTTCCTCTCCTTTTTCCGTTCTCTCTCTTTAGCTGGCTCTCGATCTCAGTCTCGGTCTTGGTACCCCCTCACGCTCCCTTGCTAGCTCCTTGGTTTTCACGCGCACATCGTTAAGCTTCCCGCCCGTTCTCTTATCCCCCATTTCTCTTTGAGTGCGTCGTGCTCTCCGTTCTTGTTTATGGTGTACGTTATCTTAGCCGCCTCCTCTCTCCACCCCACTCAGGCCACTCGCTCCAGGCCGTTCTTACTTGTAATAATCGCACCGCCGTACGTACGCTGCACCTACCGATAGTGGGTGCGCACGACCCGACCCGACCCATCCTCATCCACCCCTTTTTTCATACTTCACCGACAAAGTACTTCACGCTTCCGTTTTCTCGTACTCGCCTCTTGGCCCTGCTTGTTTATCGACTGGGTCACAATTACGCAGGTGTTTTCTTTTTGGCAAGCGTGGAGTTGGAGTGGTTTTGATGCATTGATGCGTGATGCGCTGAGCTTGTTAGGCGTGAAGGCGAGTCGAATTCCGGCAGGCAGGCTAGGGAGAGAGATGCCACGTGCGCTGCCGTGCTGTGCCGTTCGGCCTGTGCTTTCGGCAAGTTGCCCCCGCTCTACCTCAGTACACTCGTGTTCGAGTTCCAGCCCACTTCTTCTCCGCTGCAGGCCCCACGGTCATCCTCGCAAGTGGCGAGCATATTTGGGGCAGTCTGTAGACTTCAGCGTTCAACTGCCACATCCGGGAAATGTTGGAGTTCATGACGGGCTTGCCAGTGCCAGGAGCCGGTTCTCGCTCGGATGCGCGAGTCGACGTGGGGATTGGTGTGTTGCATGTCATTCGCGGGCGGATCTTGCTCCGCGGCGGTGAGGCATCTACTTAGGCATAGGCACCTTGACGCCACGAGGTGGTCGGTTGGTCGGTTGGTCAGTTGGTCGAGAGTAAGTAATTAAGTATACAGGCTGAGCGCTGCTGCTTGTATATTCTCCAGTGGGTGCGGTCGGTCTTGGTCAGTCGCCGTATCGCCGATCCGTCAGTTGTGCACTGCGAGGATAGCCTGAACTCAGTTAGTGCGCGAGCGACCGCCTTCTTTCTAGTGGGGTGCGCGCGGGACGCGAGGCCAGCTGAGCAACGAACGCTGAGTCGGCGATTTTTATCATATCTTCGAGTAGCGACACTGCCTGGGAATGCACGGACGATCCCCCGTCGCGCGGAAGATCCGCCCGTGGAGCCGGCTCGCGCTCATCTCAGAGCTTAGTTCTGCCATCTTGGGAATCCCTCAACACCGGAGTCGGATGGGCTCGCGAGAGCGAGTCAGGGGGCCATTTGTTCAGAGGGCCGTAAACGAGAAGAATGTGGGAATACAGCTAGTGCGACGAACGATCTTTTGAAAGCAAGACAGAAGTGATAGGCGAGATGGAAACAGGGACGGTCGAGCAGAGACGACAGAGAGGGCTACAGAGATGGAACGATAGAAATATAGAGAGAGAGACGAGAGAGATAGTGCGAGAGAGATAAATCAATATAATATAGAGCGGCAACCAAAACTGCCTTTTCGAGAAGAGCGGAGCGGAATAAATAGACCATCCTGATCCCCCCTTACGCGAGGAGATCATATCCGGTGCTGAAGCGCTGAGGTGCAGTACACCGGGCCCCCCGATATCCACGAGTTGATGGGGGTGAAGGAAAACAGCGCGCTCTGTTATGCGGCGGGCTGGATGCGCTCTGTAAGATTGAGGAGTGCTGTGCATATTTTGGGGCTGCAGGATGGGCACCCGACACATAGTCCTGGTCCGGGTAGGGATGGAAATTGGGGCGCCCTGCGCACCACCGTCAGCCTAGGAAGCGACGAGACTGGTCTGCGAGTCTTCAAATAGCCTTGTGTGCTCGGATAGTCCTGATCGGTGTTTGCATGTATGAAACGACCATCAGACAAGCTCATGATGGACGCCTGGACGAACGCTGCGCAAAAAGCGTGCACACCAGGCCTGTCATCCGGAAGCGTCAATCCCATCCTCAAGTGGCCGTCCGTGCGGGCCCGGGCAAGATTCCACACGCCACAAGCTCGCCGTATGGGGCCAGGCTGACCTCGGACGCAGGAGGCGGGTTCGCGAGGAGCGGCGCGAGAATATATGGGCTCCTCGGAATCAGATTGTCCTCCAACTGGTCAATCAGAGGAGGAGGAAGTAGGAGATCTGGGATGTCACCATCCAGGAGTTGGCCGAAAGCGCTGGGCGAGGAAGGGCTTGGGATGCCATCCGCAAATTGACTGAAAGCGCCGGGTGAGCAGGGGAGGTAGAGGCGTGGGATGGGATGATTCCAAGCCGCGTCTGTGTGTGCGTCCCTCCCGGGACTGGGGACGGCACACCGGTGCGGGAGAGCACTGGGGCTGAAGACCTCCCAGATGCTAGGAAGGGGGTCTGGGGAAATGGCAGCGGGAGGGGATGGGGAATATTCCGCAGTGCAGTGTGGGAGGCCAAGCGGGGGGAGGTGAACGCCGTTCATAATGATCTTTGAGGTAGAAGAGGGAGACTGTCGGACGGGGGATGGGTGGTTGTGACTCAAAACCCCAAGGGCGACTAGGTCTTGAAGGCCACTGCGACTGGAGCCGGAGATAGCGCCCGAAAGGGCCGGGGAGAAAGCAAGACCATTGCTCTGCAGGTGATGTCAGATGTATATACGACAAAATATGGCGAGCTTCACGCACGCTTGGCTCTGTTCTTGCCAGCGTATCTTCACGCTGCGCAATATTGTGATATTGCAAGCGGTACTCAGCCTGAATGTTGTGATTATATGTGAGTACACTGTACACAAACGACGAACGAATCAAAGGCGTACTTGGGAAGGCGATGATGGAGGTGTGAAATAGCTTGAAGATCCCGGGACCGAGGATGAACGAGAACCATTGTGCGAAACCTACGCAAGGAAAATGTTCAACATTTGCTTGAATCAATAATGAGATGGGGAATGAAGAACGTACCGATGGAGATTGGCCAGAACCTAGGTGTTCAAAATGGGTGGCGTGTGGCACCGAGCCGTGGGCGACTTCAAACCTGCCTCGTTTGTGAGACGGACGACTCTGCGCGTATGGCATCGTCAGAAGTGTACAGCAGGTACACTCATAACCTCTCTTACCTGCTCTTCGTTGGCTTCAGTTCTCTGACGAGCCAAAAAAATAATTAGTGTGTGTGGCACGGTACAACACGAGAATTGGTGTACCGTGCCGATCTCCAACTCGGATGCCTTGCGCTTTTTTGGCGATGTTATTGTTGAGATGGACTATGGTGAAAGTGAAGAACAAAAATATAAGAACGTGGGTAGTAAGGCAATTTCGCATAGATTTACCGGTTGTGGAGAAACCTCCAGTGGCTCGAGCTCGGGTTGATGCTGAAGAGTCGGAGGCGGTGTGCTTGAGGTAGTTGAACCACGCGTGGTTGGAGAGACTATGTCTTTTGACACATGTCTTAGAGGACGGCTGGGAGTATGGTGAGATTGGGCCACCGTGCCATCTTGGCGGAGGGCACTCACTTTTGCAGACGACTTCGTCCGAATACCGTCCTAGTTGTCTTGCGGGAAATTCTTCTCGTTGCAGTGGATAGAGTAAGAAGAGCGCGTCGACCGGCATTGGAGAACTTCATTTTTTAGAGGACGGTAGAGATGATGGGAGATGCAAGAGAAAGAGGAGGGTGGCAAAACGAATATGTAATAACGTACGCCAGTGTAGGCGCTTGTTGTGGTCAACAAATAATACACAAAGAACCGTCATCAACTACCGGTCATTCCTTACCACAAGATGGCTAGCAGGTAAGGCCGATACAGACTCTCGATTTCTTCCATTTGCTCCTTGTTTGCATCGCGAGAAGGAGGCTAGCGAGATTTAAAAAAATCAGTTCCAACATTCCACACGCACCTGGGGAACTTTATATCGCCATAATGAGGAAGAAGACATTAGAACAATGGACGGGAGAGGCATTAAATCGTAGAAAACAAAGCAAATTGACCAGAAAGACGAGGGATTTGCCTGGATTATATTACGTTTCATTGTCCTTGTTTTCTTTATGACGCAACTTAGGGACAAAAATTGTATTGTGCGGACCCATCCCGGGCAATCGGGACTTACTGGCACCCATACCGTTCCATCTTGGACTCTCACAATAACCAGACGCTCTCTGTGATCTTGAAAAATGTCAACGAGCCCTATCAACGACTGCAATCAGATGAACTCCTACCGACCGATCATGGTTCAAAGTTCTCTCGATGCACAGTTGATGCCGCACCAGCTTATCCCAATAGTGTCTCCTTAGTCCAAGGCGCAGCTCTACAACTCGGAAGTTAGGTGGAATAGAATATCATGGAGAATCGTCGTTGTCGACGACGACTCATCAGACTGGAATCTGGCTACGATCGGGCATGCCTTTCTAAGCGGGAATTTGTCCGAATCATGACCAAAGGCATCCTCGATTGAGACCAAATCGTCGGATTGAGAGACACCCTTCTCTATCCTACCTCTCTCTTCGCAAATTTCCAACTACGAATAGCTAGCGTTTGACTTCTGACGGAGAAGTGAAAGTGATGTGTTAGGGAGAAACCAGCCCATCATCATCTTCTCGCAGGAATTGCCACGTCAGTCGTTGCGGATCGATGCCACTGACTTCTCCCACGGAACGGAACACGAATAGCACACAAGGTAAGTATGAGCCATTACTTCGTCTTCGAAGCTCAAACAGATAGATGTCACACAAAGCCATGATCGACTAGCTCAAGTTTCTGCTGAGCACGTCTTCAGCACAAGAAACAACGGATGCGTTCCTACGCATGCAGGCTTTCCGACATTTCCAGGCTGCTGCTAGCCATACTCCCTGTGGCTTTTTCCCCCCACATAAGAAGATCAACGACATTCGCACAGATGGCAAGGAGCACAGGCATTAAGAATAACTTCGCGAGTCGCAAATGTAAGGAGAACAATTTGTGAGAGGGAAATGATCGAGCATCGATTGGTCAGTGTACCAAAACTTTTTTTTGCAAGGAGCTTGTTTGGTGTTGTCATCGATTCGAGGTTCTCTGATAATCTAAATCTCAGTCAGTGTAGTGGTGATGCTACAAGCAGAATACAAGTGGCTGGTACATGTATCGTCGTATCGAGCAAGTAAGCAAGATCACCCGCTTCTTGGCAGATTTGTCTAACATTTATTGAACTCAGTACTCGTCTCTGAGACAGGGCCGTATAGACATCTGAATCCGCGCCAATTGTCAAGAGCAGAAAAATGTTGTCGAATGCTACCCTCGCCACCTGTGCTTCAGGCGCTTGTCTGCTAGGTCTACGTGCTCTCAATATTTTTGGCCTTCTCATCACCATGATCGTCCGAGTGCGTAGCCCAATACTGGCCATTTTTCTTTCTTCTATGCGCTCGATCCACGAGTATCGACGACAGTTTCTCACCCTCTCACAACCCTGTCATAAAACTTTAGCCTACTGCTCAACCAAAACAACCCTCTTGGCGCTTTTCCAGACCAACGACGATGATGACGCCAATCCGAAGGTGCTTTTGGGAGTCGGGCCATGGCCGGGCATTGAGTCGGCAACTGTGCACATAGCGAGTTTCGCGTTACCTTGCAGACGTCACCAATGCTGCAATGAACTCTCTTTAACCCGAGTGGCCTCATCCTGTTATATCCAAGATGATCATTCGAATGGAAAGCATGTGCGACCCCCCCTCATTCACCGACAAGTGACCGGGGCTTTGTTTGTTCTTGGGCTCGACATGTTTTAATACATGTACTTGCAACATTGGTTAATATGAACGTGAGATTATCATACAACTTCCCTATACTGGCTCCACAGAAGCACTCTGCCGCAACACGAACAAAGGTCGAACAACCCCTTAGATGTCGACGAGACCACTCTTCCCCTACTCCATAGACCGTTCGTCCAAATGCATCTGCCCTCCGCCGTACAAGGAATCCGCCGCCGCTCGAAAGTCATTAGTCTTGATGACGTGCGGCACGATCTTCTTACCATTCCAAGTCAAATTCACTTTCCCATACAAGCGCCTGTTAAGCCGACTCCAAAATCTTGACGTTTGAAGGTCCAATTGCTCTAACTGTAGGTTCGCCAGTCGCCGCCCCTCAATGAAAGGGTGTATGGCATGAGCGAGCACTCCACCGCGTCTCGCCCTCGTTGTAGATTTAACAACGAGCCTCTTCAAACAGGGAAAGAGAAATCCACCCGAACGCCAGCCAACGGGAGGAGTGGCGGCCCGGAGAAAGTCGGCGAAGTCGTAATGTGCGTAGACTGTGACTTCTTCCACTTGAGACAGAGTTTCAAGCGCTGACAGCCAATCAGATACAGAAAACTCCCCGCCTGACATATCTAAGGTCAAAGTCTGCACGTCTGTGAGAGGCATTAACCTGAATATCGAATCAAGGAATTGACGAAGCTTCAAAATGTCTAGGCGCTGCCCGTATGCATGCCACGTGTAGCCAAAACCAAACGATAATTGAACAGGGCCAAGGAGGTCTTCAGGTGGTGAATTTATGGTCCTCCCACCTTCGGCCCATGAAGAACACTGGAGCCTCTTGGTTTTTTTGCCACCATAATATAGGACGGTGCTGCGAAAAGAACGTGGCAACGCATTCGGCTGACCCAAGAACCTCAACATAAAAGCTGTTATGTGATTTGTAACCTCCAGAGAAGTGTTGTGTAGATGATTGACAAGGTGCAAGCATGCAAGCGAAGGGAGATAAAGGTGAGGGAGTAAGTGAAGGGCACCGGGTTCCCCTGTTGAATATTCTGGAAAGAAGGTCGCACGAAGAGTCTGCAGATCGGGCAAAGTCACTATCACTATTGAGTCAAGATTGATGCGCGAAGGACTACCATTGATCTTCTCGATGTTCGCAGAGCGTAGATGCGGGACCCTCTGAAGCAGAGATTGTAGTTTAGAAATTGTGACATAGGATTTTGCTGTAAGGTGTTTTAAACTGGCCAAAGTATATGATCCATCCCGTATCCAAACTCCATCCAGCGTCAATTCGGTGAGACGGAAGGCGCTCTCGATAAAATTTGTAGGAATGATTAGAGGTCCGCTGTCGCCGAACCGATATCTTATAGTTAAAGACATCTTTTCGAGTGCAGGGGCCGGGCCAGTGAGACCATCCAAGACATGGCACATCCTACATTGAGATCCCTCGATATCTAGCGTGCGGATTCGTCCAATCTGTGAGAAAATGGTTTGAGCGACCTGATCGCCGCTGATTTGCAGAGTGACATCAATGATTTGCTTTGGAGGTAATCTGTTAATGCAGAGGTCGAACCACTGTTTAGAATCGTAGACAATAGTAGACCACAAGCGAGGATAGCCAATTGCAACGCGACGCCATCGGCTACAGATATGCGTGAGCTGGATCCATCCTGGATACAGTCGAGTGAAGGTTCTGTGATTATATGAGTATTCTATTGTTCGGTAGCGGGGCTGCCACTCCCATCCATCGAGGCAGAAGTCGAAAATGTTCTCCAACATCTCGTTCGGAAATTGCGAGATGGGTAATGATTCATTGTGCGCTCGAAGTGAAGCAGTTGAGAAATTTAAATCGGAAATGATAGGGTGCTGTACGATTTGTCCAGTGTCTACGTCACGCGAGTCTAAATCAGCAGCAGGAGGTGCAGACTGAGCTTCTTCCTGAGAGGATGTTGGTACGGTGACAGTGAAAGCATCTAAAGGAAATTCACCATTGTATATTCCTGACCCACGAAAGGTCCCAATCAGAAGCGAACTGCGAGAGTCCTTCGCGCTGATGCTATGGACAGAATTACTATTCTTCAAATCATGAGTCGACCTAGTATCGTGATTTGACTTGGTTTGACCTACTTTCTGCCTATGGGCGTGCTTCGTCGTTCGTTGTTAGATCAGGGCGATGGCCTTGACAGAGAGTTGTTTTGAGAGGTGAGGGTAGAGGCTGAGTGGAGGCCTCGAGTCCGACACGAGCCAACTTGTTTGATGACTCATTCACTGCCAGTTCGGCTCTGTTCGGCTTCAGTCCTTTCGTGCTTGGAAGTCTGCAAGACCCCATAACATGTTGTCGCAGTACGGATTCACTGGTACAAAGTTGACAATAGCACAGTATTGATGCAGGGCATATACAGCGTGCGTTCTACATAGCGGCCAAAAAAAAAAGACCCTAGCGTCGCGCTTGTCCGTCATGACGAACCCTACTTTCTACCTACTTTGTGAGTGATCAGTCAAACATGCCTATCCATCCATCATCACACATAGCATCTGACACCGTCCGAGGCCTCCGAACGGCATGGGGGGTGTCTGGCAAGAGTTCCTTGCTATCCTAGGTCATACGCACTTGGCCGTATAGACGTCTATCAAGCCGACGCAAGAAAGGACCACTGAGGAAGGCCACCGCCACTGGCAGGTGAGCCGCCGTTCGCCCTTCGATGAACGACTTCAATATATCCAGGAGCGGAACTCGGCGACCCCTGAAAGCGTTCGGCGTCCATATCACAAGCCTCTGCAGCTTGGGGAAGAGAAAGTCGTCCGCGCCGTGTGGAGTGGCGGCCTTAAGCAACGTGGAAAAGTCACAGCGTTTGCTGATGACGAGCGTCTCCACACCGATGAAATCGCGAAAGGCGGACCGCCATTCCGTCGTCGAGAGCGTCACGTCCATATCCCAACAGATCTCCCAGACGTTCTCGAGAGGAAGATGCCTGATCATCGTGCCCAGATGGTCGCGCACCTCTGACGATGACACCCACCGATATGATAAGGAGATGGGAGACTCGTGATTCCACCCTGTCTTTGAGAACATCGAGCATTGGAGCACAGGGCATCTCCCCCTCGGAGCATCATGGAAAAAGGACAATCCTTCAATTCGTCGAGGCAAGGCGTTTGGCTGTTGCACAAACTGGAAGAAGTCAGCTGTTGCGCGCTCCAAGGCGCTCGCAGTGATTCTGCCGACATCAAAACGCACAAGGACTCGAGCGAGTGAGGGGATGTGAAGATTTAGAAGGAATGGAGAGGCTGCCTGTTCGACTAGGTATATTTCTGCGATCAGGTCACGAAGATTCAGCAAGTCGACCGCGGGAGCAGGAGTTGAAATGGAGTATGGAGCTTCTTCAATGTGGAAGAAGTGTGCAACTTCCAGATATGGAACCCGTCGTAACAGTCGATACATCTCATCGGATGTTACAGATTTATGCGTTTCAAGCCATCGTAGAGTGGGCATTAATCATGGCCCGTCTTCAATCCAAATGTGATTTCCGAGCTCCAATCTCGTAAGATGAGGAGCATCGTTGAAGAGGACCTCCTGGATATGAAGCATGTCGAAATGATGACCATACATGAAAAAGGTAATTGTTGTTAATGAAGGAGTCGGGTCGAGAGCCTTCAGGAAATACTCCAATTCTTCCGGAAGGTATGAAATGATTCTCAGAGTCTGCACACGTCCTATCTGTGGAAGGATCACCTCTTGGTTGGCCCATATGTCGTCGAGTGCCAAATCTATAGATAATCCAGGCGCCAAAGACGATCTTGCGATGCAAAGCTCCATCCACGATTGCGATATGTAGGAGATCGTGGACCACAGGGAAGTGTAGCCGAGCGCGACGCTATCGCCAACATACATAGGTGAGCTGTATCCATTCGTGATAAAGGGGGTATCCAAATCGATCGAGATACTTATCCGTCCAAACCTGGGTGCAGATGTCGAAGATCTTCTCCAGAAGCTCATTTGGTAGATGAGAGATCGGCAACGTCTCGTTGTGTGCTCGAAGCGCGGCGAGGGTGGATTCGTCAGCAGGCACAAGAGCATGTTGAGCGATCTGCCCATCGGTCTTGTCCTGGTTGGATGGAGGGTTGAACTGTTCAGCGGAAGGATAAGATGACGGCTGTTGACGAGCTTCCTCCTGTATGAATGTCAGCGCGATGATGATGAAGGCGATGCAAAGCCCACTATACCATGTTCGACTGGGCGAATTCTATCGAGGCAAGAGCCATCGCGTCAGCTGAATGATTGTTATGACAGCAAAGCAAGCGACTCACGATGTACAGGTTGTGCTTGATTTGAAGAGCGACAGTTGTGGTCGAATCAAGGCTTTATCGACAATAACTCACAACGTGGCATGTCAGTCACAAAGCCCAACCGGTCACACCATGATACATAAGGCCTACTCGGACAAAGCTCGCGGTGTCAAGCTTGCATTCATTCGAAAGGCGATGTTCTCAAGCATCCTCTGTAGCTAACTCCATAATCACAGCACAATCGCAGACATAGATTCTTCCAGATACCTTCAAAACGAATCATTTGTACGGGCGGACGCGAGGGGAAGAGGCCCAAACTCTCAGAAGGTGATAAATCCGGGACGCACAGTCCACCTGCAGAAGATTCGGAGCCTAGTGATGGTGCGTCTACAGGTCGCGATGTCAAGATGAATGCGTGTGGCTGGCGGGTGCTGAAGATTAGAGCGCGGCTTGGCGACGCAGCGGGCATTCTGGACAGAATACAAAGAGCGGAGAAAAGGCGTACGGGTGCTCTTGACAGGACGACGCGACCCGCGCCCAAACGGATCTGGAACGCGAGACGTTCTCATCCACCGTTCCTCACGCACGGGCAGGCGAACAAGACGCGTGCGTACGCAAAACAAATGGACCCTATAGCACGTTTAGAACAAAAGCTTTTGATGGGAATTGCGTTGGCCGAAAAGCGGCAAGAGCGTACGATGCGTCTGAAAAGGAATGGTGAGACGTCGACAGGATCGATTTTCTCTAATAGCAATGTCGAATGATAATTTTGGCCCCGTGTACGTCCTCGAAAGTTCTTCGGACATTTAAGGCGGACTCTCACTTACTCTCGGCTGGCCCCGCCCGAGCCCTTCGTTGCAAGAAGCCAACGTGTGCTTAAATACCAGCGAAGGTCGCAAGAAGGACAGGAGGATAAATACCGCAGTACCCTCCAGGTGGTAAGTTAGTCGTAGGCTACAATACCAGAATGTCACGGCCGGATCTGGGTGTATGTCGGGCACGGTTTGCTCTTGGACGTGTAGGATGGCAAAATAGGAGTAACTGCGTCCGGGGATGGTAAGTGGGCTGCGGGAGGCGAAGCACAATGTCCAAGATGAGAACGATATTCCAGTCGAGCGTGGTAGGTCACTAGAGGGTGTGTGCTGTCGCCGGCTGCCTGCGGAGACTCTCAGAGAGCGAGGGGTTCCCAGACGGACGTGAGGGTGAGAGGCGGTCGCAGGGAGATCGGGTACGCGGGGCCCGTGGACCCCCGTGTTCGTGAGGAGGGGGTGTCAGAGAGATCGCCGGAACGCACAGAAGGAGGAACGTCGCGGTGAGAGGTGGAGTCAAGTGGGTGTGCTTACCGTTTCAGTGCGGAAGCCAGCCGTCGGAAGGGTCCCGACGGCAGCGAGTGTGTCGCGTCGACAGGCCGTTCGACGCCCAAGATACTGTTTCAGAGCGAGAAATCTTTCGTGGATTTCGTCGACGGCGTGTGCTTGCCTCTGTGAGTGATTCTTTTAGTTATGCCATGCATGGTGAGAGGCGAAGGAGGAGGCACTGGAGACGAAGCAAAAGAGAATTGTGAGCGTGGGAACCTGGGTCGGCCGAGGCTGCGATGGGACCGTGTGACGTAACCATCGGGCCGCGGTCGGGGGTGTGATTGGGCGACCCGAGGAGGTCCGTCGCAGTCGGCACGGACACTCTCACCACCTGCTCAGTTCCTGCCGGCTCACTCACCCACTCACTCAGTCACTTATATATAGATCTCTCTGCTCAACATGTCCGCGTGGATACCCTCTCCCTCTCCACCTCGATTCTCTGTCCACCCGTTCGACTCACAGCTATCGATATTAAGCATATTGTACTCGCTTCAAGTTGATGTCACAGACTCTGCCAGACGCTAAGGCTACAAGTCCAGCTGTTCGCGGTACGTCTGTGCCGCTGACGCCGGCCGCGACTCTCACAGGCGACAAGCCTGTCGAGAAAGAGGACGTCGAGGGCGAGGCCAAAGACCGCCCGCTTCCTCCGTCGAGCACAGCCCATGCGGACGATGGGCGCGCCATCCACATAGTTGACTGGGATGGCCCCAACGATCCTGAAAATCCAAAAAAGTGCGTGCGGATCTTCCCACCTGCATCCAGTAAAATCAAGCTAACCCATTGTGCAACCCGAATCATCTGCGCATGCAGCTGGAAATACAGCAAGAAATGGCATCTCATCCTCACCGTGTCATGCTTCACCTTCATATCCCCCATCTCGTCCTCCATTATCGCACCTGCCTCGGAGCAGGTCGCTGCCGAGTTCGGCGTCACCAGCTCCGTCGTCATTGCCATGATGACGTCTGTATTCGTCCTCGCGTATGGTACGTACTTCAATTTAGTTTCTAGGGCTCCTCGCGAGATCTCTGTATCGCACCTCCTCGCTCGCTCGAGCACGCGGAATACGCACACGTTATCGCGCCGCACATAAGCTTCACCTCGCGATGCCGAATTATCTCATCTGCTATCATGCTTCATGACCTCTTACTTGTTTCTGACTCGCTACCGCGGATGCAAATAGCCTTCGGCCCCCTCATGTTCGGCCCGCTGAGCGAGATCTACGGCCGCTCGCGCGTCCTGCAGCTCGCCAATCTCATCTATTTCGGTATGCCATCCTCTCCACTCTCCCCCGTTCGGATCTCACGTCCATATTTTTTCTACGACTTCCCTTCCGTGCCTTATCTCCGTCTCCTAACGCCACACCTGTCAACATCGTCGGCGCGTCGGCCTATATTTTTTTTGGCGGTCCCTTGTTCGATGGCTGAAAATAGCGTTCAACCTCGCGTGCGGCTTCGCCCAGAACAAAGGCCAGCTCATCGCGCTTCGGTTCCTCGCCGGCCTAGGTGGGTCCGCCCCGCTCTCGGTGCGTCTCTCTCCCTTCCTCGTTCTCCCACCCGAACGACCCTTTCAAACCTGAGGATCTCTGACGCGCATATTGCTTGCAGGTCGGCGGGGGCGTCATCGGTGACTGTTTTCTGCCGGAGCAGCGCGGACAGGCGCTCGCGATTTACTCGCTCGCGCCGATGCTGGGCCCCGTCGTGGGCCCTGTCATCGGCGCGTGGATCGCGGAGAAGAGCCAGTGGCGGTGGGTGGTGAGTTCCTCTTTCTTTCACCTTGACGGCGGGATGGCGAGCTCTGTTGCTGAGATTGATCTGTAGTTCTACGCGACGACGATCGCGGACGCGTTTGTGCAGGTCTTGGGCATCCTATTTTTGAAAGAAAGTGCGTGGTTTCTTTGCTTTGCTTTGACCAAAAGGCAGTGTGATTTGACCTTTGCGCGCTGCTTGCTGTGCAGCGTACGCGCCGGTGCTGCTCGAGCGCAAGGCGGAGCGCATACGCAAGAGCATGACGCCTGAGAAGGCCGAGAGCGTCGTCGTGCGCACGGTGTTCCAGGGTGCAGACCGACAGTACGTGACGTTTATCCTCACAAGATCGACTGACCGCTGACATCATTGTCTTGTCGCTTCTTCCTGTGCATGATTTGCATGCGGACTCGGCAGCTGGCGGACGATCCTCGCCAAGGCGCTCGTGCGTCCGTTCGCGCTGTTCGTCTCCGAGCCGATCGTACAGCTCCTGGGGGTGTACATGGCGTTCGTGTACGGGCTTATATACCGTGCGTGGTCCTTCCCCCCTTTCCTTCCCCCGCGGCTCGTGTGTGTTCTCAACTCCACCCCCGCGGCGTACAGTGTCGATCACGACGATGCCGTCCATATTCCAGGGCATCTACGGCGAGTCCGTGGGCATCGCGGGGCTGAACTATATCGCGCTCGGCCTCGGGCTGTCAGGCGCCTCGCAGATCAACGCGCGCACGATGGACAAGGTCTACATGATGCTGAAGAAGCGCAACGGGGGCGTCGGGAGGCCGGAGTTTCGACTGCGTAAGTGGCGCTCTTTGTGCTTTGGTTTTCTCCTTTCTTGTCTTCTTCTTTGTGCTCCTTTTTGTCGGTTTGGGTTGCGCCCACGAAAGAGAAGACGAGATGCTGATGGCGGGGCTTGGGATCTGCAGCGTCGATGGTGCCGGCGACGATCTTTCTCCCCGTGGGCCTGCTCATTGCGGGCTGGTCCGCGCAGACGCATTCGCACTGGATCGGGACGGACATCGTGAGTTCCTCGCTTCTCTGATGACGGCATTTTGTTGACTCGCGCACGCGTGCGTCAGGGCATCGTGCTCATCGGCGCGGGGTCGATCCTCAACTTCCAGAGCATCCAGACGTACGTGATCGACGCGTTCACGCTGCACGCCGCTTCCGGTGCGTCGTCCAAGTGTTTTCTCTCCTCTCCGCGGGCTGCGGTTCTAAAACGGCGCATTTGGGTTCTTGTTTGCTTGTCGGATGGGGTTAGCGCTGGCTGCGACGTCGTTTCTGCGGTCGCTCGCGGGGTTCGGGTTCCCGCTGTTCGCACCCGCGATGTACAACGCGCTCGGGTTCGGCAAGGGCAACACGATCCTCGCGTGCGTGGGGATCCTCATCGGGTGTCCTGCGTGCGTGCCGTCCGGCTCCTCCTCGTTTGCTGACGCTGACGCCTTTTTGTTGTACGTCGTGCGCCGCGCTGTGTGTAGGCCGTGGCTGTTCTGGCACTATGGCGAGCGGATACGGGCGGCGAGTCGGCACGCGCATAAAAGCTGAGAAAAGAGAGCCAGAGGATGAGTCGCTTATGGAGATTCGGCGCGGAATCATGCGGGGGCGTGATGTGATGCCGTCCTCCGACCCGACCCCCGTGTCCGACCCACCTCAACTTGAGCATGCAAAACATAGACGCGCGGCCCACGCGTTGACGCCGCATACCAGCTCTGCGCTCATACCCGCCGTACGGCATACTTTCAAATGACCCACTTCTACATGAAATTCCCGTCTGCTGAGACTTGTCGGGATCACGAGCGCCTCCCTCCGAGGGCCCGTTTGATGATCTGATCCACGGACCACGAGTTCACCTATCATACATGTGTATCCCTGACGACGACTAACGATCCTGTGGGACTGTGCATACAGTATCCCCATCCATCAGCTTTTGTACTTCGTTTATGGTTAATGCGATCGCGGTTATGTTAATTCTTCAGCTGGAGGCCATGGCGCGCGGGTGTCACAAACGCGAGTTCCGCACGCGATTGTGCGTGTCTTTGTCGCGGTTGTCTCGCATCGCCAAAGATAGAGGTGTTTGTCAGGACGCGGAACAATAATGCGGGGTAGACCCTAACCCGATCACAGGGGCTGTAGTAGCATTAGGTAAGGGGAAAGTGGTACGATTGTCGGTCGCAGTGGAGCCGCCGTCGCCGCATATCATACCGCACAACAACACTGGTGTTGTCTCCATCTCTCTCTCCTCAGAACACTCACATGCCCCGAATACCTTCCGTCTCGCCGACGACGGGCAACCCCGTCTCCGCGAGCTTCGTGCACACCGTCGAGGGCAGCTTCGTCGACTCCACCGGCCGCACACTCCTCTTCAGAGGCGTCAATCTCTCGGGCGCATCCAAGGCCCCTGTGGGCGAGCCATCATACATTCTCAACGGCTTCTGGGAGGACGCGGAGAACGGCGGCAACAGCTTCATCGGGCGCCCCCTCAACATCGACGACGGGTCCGCCGATGTCCATCTCGCGCGCCTGCGGGGATGGGGCTTCAACATACTCAGGTACCCCGTCATGTGGGAAGCCCTCGAGCACGAAGGACCGTGAGTGCTGCTCTTCTTGATCGCTTGGCTCCGCCCCTTCCTGCTTCTTGTGGCTGACCCGTGGGGCCTCAGTGGAAAATATGACTATGAGTTTATGGATTATACTGTTCGTGTGTTGCGCAAGTGCAAGGAACATGGATTCAAAATATATATGGACCCACACCAGGACACGGTGCGTCTTACAGGCATCGCCGTCTTTGTTGTGTTTTTGGCTTATCGCCTTCTCCTAGTGGTCCCGCTTCTCTGGCGGCTCGGGCGCACCCTATTGGACACTCCCCGCATGCGGCCTCGACCCGCGAAATTTCACCGCTACACAGGCCGCCATCGTCCACTGCGAATACCCCAGCACACAGCAGCCCGACCCCGCCTCTGTCCCCGCCATGATCTGGTCGACCAACTACGGCCGGCTGGTCTCCCAAACGCTCTTCACGCTCTTCTTCGCCGGGCGCGACTTTGCGCCCAAATGCATGCTCGACGGGCAGAATATCCAGGACTACCTCCAGGCGCATTACATCGAGGCTTTTGGGCAGCTCGCGGAGCGCATCCGCGACGCGGGCGACCTGCTCGACGACTGCGTGATCGGGTGGGACAGCATGAACGAGCCGTCGGAGGGCTTCGTCGGCTACCCGGACTTGAACACCCTCCCGCAGCACCAAACCTCGACGCTCAAGAAGGGCACGACGCCGACGCCCGCCGAGTCGCTCCGCCTGGGGATGGGGCACGCGCAGACGGTCGCGAACTGGACGTTCGGGGCGTTCGGCCCGCGGCAGGACGGCACCGTCACGATCGACCCCAAGGGCCGCACGGTGTGGGCGGACCCCGCGACGGAGCCCGACGGCGTGCACCCGCAGTATGGGTGGACGCGCGACCCCGCGTGGCAGCTCGGCGTATGTGTGTGGGCGTTGCACGGCGTGTGGGACATCGAGACGGACTACGTCCTCCGGCCGGACTACTTTCGGTATCTCTCCGACTCTGGCGGGGACGAAGGAGACGGGGGCGTGGATGCGGCGGACGCGGCGGGCCCGCGCGAGGTCGCGTTCATCGCGGATTATTGGGCGCCACACTGGCAAGCGTACGCGCGGCGCGTGCGCCAGGCGCACCCAGAGGCTATCCACTTCGTCGCGCCGCCCGTGTTCGCGCAGCCGCCGCCGCTCGACGAGCGCGACCTCGGCGGGCGGTGCGCGTACTCGACGCACTACTACGACGGGCTGACGCTCATCACGCGCCACTGGAACTGGTTCAACGCGGACGCGCTCGGCGTCCTCCGTGGGCGGTACCGCTCGCCGGTGCAGGCCGTCAAGCTCGGCGAGCGCGCGATCCGCAAGTCGTTGCGGGAGCAGCTCGGCATTTTGAAGGGGGACGCGGTGATCCTGGGCGCGTACCCGACGATGATCGGCGAGATCGGGATCCCGTACGATATGGACGACCGCGCCGCGTACGGGTACACGGACGGCGGGCGGCACAGGGGCGACTACAGCAACCAGCAGAAGGCGCTCGACGCGAGCATCAACGCGATGGACGGCGCCAACGCGCTCAACTACACGCTGTGGAACTACTGCCCCGACAGCTCGCATCCGTGGGGCGACGGCTGGAACATGGAGGACCTCAGCCTGTGGAGTCCGGACGACCTCCGCCCGCGAGACGGGGACGGCGAGATGTACCCTGGCAATTTTGGCGACAAGTCGTCGGCCCTGCTGCTGAAGCACAAGGGCGGCGCGCGTGCGTCGGAGAGCGTCGTCGCCGTCGCCATCGCGCATGCCCCGTTCCCGCCCGGCGCGTCCGCGCTCTCGCTCTCCACCCTCCCGATCGCGGGCGCGCTCGGGCTCGCGGCGGACGAGCAGCAGCAGCAGCCGCGCAAGGAGATCACATCGACGGAGCGCTGGCACAGCGCGTTCGACTTTCTGACCGACGGCGCGCGCGGCGTGCGCGCGTTCAGCCGGCCGTACCCGACCGCGGTCGTCGGCGCGCCTGTGGACATCGAGTTCGACGCGGACAAGAGCACGTTCCGGCTCACCGTGCGCGTGCGCGCGGAGGACGCGCCCGTGCACCCCACCGATCACGCGCCGCGGCGGCCCTCGCGGCCCGGCACGCCCGCGTCGGAGTCGGGGGGCTCGCTGGCGTCGACCTCGATCGCGTCTGCGTCGTCGACGTCGGTGGCGACGACGGACCTGAAGCACGAGTCGCCGCCGACGGAGATCTTCCTCCCGCTCGTGCACTACGCGTCGGACCAGGCGGTCGGGGCGCTGCTGGCGCAGTCAGAGCACACGGTGGACCCGTCGGGGTCGGCGGGGACGGTCGACGGCGGGGATGACGGGCTGCATGCGAGCCGGTCGAGCGAGACGCTCGGCGGGAGCCCGTATTATCCGCCGCGGGCCGCGGGGCTGCGCGCGGGGCCGGGCGGGCTCGCGGTGGAGGTCGAGGTGTCGGGCGGGCGGTTTGAGGTCGTTGGGGAGTTGGTGCGGTGGTGGTACGACGTGCCGGCGGAGGGGGAGCCGGAGCGTGAGTATTGGATCACGGTGAAGCGGCGCGGGGGGCGGGTGTGGACGCGGGAGGAGCGGGAGGTGGAGCGGGAGGGGTGTTGTTGGCGCGTGGGGGACTTGTGTGCGGAGACGACGAAGGGGTGCGTGGTGATGTGAGGTGATGTGAGGTGGGGTGGGGTTGTATGTTATTTCTTCTCGGTTACCCTTATTTGTTCTTTTCTTTTCTTCTCGTGAGTGTTTCTTGCTCTGCGCTCATCATCTTGCTCCGCTGTGTCACGCTATCCTCCTCCACGACGCGCATCTCTAATCTGCCTCGGGCCGACCCTGACTCTGCTCACGGAACGATACTCCCTCGGACGCTTGTACTATATATAGATATACTGTGTACATATAGCATACAGACCTCCTCTGCTGGTTACTACTCCACGAGCGATTACCCCGCGCGTGGCTGGCCAGCAGCATCGACATTTGTAGATAGCGTACGTTACCTGTCCGCAATTGATCACGGTTGGGCGTGGTTCTGTTGTAAACTTAGAGCGCGCGCACGCACATGTACTAGTGCTTTCCGCGTTGCAGATTGGGCGTCACATCGTAAGTGGCGCGGGCGCACAGACGAGTAGAGCGGAAAGTGGGGATATTGTGATCTATATATTAGGGTGTCGCGTACGCGAGGGAAGGGCGGGACAGGTATCATGCGCCGGCGGTGCGGTCCGTCTCTGGAGGCGGGGATGGAGACGGAGATGGAGATGGGGACGAAGACGAAGACGGTGGGGAGGGCGGGAGGTCGGAAGGGGGCGAGTGGGCGCGCGGAGACGGGCGCGGTATCCGCAGGGGCGTGTCTTCGAGCTCGACCCAGCCGCCACGGAGCCCGATCTCGACGACGCGCTCGAGGATGCGCGTCAGCTCTTCGTTCCTGTGCGCGCGCGTCAGGATGCGCGTCAGCTCAGGCAGGAAGACAGTATCGGGAGGGCGAGATGGAGACGGGCCAACGTACTTCTGCCGCTCCTCGAGCACGCGCGCGTCGCTCTCCTCCGCGCGCTGCGCGAGCGCCTGTACGCGCTGCGCGACGTCCTCGATGCGCTCGTCGACGTCGTCGCGCCGCTTTGAGGAGCTGCGGGACGAGCGCCAGGTTTCGCTGAGGATGAGCCCCGCGGCAACGGTGAAGAGGAAGCCTTCGGCGAGGAAGTTGGCGCCGTTCTCGATCGCGCTGGGTGTGGAGTGCGGGCGGGGGGTTAGCGGTGCTGAGTAGGCGGTGGTGGTGGGATGGAAGGGGG
>CVKZ01000002.1:173936-247070 GCA_001457955.1 Heterobasidion annosum
GGGGATCAACGATCGAGATCTGTAAGCGTAATGACAAAGCTTCTAAGAAGACTTCTCTGCTGTGGATTGGTCAGCGGTCGATCGTGATGTAAACATAACCTTTGGTACAGTAAGAGTCCATTGGTGACGTCACAGAGGTTCGGTCACCGGGTATAGTCATCTCCAATGGTCAAACCCTAGGCTAGGGTTTGGGCACGCTCTCAGAGCATGTGCTAATGATCACGTGATCGATTAGTCATGTGTAAAGAGTCGTCTCTTAACACCGAGTGGTATCTACATCCAAATGCATCCCATGACGGACTTGTAAGTTTGTATTCTTTCTGCCATCTATGTCAACCCTAGATCGTAAAACTGGCACATTCGCGCATGACAGTGGATGTTCATTTGACACTTCCTGAGCAAATATTGTATTTACCCGCTCGCCTGCCAGTTTTGTTTCTTTCATTTTCGAAGGGCGGTCATCGCTCATCATTGCTTCGAGAAAAATAGACCGTCACGCCAGGGTTGGGCTAACGAAATGGAACGGAAATTGCCGGTGCCTGTCCCCTTTGTTCTTGCTTTATTCCGTTACTTATTTTCATATTTCACTCTTTCAATGGACTTGAGATGTCATACAGGGTTATACACCTTCGGCATGACTCTGCTTTTTTTCATCAGCGATCTCTATGGCGGCCGTTTATGAAATATGACGCTTCGATGCGATCCGGGAGCGGGATAGAGCAGGGTAAGCAGGGTAGAGCCTGGTAGAAATATCGTCGCGTGAATCTCTTCGGTAAGTTCCCAGATACAAACTTTGTTAGGCGTTCACTTTCCTCACAAATGACATGCGCAAGCAAGGCAGTCACCAGTGCACCCATTCGTACTTCAACAGCTTGCAAAAGGGGCATGCCATCCCGATTCTTCCTCGGTCCCTGCTTCCCTGACGCATGATGTTCATCACACCGCCTGTCCCGACCTCTCCAGACCCGCTGCGCTATGTTCAAGACGAATACCTATAATTCACCCGTCCGGAAGAAAGGAGGACAGCATGGATGATCTTCCGATATTCCAATTGAATATAAATGAATTGTCCGACGGTATTCGCAGCTCAACGGCGGCAGGCGGCGCAGGGTGCCTTGTCAGAAAACACATAAAAGAGGCTTCAGAGAAAATGGTCACCCTCCATCCCCCTCTGCTTTGAGTTCATCGGGGTCTACGTGATGATGATGCGTCTGCTTGCTGTCGTTCTTCCTTTGCTATCCTCCTCTGGACTTGCTCTTGGCAGAATTCCAGATGGACGTCTGCACGCAAATACATTTCCCAGGCCAGGCATTCCTCGCATTGCTGCGCCCACCGGTCCTGTTGTGCATGCGTCATCAGCCGCGACACTTCCACCATACAACACAACGTACTACTTCGACCAGCTTATAGACCACAACGATCCCAGCCTGGGAACATTCAAACAACGGTACTATCACACATGGGAGTTTTACGAGTCTGGCAAGTTGTTTATCAATGACGATTTGCAGCCAAACACCGCTGACATGGGTCGATTTTCAGGTGGACCGATCATATTGTTCACGCCGGGGGAAGAAAACGCCGAAGGTAGGCCATTCTCGCTGGTGCATCGTTGACCTTCCTCTCACATTGTCTCGTGAACAGACTACATTGGGTACCTCAGGAACTCGAGTATAAACGGCAAAGTAGCTCAGCAGCAAAATGGCGCGACGATCGTTCTTGAACATCGGTTTTATGGGTCCTCGAACCCGTACAACAACCTGTCCGTCGCGAGCTTGAAATACCACACAATTCAACAAGCGATCGATGACCTCGAGTACTTCGCAGAGAACGTTCAGCTGGCTATGCCAGGCGGAGATGCTGTTGCGCCTGGTCAAGCGCCCTGGATTTTGATCGGTGGGAGCTATAGCGGTAAGCCGTCCAATTGAAAATCGACGCACAACCCCCTGATCTTGAATCCAAGCCGCGCTGACGAGTTATACGATGGTCAAGTAAGTCGGCCTTCACTCGCTCTTCGACAATTGAACTAAATATTTCCTACCAGTAAACCTGGCCTTTTCTGGGCTGGGTACGCGTCTTCTGCAACCGTGCAGAACATTGTGTAGGTGGAGTCACCTTCCCAGTCGACTAACCTCACATCCTTCACATTTCTTTGTAGCGACTTCTGGGGATACTTTGAGCCTATCCGCCAATCTATGGCTAAAAACTGCTCCGCCGATGTTGAGGCGGTGATTGCGCACTTTGATAATGTCTTCGAGAACGGGACGCAATCTGAAATCGATGCGCTCAAAGACGAATACGGTATGGCAAATGTTACACACCTCGACGATGTCACGGGAGCATGTACGTCTCACTGATTCTGACTGCGTTACTCAAGCGATTGACCGTCATTTGGCCAATTTTTAGTGCGCAACAACCTATGGGACTGGCAACTCTTAGAGCCTTCTTCGGGTCCTGGGACCAAGTTCTTCAATTTCTGCGACGCTCTGGAAGTAAAAGACGGCGTCAGCGCATCCGAGAGCGGCTGGGGTGCTGATCATGCTGTCAGCGCTTGGGGATCGTACTTCAAGAACACTTATCTTCCGAAACGTAAGCGGTCACTGAGTGAACATTTCCAGCGTGATGCTGACTGTCCATCAGTCTGTGGCACAGTGGACGCAGAGTACGTCATTCCGGCAGGCTATTGCTACAATCTCGGAAGACTGATATATCTCCTTGAATAGAGATTGTCTTAGCACATATCTATCAAACCAAACCTTCTGGACTGATATCTCGGTCAACAATGCTCAGCGATCGTGGTCTTGGATAGTGTAAGTTCTTAGAAAAGAGGTTACATCTTAAAACTTAATGGCGACTGGGATATACAGATGCAATGAAGTCGGTTTCCTGCAGGTTGGAGCGCCAGCCGATCATCCCACCCTCGTGTCTCGCCTGAACACCGTGGCAACTGAAGCGGTGAGTTTGTCTAAACTTCCTACCTTGTAAATTCAGACTCACATCTTGTATAATTGCAGAGGCAATGTCAGGAACAATTCCCTGCTGCATGGGACTCAACACCTACGATCGATGTCGAGAAAACAAATGTGGCATACCACGGTTGGAATGTCACGGTTGACCGCCTTTTCTTTGCCAATGGCCAACGTGCGTGTTTGTCACAGAGTCGAGGGGTGTTCATCGATTTCCTGATTTGCTCCTCCATTGCAGGCGATCCATGGCGCGAGGCAACGCTTTCTGCCGACGGCGTGAACGTTCAGGGTACAGAGAGCCAGCCGGTCGTAGTGAGCGATGGCTTCCACTGCTCAGACCTTCTCACCAGGAACGCGCTGGTCGACGATACAATTCTCGATGTGCACACCCAGGCGTTGGCTAGCATGAAGACGTGGTTGGCGGACTGGACGCCAACCAGCTCCAAGCGGGAGTTGGAGGGAGCCTTGTATAAGAGACGCTATCCGATTAAGAGAGACAAGTAGACATTTTACGCACCTTAACGAGTACGATTCTGGAATGAGAGTTAGGATTGCAGTGGAATCATTTGAACGCGCCATTTTGGATGTAGAATCTCTCCTTGAAACTGCACAGGCGAGTTGCTAGCTACGCACACCTAGTATTCTAGGCAGTGGGGTATGCATATGTTGCTAATGCGAGCGTAGATGCATATACTGTCGACCTTTCTTCACGATTTCCTAACCTTACTCTCGTGAAGTCGGTGTGAGACTATTTTATTAAGAGCTTGGAAAAGTGTCCCTTCTCACAGGTCGCCGCTGGTGACCCCAAATCTATAAGGAGCCGAGCGAAGAGAGAAGGGTGGAAATTCGCTAATCAAAAGGTACGCTGTGCTCACTTATTAGGATATTCGACATAAGTAGATGACACTTGCTCTCCTATGGCCCGTCCACTGCAATGCTATTCAGGGACATAAGATCAACAATACTCGCCGCGATTCATCCTCAGGAAGGAAAACCAAATCAACAAGGGCGAGGAAACACGCATGGGACGATGCGAGAGTCGGACTATGCCCGTTTTCTGCCCATGGATCGCAAATCGACGCGGCTTTTCACTAGCTTCTTTGATACAGCCGGGGTCGTCCGATTCGCCGCGTTCGTCCGCAGACTATACTCCATCGCCCGCTCCACAGACTCTTTCAGCGCCGTGGCCTGGTCCTTCGCGAAGAAAGCGACGGGACGCTGGACGTAAAGCCAGTTGTAGGTGGAGAGGACCCTGTGCAGCGTCTCCAGCCTCCCGAGGACGTTCGGGGACACACGTTCGCCAGTTTTGGCGTTCATCATCTGCAGAACGTCGTTCAGGTCCTCCAGCAAGTCCGTTGACTCTAGTACGCGGCGAAGGTCCACCCGACCTTGGTCACGGAAGAGTTTGAACATCCGCCCGACGCACTCCTTGCACACCAAATCCCGCATCGGAAACGGCGCGTTCCCAAATACGCCGCGATCGTGCATCGAGAGCCCCTCCGAGAATTCGTCTACGAAGCCCGCAGCCGCAAGTTCGTTCCAACCCAGCTCTACCGGTTCCAGCGTCGGCGTGAGCCACGACACGTATTGAAGCACCTCGAGCGCGGTCATGTTAGATGCGCCAGGAGGCAGCGCGCTGAGGACGTTCTCGAACACGCCCGGGCCGAATCCGACACGCGCATAAGTAATGTACTGGATCGGCGCATCCATGGCCACCCGCAGGCGGGGCAGGTCGTCCGGGTTGAGGGTCGTCACGATGCCGCCTTGATCTCCGTCGCCATGAAGTCCGAAGCGCCCAGCCCGTCCGCCGATTTGTTTGATTTGCGAGTTGGAAAGCGGCTTCACCTTGCTTCCATCGAATTTCTCAAGGGCCTCGAACACGACACGCTTAATCTTCCTAAAAGAGAGAAAGAGAAAAGGAGTTGACATTAGTCAAGGAAAACCTCTCAAACGTACTCACAAGTTCAGGCCCATGCCGATAGCATCACTGCCTATCAAGACATCGTACCCGCTGTCTGGGTCATTAAACAGCGCAGCTTGCTCGGTGCGTATCTCAGGAGGCAGACGCCCATACGCGATTGCGCACCGAAGGCCTGTCACCCTTTCGACTTGCTCCTTCAACCGGAAGATATGTGAGCGGCTGAATGTGACGATGCAGTCTCCTTTCCGGATCTGGCTGAGATCAGACGAGAGACTAGTGTCGGCGATGGTGAGGGGCGACAGACGCTGATGTCTGTTGATGATGAGTTCGTCCCCGGTGTCGGCAAGCAAAGCCTGGATGATGGGCACGGCTGTCTCTTCCCCACATAAGTGCAGCTCGTTCGCACAGGCACCGAGCACGGCGGTTGTCCAAGCGTTTCCGCGGAAAGGGTCTGCAATCATCTGAATCTCGTCCAGCACCACCACCTCATACCGTCGCTGCGGCATAAACATCTCCACCGTACAGCTAGAGAGCGCTGCATTCTCCAGGAGTTTCGATTCCTCGCCTGTGATCAAGTTACAGGCCCTCGCGTAGCGCGGGTCGCCGATCTTGCGGATCGTACGGGGCTGATACGGATCGGTGTCAAAGTTGCTGTCGTCAGCGGGCTCGATGACGGGGTCGTTCTCAGGATCTGCACCGAGGGGGACGATCTGACCTGTATTTAGTCGCTCGTAGATCTCGTGCGCGAGCAGGCGCAGGGGCCCGAGATAGGTCCCGGAGGAGGCGGCAGCGAGCGCACGGAGGGCGTTGTGCGTCTTTCCGCTGTTCGTGGGCCCGACATGCATGATGACTTTGCGATGCATTGCGCGAGCGTGGGGGAACACGTCGGCGAGGCGGGAAAAGTCGACCGATTTCCGAAGGGCACGTACGTAGTGGAGGGTTCCAGGAGAGACAAAGTCTCCGCGCGCGGGGTCGGAGGCCCATGCATAGAATATAGACGTTAGCATGGAGTCGAGAGTGGAGGATTTGTCGGGTCCGGAGAGATCCCGGGCGAAACGGGCCATACGCTCTTTGCTATAGGTAGCCGGGTCGAACGCGATGCCATTGTACATGTCATTCTCGAACGCGTCCATGAGGAGACGAAGTTCTTTTGCAGGAATGCCGAAGCGTCCTAACCTTGCCCGCACATTGCCTGCCTTGGACCAGAAAGCGACTTCGCTTTGCAATATGTCCAAGATTTGGTCAGCTGAGAGTGTGGACGCAGACTTTGGCTTCGGTCTATGTTTCGACTTCGAGCCGTGCGGCACACGATCGCGCGGCGCATTCGAAGGCGGTGGCCAAGAAGGATTTGGTGGGATTGGCAAGGCCTGGGAAGGAACTATGTGCGAAGGACGAAGGCTGGCATATCTTCTGGTGAAGAGGCGACTTTCGAGATGTGCAGCGAGGTTGGAACGTACACGGCAATGCGAGCAGATGGAGAGAGGGACGCGCTGCATACACGAAAAGACTTGTGCTATGCCTCGTTTCAAAGGTTCTGGCCGCAGATTTATGGGTCGTGGATTTGTCCAGAGGAGATTGTTGAGGACTGTGGAAGATGACGCCGTGTCCAAGCGGCAAATTTACGACGAGGTGTAGAGCATAGGAGCCGTGGGAATCCGTTCTCCTTAGGCTCTCGTCGAGTCCCTCCTTTATTGCCAGCATGGCTTCAGTTGCACCCTCTCGTCTTGCAGCGCTCGCGCGTCTGCGATGCTCCATATTCCAAACGTCCTTCAACCCCACATCCATGCGCACCGGTGCCAAGTACCTGCGTAAACGGCTGGTGGGCCCTTCGATGCTCAACTACTACCCCCACGAAGTCTCCATCGCCAAACTGAATTCATGGAACCCTGGTTGGGACTTGGTGGATCTGAAGGAGCAACAGAGGGTTCAGGATGTCGATGCAAAAAAGAAAAGAGGCAAGGGAACGCCGAAGAAGGCGAAGACGAAAGGCACGTCTCACGCATATCTTTTCGTCTATCGCTTGCTTATAACAGGCCTTGAATATAGCGGAAAGTCGTCGGTCGCACAGAAAACGGTAGACTGGCTTCGAAATGTTGTCGTGTATCTTACTCTCCGCTTCCCTTCCCTTCGCATCGATTTTCAAGCCCTTCTTCCCAAGCCTCTCAGGCTTTTAAGCATCACACCATAAAGCATGCCAAACAAGGCATTTCTCATTCTACACATAATCCGAGTCAACAGTCTGAGGAGTGTTCCTCAAGTATCAGCGTCACTGTAAAGCAGATCGGTGAGTGGTGGGATGGGCACGAGGAGTCCAACCGGGATGAGGTCAACACTCTCGTCTCATTCGCAACGGATGGATTGATTGCCGCTATTGTGAGTCTCTTCAGTCCGCAGAGCTTGTTCTGGACTCTATAGGAGCGGTTTCGTCTGGCTGACTTTTTTTCCATGGCAGAGGCAATCAGCCCAAAACACTGAACAATGACCACCCAGCGGCCCACTTGATTTAGTCTGCGTTGATCTCATCATTACTTTTCCATGTGAACAATATTTTTCACTTGTGACGAGGTCAGCCTTGATGGTCTGTCTCACACGATGTCGTTTGTGACGACTTCATAGGCGCACAAGCGAGTGTCAGACCACATCCCCACATCGTTCTACCTAGCGCTGTCGGCATCGACCTCCTCGCCGGCGGTCCTCTGCGTGCGCAGGCAACAATGAGAACGCCAGCAACGATGTAATAGGTGGTTTCTGCACGAATTGTCTCTTAACGTTGGTAATCCGTCTTTAACCCCCGATGCTCTGTACAGGTAAATTTGACTAGGATGCGACAAAGACACGTTTCGTTCATATTCACGCAAGCGATCTCAATGTGAGAGACAAATTTCCTCGCTTTCATGACGCTCCCTGAAATATTGAGACGTCCGCGTCAGACAGAGACCGGACGCAGCCGCATAGGACGAAATAGTCGCGTTGATGCTGAGTCCTGCCGAGGCTCGCTGCGCACACTCTGCGCACTGCGCCTGAGTGCGAATCGTGCTCTGAGCTCCCTTCACAACGACTCTCTGTCAAGATCATCACTGCCAGAGATTACGATTCACCAATAACCCAGCTTTCTTGGCTTGAACTACAAAGCACGCACGCACGCACCAAGTAGGTCAGTACATCCATACGATGCCGATGTCATCAAGAACGCTCAATCCTGTTCATCTATAGCATTGGCGGGGAAGACTCTCACTGCTGCCCCCTCGTGAATCACGAATCCACAATGGTAGGGCTCCTTTAGACACTTTCACTGTCACAGCACTGACGTCCTTTTAGGAAGAAGCTCAGTCCGTATCGCGTCCTGCTACCGGTCGACTCATTCTATTCGACTTGCGCAACGTCAACCAGATCGCGCGACACCTCCTCATACCCGACCTAGATATCAGGATTGTTGATCCTCGAGCACACAACGAGGCATTGCCCATTTCGCAAATACCAAACGAGGTATTGGAGAAAATTTTCCACTTCTGCCTCGATAGACAGGAGAGGCATTACCAGCGACGGGTCTTTGCAGCAGGCTGTGTATATCTACGGCTGACACCGTATCCGGAATGGCTCCAGATCACGCGTGTCTGTAGCCGATGGCGTCGCGTTGCACTTGGCTATTCTCGCTTGTGGTCTACCATTGCCTGCGATTCTAGGAAGTGGTTCGACCTCTGCATCGAAAGACTACCTCCAAAGCAGGTCATTGATGTTGCTCTGCGTCTTAGCGGCGATCAGGTCGATCAAACCACGATTTCTTCACAGATTGGACGCATCCGCACCTTGGATATCGAGGTACATAGCTGCTACGAGATGAGGGTATTCTTGGATGGTCTCACTGGCCCGGCCCCTGCACTCGAAAAGATGTCTTTATCAACCATGGGAAATGTGCTCGACAGATCTGTAGTCGTTCCTACAACTTTTATCAAGAGCGCCTACCGTCTCACCGAATTGACGCTAGGTGATGGAGTTTGGATAGAGGGTGGACCGTATACTTTGGCCGATCTAACACACCTTCGAGTGAAATCCAGTGTCACGATTCCTAAACTACAATCTCTGCTTCAGAGGGTCCCGCATCTACGCTCTGCGAACATCGAGAAGATCGATGAATACCCTTCGCGCGTAGATCCTGACTCAATCGCGACCGTGACTTTGCCCGATCTGCAGACTCTCCTTGCGACCTTCTCTTCGGACTATTTTACAGGTGATCCCAGTGCCCTTCACTTGATCCCCATTCTCTACCTGCCTTCGCTTGCATGCATGCACCTTGTCATTTATCTAGACAATACTTCTGCGGAGGCTTTGGATCGCATGACAACTGCTATGTTGAGATTCTTACGACAACCGAATGCGTTGCCACGTTCTATTCGCAGCATCGTTCTATTTTGTGGCGACAAACTATTGAAGCAAATGCTCCAGTGTTTTTCGTGGCCCGAAGGTGGGAGGACAACACATTTACCACCGGAAGACCTCCTTGGCCCTGTCTAATCCCAATCTCCGTTCAGTTTTTCCTACGCGTGGAGGCATTCTCGCAGACACCCAGAGACATCGAAGCTCTATTAATCACTTGATTCGATAATCAGGTTTATGCCTCTCGCAGACGTGCAGACCTTGACCTTGGGTTTGTCAAACTGTGAATTTCCTGTGTCTTGTTGGCTATCAGCGCTTCGAACTCTTTCCCAGGTGGAAGAGGTCACAGTCTATGAACATCATGACTTATCCAACTTTCTTCGAGCCGCCACTCCTCCCATCGGTGGGCGTTCGGGTGAATTTCTCTTTCCTCGTTTGAAGAAGCTCGTTATCAAAACTTCGAAGATGCCGAGACGCGGTGGAGCGCTCGCTCATGCCGTGTACCCTTTCGTTGAGGGGCGGCATTTAGCGAACCTGCAGTTAGATCAATTGGACCTTCAGTCTTCGAATTCCTTTTCAGTTCGGCTTAACAGGCTCCTGTATGGGAAGGGGAATGTGACTTGGGACGGGAAGAAGATAGTGCCGTACAAGTTGAACGGCCCTCGAGCGGTGTCAGATTCAACGTATGATGGAGGGTGGATGGATTTAGACGAAGGGTCTCAAGAGTAGGCGAAAAGTGGTTTCACCGACATTTGGGGACAATTGTTTGATCCTTATCTGTTGTGGCATTTTTGGCGATCGCCCTTGCATAGACAGTCTAGGGAAGACACTGAATGTCACCATCATGTTTAAAAAAATGCGATGGACAAATTGTGTCGAGCACAGCATTGTTCCTACCACCAAGTAACAGGATGATGATCTTGAGGACGTACAGGTGCAGCATGGTATAAATAGGAGAGAAACCTTGAATACGCGCATTGGCGATGTCTACAAGGTGCATGGAAGAAAATGTCACGTCCGTGAGAGATACTTGCTCTTGCTAGCGTCACAGGGAGAAACACACATGGAAGGTTCACCCTACAATCCCGGCAGGGTCGCTGGCCGCGCCTCCTAACCCTCCCATCGCGGTGAGAGACCTAAAAAATAGCTGATCGAATCCCGACTGCAGGCCGAGCCTCTCCAGCGCGCCGTTGTAATCCTCTTCCTCTGTATCCAGGCCTACCATCCACTCTTCCATTGTCCCAGTCCCCGTCACGAGCAAGCTCCGCAGGCGCGTCCGTTCCGTCTGGGTAACGGGCGACGAGCGCATAATCGGAGCTCCTGGGGTCAAGATGACGTCAATGCCCTCGCTTAAGACGGGATCCCATGCTTGTGAGTGTAGGACTGCAAGCCAGCCGCGATCAAGGACGTCCAGCCATTCAAGGAGCTCGGGGAGCGTGTCCGTATCCGGAAGATATCCCGGGATGGAGTGCATGATGTCATTGGTCAGACGAAGAAGATACGCAGTGCGCAAAGATGTCGATGGATCCAATGGAGGAATTTGCAGAACGAGCGAGAGAATGATGCGCGTGGCTTGGAGATAGGAGGACAAAGTGGGTAAAGTGGATGAGACCTCAGATCTATTTAGGAGGTTCATGTTAGATACTAGTGACTTTGTATGGGGGCAAATAAAAGGTACCGCTTCTTGTAATTCCTCGTTAAGTCGAGGAATCTCTCTTCTAGATGATCCATCAACTTCCGTTCCTGCCTGCGAGTGAGTGGACGCAGATTGTTGAACTCTATCGATGATTTGGTGTTCCGCGCATCCTCCGTGATAATAGATTCATCAACGTCGAGTGAGGGAGAAGTGCTGCTCGGACGCATATTTGGTGATCCTACTGTATGCCCCTAAGATTCACAGTTCGCCGTACTTAGCGATCCATGGTTGCTGAGCTTCTGACAAAAAGTGGGGCGCTGCTACGCACCTATGAATATATTATAGATTTCTTCTCGGTTTTGATAGCTGAGGAGTGCGAATCGCTTATCATTGCAAGCTGCTTGGATGGCTGGGAGCACTCCGAAAGAACAACCACTCCACTCGGTCAACCGTCGAACGCCAAGTGTCTGGTTCATCCTCAACGCAGGCAGAGATGCTTACGTCAACAATTGCCACGATAGTCTGTCAGCAAGCCGCAGTGCCGGAGGCTCCAGAAGCTCACTCCTCGTCCCGTAAAAGATCCCAAATCAGTGGTCTCATTTGTTTTTAGCAATCATATGTATGGAATGTGACGGTGAACTTACTGAGCCGGAAACTATCTGCAGAGTATGTAGTATAAATCATCTATCTGTCACCGGATCCTCAATTGACTTCCCAGCGAGGGCTTTACCTAGTATATCATGGTAACCACGAGTACACTTTGCTTCCATCGTTGATGTGCGGAAATAAGATGCGCATACATACAGAAACCACGTCATATTCGTTTTGTATGTTATGTATGTCACAGGCATGATACACTCCACACAACGAATCCAGCGACTGAGCTCACTTCAGTTATGTAAACACACTCTGCACCACTCGGACATACTCCTTCTTACCGTGCGCTTGCAGATCAAGAAATGCGAGACGTTGGAGCATGCTGGGTGTCAGCTTTGCCGCTGCATCCCCGTCCTCATCAAGCAGGACCATCTCTCCACCGGGAAATAGCAGCTGCGGCGGCAAGGGAGTATATGCAGGCACTTTTGAATCGTCCGTGATCCGTGTTAGGTACTTCCCAAGAGCGTCCGCCACCCAGAGTGCGTAGGCGAGATCGGCGCGGGGAACAGGGTCTTTCAGATTGACAAACGAGATGACGCGGTCGGTCGGGCGTCCTGATGATATAGGATTAGGGACAGATGCGATAGCCGCAGAACCAAAGGTGATGCAGTGCACGGCATCGACTGCCTCAGTTGGCATTGTTAGTTGGCCATAAACTTAACTGTCGTTCAACGTACATTTATTGAAAAGGCCAATATCTTTAGAGTGAAAGAGGCGATACAAGAGGAAGACTGTTCCTCCTCCTGCCGAATGACCGGTAAAGACAAGTGTGGAGAACCCGGTTGAGGCTCGAACTATTGCCTCCCTGACGTCGGAATACATGGCCTGTGCAACGTCGAGGAAGCCTCGGTGAGCCTGGAAGGGGTTTGTGTTGTTGTGCTGCTGCACAATGTATTTCAGTCTCCGAGTATATACATGACTGCACACCTACCTTGTCATCAAAGAGAGTGGTATTGTAGGCGTTGGCATCGATATTGGTCATGCTGTCCGCAAAAGATTGGAGGAACCCGCTTGTCGCAGTGCCACGAACGGACAAACACAAGGCGCCGGTAGCGGTGTCTTTAAACAAAGCCCAATTCTTGGTATTCTTCCAGTACTTTGCTGGCGAAGCATCAATGAGTTCTGCAGATGCGGGCTGAGCACTGATAAGCAGGGCTCGGGCGCCGCCCTTGAATGAGGAGATGGCATCCTGCGTTTGAAGGGAATAGACCTCCGCGGCTGCCCAAACGGAGAAGTGCACATATGGAATAAGTGCGGTGTTGAGTTCATCTCTAGGAGCGCAGGCTAATGGGCCAAATGACGCGCAACATGAAATATCGCACAGACCTTGTCCAACTCTCTAGGGTGACTGCAGAGGAAAGGTCGACGGCGCCGCTCCCTTCTTCATCCAGGGATACTGCTAGTCCGTCGAGCGCCTCCTTCACCTGAGGCAGACCTGCAAGCAACGAATCAGCCTACCTATCAGATAGCTCCGAAAACCCTCCTCCAGCTCCAGGATATTACAGCGTGTGCGACTCACTGATCTCGCCGTTCTCGAATGCTCTAGCAAATGCTCCCACGACCGCCGCGAAGTTCTGGGAGGCTCGACCGGATTGGGTACTGGCACAGACCTGGCCGGATGCACCGATTGTCATCGCTGTGGAAAGTGAACCGGCCCTGCTGACGCTGTGAGTGCTCTGCATGTCTAGTCTGAGCTCAAGTGGTATTAAGAACGCGCGAGGCAAAGGACGGAGGTACAGTTGTCACGGCGCCTACTATTCTCAGATCAGGTTGCTATCCGCAAAGGGAACTATCACCTTCATGCTTCTTCGAATTTTAGACGCTGACTTGCTAAACGTGGAGTAGACTCTGACCTTGGACGATATGAGCGCAGCTGCATCATTCCATGGGACCAGCACCAACCATTTTCTTGACATGGAAAAGAAACCAAAGGACGACAACCGATCTTGGCCTACATGGACGACGTGGCCTGAGCAAGGCAAAGACGCAATTGCCTCTGCAATCAACGAGTTGTTCTGGTCTTCAGCCAGCGAGGCTATCAACGCCATCCTATCACTGTCCCTTGATGTTGGAAGATGTTCGAAAATAAATCTTACGGCGCTCTCCAAAGACAATGTGACCAGCCAACCACCAAGTTCGGAGCCGTTCAACCCGCCAGAAGATGAGAAGGCGTTCCGGCATATTGCTCTCTGCTTGCTACAAACCATAGGTATGCAAGCGCTTCTCGTTGATACATGTGGACAGAGAGTTGAGTTTGAGACAGGGCTGTTTGATTGTTCTGTCCTGCTGGAACACCGTGGAGATACACTGGGAACCGGCGTTGACGCGCTAGACTGGATGTTTAGCCATCCAAAATTGCGATTTGCGACTCGTAGCACGCTGCACTGGGGAAATGCACACGGGTCCATCATTTACGGTCCGCTGCGATTCGAGACGGGCGTCAAAACGGAGGACAGTCTGTGAGCGTTTTTCTGGCAGGACTAAAGGCGGCATACCTTCTGACTCGGAGACATGTGAACAGCATCGATGGCGTTCTTGTGACATGTCTGTTCAACCCACGTGGAAAACGTCCGGCATTGCGCATTGTTCCCCTTACGTCCGGAAGAGACCTGTATTCGTATCGCCTCGACTCTACGGACTTGCGCAACATCCCTTCTGGTAGGGAGTGTCGAATTCCAACACTCTCGCCGTTTGCATTGGTTAAACAGGTGATAGATGGCATCTTTGTTCAAATTAACAACAAAGATCCATGGTCCGATGCCATCCTGACCTCGTTCGTATCGTCTGCATTGCAGTACCATCACGCTAAAAGCGTACAGCGGCTGGGATACGCAAAATTAGAGCACGTCAAACGCGAGCATGTACAGAGTGTCATTCACCTTATGCGCTTCCAAGGGCAGACCGCCTACGGCACCTTCGTCGAGACCAGGATACAGGCATTCATCTACCTTGTGGTCGAAAAGCCGACCATCGCGACCTGGCATTCTATATTCCAGAACTGTCAGCATTTTTGCAGTGCAGTGTTAGAATCTCAATGCTTCCTTCGCCAGATAGGATGCGACTCTGCAGGGAGCGGGATTGCTGGGTCACATACGTACTTTGCGGCCCTGCCCAGCACTTCCAAAGTGCTCCAACTCGCCGACGATCAGAGCGCCGCATTGTCACCATGGTTTTCTGAGTACTTTGGCTCTGTAGAGCGCTCCAAAGAACACGCGACGATGCTTTCATTCCGCCGAGTCGACAGCGGTGAGAAATCTCGAGAGACTCTGCTCGACCTCCGTATGTTTGGCATCCCGGCCCTTCCAAACCGGGCGGACCCTTCGCAGACCGATGGCCGGCTTGGGATCCGCGCCAGCGAGTCGGCTGATGCATGGTTTTCCCTGTCTGCAATTTCACTGTTTTTCGTGACAATGCAGAACCGACCGGAGGAGCTCAGTCGGAAACTAGCAGCCGTGTCGATGGAGAATGGGATGGGAATGCTCGCGCTTGGCTATTTCGAGTGGCTCGAAAAGGTCGCCCATTACCACCTGCTAAACTCAGTAATGCGAGGCTACCTTGCAAGCCTGAGTGCGCAAGACGTTGAAGAGATCATGAAGATGGAGACTTACCACAGTTTACTGGTTGATGCAGATAGAGCTATCACCCGTGCAGAAGAGAAAAGAGACACTGCTTTGCTCCCACATACGAAACGCCAGAGGAAGCAGGAGGTGAAAAGATCTCGAAAGAGGCGCGATGCTTTGACATCAGTCTGGGAGCTAGATGTGAAGGTTCCTATTCTCAGAGCGAGGCGACGTGGGCAGTGGGATTGGTTTGCGACCTTGGGCTGAGTACGAAAGAGGTCACTACGTATTGAGAGTTTAAAATCTTGGCCTTAGTTTCCGACGAACGGACATAGAACATTATTCAATAGCAATGCTACTTACCTGCAAAGTTGAGAAGTTGTGCCGTGCCTGTGCGAAGCGCTACCGGGTTGATTGAATGTTTGGAACAACAGGACAGAGAATACGCTGGATTTGACACTTACCGATCGTCTCTGTTCTAGGCCTTCTGCTCAAGTCGACGGTCAGCCGTCGACTGGATGACCTCTTCCCAGACGAAAATCCATAAAGGGGATGTCGACTTGGGCTCTTTTTTGTCTCAAAAAGATAAAATTCCAGTATCGCAAGGTCGTGAGGATAGTTTGAAGTATTAGTCATCATAGCCGAAGCTGTGGAAAGCTACACAGACAAACTGGTGGATGTTCCGTGTAAAATATCTTCGACTTGCTCCAGGAGCATAGATATATGCAATAAAACAATGACCTCTGACTGTGTTTTTCTGTTCTTGCCTCAACCATATGGCATTACAGCCTACAAGCCGTGAAGCCTGCCAGTCTCCTGGGGAAAAAATCAGGCCCCGGGAAGCTCCCCTAGATGTTTCCCTGTCAAAATCCCCAAAATTAGGCCAAAAAAATAGTAACTTTTGCTAAATTCTGCTCCAGAAAAAGAGTAATTCCGACAAGGATGATCACGTGTGGCACGTTTTGTCACACTCTTGATCCCCCGCAGCTCTCCGAGGGTCAGAAATCTTCGAAGATCCCAGTGCGGGGGCCTCAAAAATAGTAAAAACCGATAAGGATTGGCCGTTTTTTGTGAAATCAAGCCTCAAAAATAGTAAAATTGGGGAAGGTTATGGCCCATTTTCGCCCTAAAAAATAGTAACTTCCGGGGAAACATCTAAGAGAGCTTCCCAGGGCCTAAAAAATCACGTTGAAGAAAGACTCACGTCGACTGCGTCAAGTGAACGCTCCAGCCTACTTCCGGTGAATTCAAAAATCCTAAAAAGAGTTCTGAGCCATATGCATCAGAGCCATTAAGTGGTGCCATGTTCAAAAGCCCCGGAGCAGAGCGCATGATTGCAGACGTCGTGGTTAAGAATGACTGGCAGGAATATGTGCAAAATACTTCAAAATTACGCGATAGCTTCGACTCCCACGCTCAAGCCTCTTTCGTCTGCACCGCTGCGATCTTGCTCAATTCAGTCTTCAAAAAATCTTTCGCGTACTCGTCTGATTGACAGGATTTCGGAGGAACTTGCGAAATGACAAACAAAGAAAAATAAAGAAACATAGACGGGATAAACAGGGATTCAGAACAACGTGGAGGTGATCCAGCAGCTGAGAACAGCTGAGCGTGCATTATGAGGTTCCTAATTAGAGCTGACAAGTGAATGCATAGGAATACAGATGAAAAGAGGGTCATGAAATGTCGCTTTAAAGATGAAAGCCTTGGAAAAACGGATGGTTGAAAACGAGAGAAGCAAATAGGTAGGGTCAATGAGTATAGGATCAGAATCAAGTTGGGATGTCAGAGCTATCGAGCAGGTGGTGTTGATCGTGCTGTTTTCACATTTGCTTCGATGTCGGAAAGCTGGGAGATGCGCTTTTCTGCCAAGTCCTTCTGCCGCTGTAAAGATCTACAGAGTACTAAGTCGAGAGAGTCTCGAAAGCAGGTAAGGGCACGTACTTGAGTTGATTTTCCAATTCTACAACCCGCTCCTTATACCCCTGCTTCTCTCGTTTGACCTTCTCCTCTGCAGCTCGCAAACGAGTCTCATACTCCTTCACTCGGGCTTCCCACTTGCTGTCTGCAACAGTAGTCTTCTGATTCATCGTCGCCATCTTCTCCTCCGCAGCCGCCAGTTGGTTTTGTGCGTTGGTTAATCGGCGCTCCGCGTTGCTGGCGCGGGTGTGTAGGGCTCGGACCTCATTCGAGTCTCCGGGACCAGGACGACGAAGGCTCGCCAATTGTGACGTTAGCTCCGAGTTTGTGGCCTGTTAATCAGTTGAACAACATGACGATGCATGACGTTTCCGTTTGGCTCACCCTCACAGCTTCCAATTCTCCTTCCTTGGCGCTGAGTTTCCGTCGCCAGGTTGACTTGGTCTCAGCATATGTCCTCACACTGCTCTCGAACTTGTCGATCTGTGTCCACCGACGATCGAGCTGTTTCTTCATATCGATCAACTTCTCGGCGAATCGTGTTTCGGCTTCCTTGACCCGCTTGTCGAAGTCGAGCTGAATTTGACTCAGCGACTTGAGACGAGTAATCAAATTGTCGTGGAAGACGCTGAAATTCGTGAAGGGCTTCGTCTCAGCTTGACCACCCTTCTTCTGATGATTGTGTACAAAATCAGATGAATAAGCTTTGGTTAGATCAGGAGAAGGGACCTACGGGAGTCTTATCAACGCCAAGGATTTTGTCCATATATTGATAAATGGTGAGCAGAAGCGTGTTTCGTTCGGTCAACTGGTCCCTGTACTGACTTTCCGCAGTCAACAGAGAACGCTGATCTTTCGAGAGGCGTTGCTCGAGTTCATGCACACGAGTGCGGAAAGCAGCCAGCTCGGACTCTGCCGCAGACAGACCTGCCTGCGTGGTGTCCAGCTTCTCCGAAAGGTTTAGGCGTGCCTGCGTCTGCGTCGCGAGCTGAGATGCTAATTCCCGGTTCTCGGCATGCAGTTTATCAACGATCCCGCCTCGTTCGCGGCTCCTAGTTTCCCGTTCGTCAAGCTCCTTTCGTGCACGGGACAGCTCATCCTCGAGGCGCTCGAGATCACGCTTGAGTCGATCGACTTCCAGCTGCAACGAGAACCGGGCGGTCGTATGGCTCTCACCCAGCTTCTTCGACTCGGCCTCCATGGACTGCAATGCCGACTGGAAGGCGGCCAAGTCTGTATCGCGCTGGGAAAGTAGTGACTGAGCTCGGGAAAGGTCATTGAGCGCATTTTGCAGGGCAGACTCCTTCGCCTCAAGAGTACGGCGCTCGCGCCGTAGTTCGGCATCGTGGTCGCGTTCTGATTTGGCCAAATCCCCTTCGGCACGTTCCCGTGCTTCCCGCTCCTTCCGCACCTCCTCGACAAGGTCTTCTACATGGTGCGCGAGCTCTTCTTGGCGAGCTCTGTGCTCCGAAATATCCTGATTGCGGGTCTCGTACAGATGTGTCATCTCTTCGAGATCGTCTTTAAGGACCGCAACTTTCTGAGGAAGAGAGCGTGATCAAGATAGGGTGACAGGTTATAATGTCCGTGCGACAATACCTCTTTGAGGGCTGCAGCCAGTGCCTCTAGTCTGTCACGCTCAACAGCTTCATCCTCCCGTATCCGATCGCTCATCTTTTTCAGCTCGTCGCTGTCCTCCTCGAGTTCGTAGATTCGCTGGCCGAGCTCCTCAATCTCGCGATTCGCTGCGGCGATTTCAGCGTCTTTCTCATCTGATTCTGATTCTAGATGGGCGAGCGCCACCTCGAATTTTTCGTGCAGGATATTCGTGTTCGACTCCAGCTCGGATATATGCAGGCGCAGCTCCTCGCATTCGGAGTCACGCTCAGCTAATGCCTGGGAAAACGTTCAAAATATGTGAACCAAAAGCAAGGGGATTTTGATAAGATCACTGACGTCTCGAAGCTCCTCGATCTGGTTCTTCCCTTCGTCGAGCTCGCTCTTCCAACTATCCTCGACATCATCCAATATGCTCCTGTGCTCGTTGACCAGCTCGTTGATCTCCCGTGTCTTGTACTCGAGCTCATCCTCCTTTTGCTGTAATTCGATCGTCGCCGCCGCCAGCTTGTCCCTCAGCCCGTTCAGACCTTCCTCTATCATCTCCCTTCCTTCCCTTTCTTCCAAGATCTGGGCTCTGCTTTCACTCCGCTCCAGGGACTCGATTTCCCTCCTCCGATGCAAATCCTCAAGCTCTAATCTCAACGCCTCCATCTGATCCTGCAAATCCTCCTTCTCGTCGTCTCTCAGGGCGACGAGGTCTGCATGCTCCTCCAATGCAGCCTTGAGTTCCTCATTGTCCGCCGCCATTTCCTGAAACCGCCGCTTCAGTTGAGCGTCACCTGCTGGTGGTACTTCTCCCCGCTCCTCCACGATCACCCTCAATCGCTCCAACTCATCCATGTTCTCTTCCAACAAACCGCGCACGCCATCGAGTTCCTCTTCCAGCTCTGCGTTCCGCTCCTCTGCATCTCTGAGTGCCGCATCGTCTGGCCCCACTGCTCGCCGCCGCCGTAAGTCTCTGATCTCCCGCTCCCGCTCCTCCAGCATTTCTTCTAGCTCCCGTTCTCGCCGCGAGCTCCCTCCGCCACCTTTTTGAAGCCTCTCCAGCTCTTTCTCCAGTTCCAAAATCAGCTTTCGAAGCTTCTTGAGCTCCATCCCACGTTGCTGCACCTCGACTTTAAGATGTATATTCTGCTTGAGCGCCGCATCGATATGATCAGGAGCCAATTGAGCAAGCCTCTCTTCAAGAAAGTGGACTTTAAGTTTGATGTTGAAGTTTTCTTTCTTTAAATTGTCGATATGCTATAAAAGATAAATTTTAGCACTGTACGCTCAATTAGGATTTGAACAAAGATGGAGCGTAAAACAGAGGGGAGTCCGGCGACATGATGAGAACATGAGCTGGAGTGGTGGAATGCTCCGAGAGCCAGCGTACTATGACTTGCTGGGTTCGTGGTCGCCGGCGCATAACGCATCGGTTTGGCACTTGACAGTGCTCGAGCTATTGACAGTGGAACTCCACAGCAGCGCTCCAGCCCACAAAACAAGCAACCCCTCCACTCCAGAGCATGCCGCAATGAACCAACGCACGCACCTTTTCCTGGTCTCGGAGAGTCAAGTTGACGCTCTTCGCGCCTGCGGCGCTCGTCCGTGCGCGTTTCGAGCGGCCATTCAATGGAGTATCGGCACCTTCGTCCCACTTCTTGTCGCGCACCACGGTGTTCAAGATATCAATCTCTGGGTCCTCCCCATCGTCGTCGTGTCCCGAGAGCCCCAGTCGTCGGGCCACAGGCGTGACCTCGCTCGTGGGCCGTCGGAAGTAGGTTGGCGGCGATGGTGTCGTCAAGGGTGCTGTGGAGGGCGCTGTCGTCCCTGAAGATGTAGACGGGATCCGCAGGGATTTGGCTGGAGTGGAGAAGCCAGATGCGAGCGAGCCTAGTGACAGATCGAGATGAGTGCCGACAGATTGCATGGACGAGTCAGCCCGCATGTTCAACGCGGACGACATACTGTCTTGAGCGCCCTTGGCGAGTGCGTCGGCAGTGTTCGCCTAGGAAAATGGAAGACGGTGAGTTAATTGAACGCTGAACCGACGGAACAAGCTGAACACGCTGCGACTTCGACGCGTGGTAGAACAGCGTCACGTGACACATGTTTGCACTCACAGCCCGGCACAGCACGCCTATCTGCTGCGCTGGACGATATATGCGCTGGAAAAGTCTGGTCCATTTTTTTTTGGTTTGCCACGTCGAGTATGTGGCACGATGCGTTCTACTGATACAAGCGGTGTGTTAAATAAAGCCTACGGAACTAGCTCGCCAAATCGGCCATTTTTTCGAACCAGGTAACCACAGACGCGACTTTCCTAACCGTCGCGTCGCTATACCCAAGTCTCAAATCCGATCGAAGGCGCTGATCTTCTGGGAACGAAGCGCGCGGCATAGTACGATAACATATCTCCGCTTTTGATTTGAGGTGCGGGGACGCGGTGAGCGCAAGGGGCGTCCCTGGCTCGCACGATGCTGACACGTCTGAAAATCTATTGGGAGCCGGTAGTCCGAGGAGGAGAAAGGGGACGTACTTTCCAGGTAAACGACGTCGCCGCGTTTGATGCCTGGCTCGCCTGCGACGCCACTCCAGACATCGGCAACCTCTCTCCACGCGGTCAGCTTACAGACCGCCCCATCCTCGTCGCCTAAAATCATCTTGAACATGCCAATTTCCTTGCCAGTCTCTGTCCCCTTCCCGATCTTGATCACGTCGGGGCCATCGACCTCCAAAACGGCCATCAAGACGCAGACCTTGCGCGTTCCAAAAAAAGGTTTGATCGTGGAAAGCGAGACAAGAGTGTGCAGTGAGAAATCAAAAGATGGAAAGCGCGCTATAGACCCATCAGATGATTGAGTCTCGTTGTAGGAGTATGAATCTGTAAATTGTGTTTCGAGAGTAGTTTGATTCCGGTCTTGGTGCTGCGAGTGGGTGCCCCATATGAAGGTCGTTCGCTCTACAGGAAAGGTTGTCAAAGACGTCGCGCGCTCAGAGGCATCATGAAAAGTGATTCACCATCCCACAGATGTTACAGATAGATGTCGAGTGTCAGTCCACTCACCGTATCTAGTGGTCTCATCCAGCAACCTACTCGTGGGGCTCATGGGCTCATCTCCCAGCTCTAGCAAAGATTCACCACCATCATCATCCTTAAAGACAATGTTCTGATATATCGTAGAAATGCGGCGACTAGCATCCAGGACATAGGAGGAAAACCCAGGGGATTCGGACGGTGTGGGGTGTGATTGGGCATGCTGCCAGGAAAACTTTGACGATGTATCCTCAGGGGCAGGAGCACCGAGAAAGACTTTGAAGCGCTTGCTCATATGTGTAGTCGCTGTTCTCGTCGTCAGACCTAGTAATAGCTTGGGTGCACGCACTGTGCACGCCTAACCGACGTATGCCGCGAACGACAAACTGAGCGGCCAGACTTCGAATTTACGCGAAATTCATCACGTGTGTCATTTTCGAGCGCCCTTGCCTCGGGCCCTCGCGATGGACAGATGCACACTTGCCGGGATGGAGAGGACTGCCGAAACTCCGGACTTGAGGTTATTATATGCTCTAATACATGTCCAGTCCCCACGCATGCCAATACATGTTGCTCTGTGTGCTGCCCATTGATCATATGCCAAAGATCGTTATCATTATGCCCTGCACCGACTCCCAGACTCGCCGGTCACCGGTCATGTTTTGAGGTCACTTCCAGGCGTCCGGGATATCCACCGCCGACCACGCTCCAAATCATCTTGAGAGCCTTCCGTCTCCATGTCGCTGGTAGGAGTCTGATGTACTGGAGAGAAAGAGATCGTCCCGCTAGGGCGTGCAGCGACGAATTCGGGAGGGTGTGTGTTGGATAGCTGAAGCGAAACAGTCAGACATGAAAGAAGGCCAGAGCCTTAAGACACCAGTAATATGTGAAAAAGACTCACGCGTGTGCTGGGGCCCGTCGTCGGCGAGATGATATTAGAGAAGGTAGGGAAGTGCGAGCGCTGCGCGTCGATGTCGGCGCGACCGTTTCTGCTTTTCGCATTGAGTCGCGGGGTGATAACAAGAGAAGAACAAGACACGCACAGGGTGACGAACAGAGAGATCACGTAGAGCTTCCCAAGAATGGCTTGGAATGTGAGGTCCCAGTAGTTCACATTCACGAGCGTGAAATAGGTGACGAGCGCCGTCACGGCGCAGGCGCATGGTGGGATGGCTGCCTCCCATGCTACAATCATCAGCCGCGTCACAACCTAAACAAGATGCACGTCAAATTACTCGCGATGCCATGGACGGGCAAAGGAACCTACGCGGCGAAATCGCTTTGAATATATATCGGCACGGGATCGCAGAAGGAATGTGAGTACTGCGTCCGATGCAGTGTTACAAGATCATTCTGCTTTTTTAGGATCTGACAATGCTATACTCACGAATGCCAGTCACGGCCACATCGAGAACTGTGCCATCGAATGAGAACATATTCCCACCGAGGCGGGGTAAGACTCACAGGCTGGCAAGACTAGTGAGAGTACAACTCCAGATCGAGCGCATCAGCGTAGCCTTATAGCATGCAAGGCAAGACCTACAAGGAACGTCGATCGGAATCTTGCCCACAGACGACTGCGTCAACGGAGACACAAAGTCCAGTTTGAGCACATCGACGGTTACCATGATGCTCGTTATCAGGGATGCGAGGACAGCACAGATGAGGGGAAACTGCAGCAGGTTTGCGCACGTTGTTAAGTTACTGATCAGGTGAGGAGGTCAGGGAGAAACGAGACGAACTATGATGATCCAGTTTTTTCCGAGAAGCTACGCAACTGCATTCAGCTTCTTTGCTCGAGATCCGCGGCAAGAATTACAAACCAGCCAACAGCGCCATATGAGAAAGCCTTGCACTGGCGAGGCCATGAGTGCAGTCTATACGTTGATGATTCACTCGAAAATCTGAATCGAATAGAACGGAAACATACAATTAAAGAATACGCTCGCTGTGGCCACGTTGGATTGAGGCTAGCTACCTGGAACAACGATAAGATAGAGCAGAGGTTTCGAATCGGAAACATACCCAATTTCCGAAGTTTTCAACGCACATCATCCACAGTGACCAGAATGCCGCTCCCGTTTGGAAGCTGACCACGAAAAGGTAAGCCTGGACGCGATCCCTCGGAATCGCGCAAATGTGCTCGGATCGGAGAAAAGCGGATTGTGCTCACAAGGCGATTATTGACACGAAACCCACGAGCGCTCTGATCCAACACGATTCTGCATCCGCCCGGCTCCAGAATTGAATCGACTGGGAGATGAGGTAGCCCGTCTCGACAGCCTGTATGAGCGTCGCTACGACGGTGGGGCCAATGAATCGTCCAGGATGAGCCTGGAAGGTGCTCAAGCCGAACGAAGACATGACGGGCCAAGGAGAGGAGGGGGTGGCAGCGTCGAAGGAGGGAGCAGGCGGGTGGGATGGTGGCAAGGAGACATGACGGGTGGATAAGAAGGTCTATGTAATGGAGTTCGTATTGATCCCTGTATGGATACATTCGGACTCGTGAGCGGGAACTCATTCGCAGCCTACGGGAGCCAACGCCGGGACCGGGGATATGGCATCTCCGCCACCGGCTCGCGTGGGAGGCCTGGATCGTTTCTTGATCGATTCTTCACTTCAGGGAAAGCCGACTATTACGAGTAAATTCATCCGAGCTCAACAAGCCGCCCACGACATCGTCGCCTGTTGTTGCGCTGCGCAGCTTGTAGGTTTCATTTTATCCGCTATATCCTCACGCGACGCTAGGACCGACATGCACGGCGAAAGGTGGAGCAGAGAGCCAGCTATGCAGATTGGCTGCTCAGGAAATTATAGTACCGTACAAACGGACGGGTGCGCCCCGGCCTTTTATTTCTGTTGGCTCGACGAGAGAGACACCCGCTGCTTCGCATCGTCGAAGCAGAGCTCAAGAGTAAGCGCAAATGACCGATCTCCAAATGTACGCAGGGCTCTCACCTCCACCAAATAGTCAGCGACTTCCATGCTCAGCAGGTCCTACAAAGTTCGCACTCCCACCGGTGCACAACGTGCGTCTTTGTGTATTCTAAGTATACGTGCGCAATGAGGTCAGCAGGCTCAGTTACAGGACACACTCCTACCCACGAACCAGATGGGGCTTCTAATCCCAAGGCACCCACCGCCAAGTCATGCAGGCGCATTCATCGCGCACGGCAAACGCCAGGACCAACACATCGGTCACTTTCCTGCTTCCCTCATCGGTTCCGCGCTGGCGTAAAACAGGATGGTACAGGTATACGCATCGTGAATGTCGACACAACCGACATAGGATCCTGCACATCGCTGCGGGTATGAATGAGATTCGACAATTTCCAGGACGTGTGGGAGCATATTCCTCAGGTTCGATGATTTCGAGTCCATGGGTGCGTTCTAAAAATGTACCGGGTTGGAAAGGAGAAAACAGTGCTTGTTTAACTCCGGGCGCGCCCTTGATCCCGACCCCGCAGAGAACAATCGAACGAGATCAGCCGGTTGCAGAGCGCGTATTCCCAGCCGAACGACTGACACACTTCGGAACCTTGAGCAGCTGACGGCGTATGTGAAGCACGACAAGAAAAGCATGGGACTTAATTTACAGGCCTACTCGTCGAGACAGAACCGACCAACAGTTCCCTAGTCGTACCTCGGAAATACGTTTTCTCGAAGGCTGTTGTCTGCATGTGGCTGTAGATTCGTCGGCGGAGAAATGATCGCACGACGTAAATGATCTCGTGCAGAGCGTTCTCTGCCCAAAGAGCGCCAAATGAACCTGGAATGGCTCGAATTGGCTGTCCAGGCGCGTCATGGCGAATGTCAAGGTTTTGACAGACATATCGACACGGATCGAAAGACACCGAAATGAAAAGGCCGCGATCAGAAATCGCTCGATGTGGACGGGCGGTGTGGGGCACGATCCACGATGCATGTGGTCTTTGGGTATCATTAGATTGTCCCCAGAATGTTTCACCTGAAAGGATGGCGGAGATCATCATCAAGCATGAAAAGGGGACACACCCCGGTCTGAAACACCGTATAAATGTATGGCTTGTGTCTCGAGTCGATGCTAAAAATTGACATGTCGACTAAGTGGGACTACATGCTCGCTAAGCAATGTAAGCGGTGTAACCTGAGCGAATGATTGCAGTAAACGTACCAGTCACTCGATCAAAGGCCGACAGACATATATTGAGCTAATTTCTCTAATCATGGTTGTCCAAAGATTTCCGCCGATGTCTTTCTGCGCCAACGTAGACAGAATATTCCCACATGATGACTCTGGTCACCGCTACTTGGCGTTCGCCCCCATCTTTTTGCAGAGTATAGCGATGCCGTATCATTGCTTCCAAGGCAGACACAGGGCTAGCATGCATGACGTGCAGGGTCGTCTAAGGAAACATTTTGGTGACGACATGCTGCGAATGAGGCACACTCGTCTGCGTGAGTCTGGAGAGTTCAGGCTGAGTCGCCATAATTTTGAACGTGATTCTGGCATGTTATTTACCATGACCATCAATCAGGTGAATGCATTACCACGTACAAGCGTGTCTCGAAAGTACCAGTGCCGCTTGCTGATAGAGTGTTAGACTGTTAGTAAACAACATTCGTGACATTCGGTTCGGTCATCATTCGATGCTCGAAACAGTCTTTCGGTGATCAAGAGTTATGGCGACAGTGTCGCAACAGCAGCTTCGGCGGCATGAGGAACATCGCGGCATGAAAGATTCGTGGAAGTTGCGAACAAGGGGCTTTCGGCCTTCGCAGTCCATCGGCAAAGTACGATGAGGTAATGCGATGGGCCTCCGTTATCTTATCGGGGTCCGCTGACGCCTATAAGCGCCCACCAGATAAGCGCCCTTCCTCCGTTCATCATTGGCACCAACAAATCATCGCCCTGATGCCGACATTGAGTCATGCCGCCGTCTTTCACGCTCCACGACTCTCTCCTGCTCTTCCATGTCGACCGACAGCGAACAGACGCCTTTACTGTCCGCGTGCGGCGACGCGGCGGCGGACAAGCATGACGCGGTGTACAATCGATTCTCGAGGACCAGGAAGCGGGTTATCGTCGCGCTTGTGTCCTTGGCGGGGCTCATCCCCTGTACGTCGAGTATTTTCTCAAGCGCTGTAGAGAGGCGCAGACAGGACTGATTGTTGTGGCCTGTGTCGCGAACAGTGTTTGTCGCGGGGGCGTTCATCCCTTCCATACCCGAAATCGCGCGCGAGTTCAACACGACAGGGTCTGTGGTCAAGTGCGTCGCTCTACTTTTTGTACACAGCGCGTCGTTTTCTCACAAGCTGCGTCTCGTCTTAGCATGGCGGTCAGCCTCTCCCTCCTGGCATCCGCCATCGGGACGCTCACCTGGGCAAACTACTCTGGATTCTGTGCGTGCCCGTCTCCATTTTTAACACAAGTGCTTGGACTCACTGCTCCAGCGCAGATGGCCGCAGGCCCATATACCTCGCGTCGCTCCCCTTCTTCACTCTGGGGTCCCTCGGGGTAGCGCAGGCCCGCTCTATCCCCGAGATCATGATATGGCGGTTCGTCCAGGCGTTCGGAGCAGGCGGGGGTCTGTCCGTCGGTGCGGGCGTGATCGGCGATATCTACCGCCTCGAAGAGCGCGGCGGCGCCATGGGCGTATTCTTCGCGGTACGCCCATCCCCTCTGATTCCCTCCTGAATGTCGAGCTGTCATTTACACTGGTATGTTGCAGGCGTGTCTTCTCGGGCCTGCGTTGGCGCCTTTGTGCGGAGGCCTGGCGACGCACTACGCGTCGTGGCGCGTGATGCAGCTCGCGCTGTTCGTGACGGGCGTGCTCGTGGGCACCGCGATGTATTTCCTCCTGCCGGAGACGAGTCAGCCCCGCGCGCGGGGTATAGACAAGCTGTATGAACAGCAGGGCACGACGCAATGGCGGTGGGTCTGGCTGAACCCGTTCAAGAGCCTCGCGCTGTTCAGGAGCCCGAATTTGCTAGCCGTCGTGAGTCCTTTGGCAGCGTCGATGCATCGGAAATGACGCTGACTGCGACGTAAGTAGTGCTTGGCGGGCACTTTCGTGTTGTTGACGGATTACGGTCGGTCCTTCCTAGTTTTTGTGGTCCTAGAGAGCTTCTGAAGCTCCCTTCTCAGTCATGCTGCTTCCGCTCGCTTATACCATCGTACGTCCATCGATTGTATGAGTGTAGATGTTATTTTTGACTGGGTTGTTGCAGGGTCAACGGTACGGTATAACAAACGAGGCGCTCATCGGTGCATTTTTCTTACCTTGCGGTCTCGGAAACATCAGTAAGCGCATTGTCAAGACGGCTTTCCCTCAGATACTCATATTGGGCATGCAGTTGGTGCGCCTTTGGCCGGCCGCGTCTCTGACATCATCGTCGTGCGCTGGCGAAAACGGCGTGGGGGCGAGTGGGTCCCCGAGGACAGGCTGCGGGGCACGTTGTATGGCGCGTGCATCTTCGTTCCGCTGTCCGTGCTATGCAGTGGTCTTGTGACGCATTACATCGGGGGCACTCTCGGCATCGTGTTGAACTTGGTCTGCTTATTCTTCAACGGACTGGGGGTGCGTAGAGCGGCGTGCTTTTGTTAGACGGCTAGGAACTGATTGGAGCACGGATTAGGTCGACCTGGTTCTGAGCCCCTCTGCGGCGTACAACGTCGACATCATGCACTCGCGGAGCGCCGAGATCATGGCTGCGAATACGTGAGTGCAATCAGATCAAGGCAACCGATGAATGCGTTGTGTGCTGATTCGCTTTCAGCGGCTTTCGGGGTGCATTCATCTCACTGGCGACGGCGGGGATCCTGCCCCTTATCAATCGCGTTGGAGTGCTCCCGACGAATATATTGTCGGCTGCGATTGCATGGATGGGATGCGCGTGCGTAAAAAGTTCCATCACGCCCGCATCGTGCATCTGACTGACGTATGTCCATTCGTGCGACAGCTTGTTGTGGGCCACGATCCGTTACGGGGACCGGATGCGTGCTTGGGTCGACGTCGGGTATTCTACGGCGGACACCAATTGATAGGAATGTTGAACGCGCAGGACGGGGATGCGGTTAGCGCCGCAAGCGCTAGGTGAATGCTGTATTGGTGATTGCTCAGCGCGTTGATGCAAGGAGCAGGGCGCAAGGACGAAGCCAAGTAGCAGTTTCCAAAAAGAAGGCCGTTAGAGTACTTATCGGGGCTTCGAGATGGAGGAAGCGCGTGCGGGGGTGACAATTGAGGGCGCGAGGCGCTACTTATCGTCTCGGTAGTGTGCACGCGACATGGAGTGCGCTCCGTAAGGGAAGGAGGATTTTGCGTCTGGCACATTTCGAAGGGCCGTGTAACGGCGTCAGAGGACCCGGAACACTTGAATTTGTCAGGGCTGGGATGAGGTGCGAGGGCTGGGGGATGTGTGCGATGTGTGGGCGCGATGTGCGTGGATACTGCGGTACAAAATGGGTGCGGTGGGGATGAGTTGGGATGGCAAAGAGGAGTCGGAGGAGAGGAGACTGAGGGACGACGTCGGCGGGGCGGGGTGGCGGGGGTCCGTGACTGCTGGGAACATGCGGCGGAGAGAGGCGAGGCGTCGACGAACTCGTGGAAGCGGGCAACCACGATCCTCTATCGCCAGCTCTCCTCCTCCTCCTCCTCCTCCTCCTCCTCTTTCCAGCTCTTTCTCTCTCCTCTGTTTTCGCTTTCTGTCATGTTCTTGTATTACTGAGTCAATTTTTCAATCGTAAGCGCCACTCGGGCTTGTTCATGCGCGCTTTCCAAGCCTGACTTGTCACGCCTTCTTTTTCCAGTTGAACAGCTTGCTCTCGTCGGATCGAACGGATTGTTGCTCTGCGACAGATAATATGACGCTTTTTACTCTTCATACTCCTCCCTCTTCCGACCATTTTGTTCTTTCGCCCTCATCAGCCTCATCGTCGCCCGCAGAACAACTTCATTCGCATCAAGACAACAGCCGCCCCGCGTCCCATACTGCGTGGCCCACCCATCTTCATAAATGTGGCAGTTCACCATTTCCTTCTGTCCTCGTGCCTCATTGGATCCCGCACCCGGATATCCCCACTCTCGACGACCCACCACCACTCCTGGTCGATCAGCCGCCGCCACACTTCTTCGACCAATCCAGCATATATCCCTCGCCACCCCTCACAGACTCTGAGCTCAAGCGCACCGTCCCTTTACCACAGGTACCTGCCACGCCCTCCGACTCAGCCCAGTTTTGGTTGAACATGCCAGACAACTCATGCCTCCAGCTACCGCCGTCCCCGCCCTCCACGCTGCCTTTGACATCGCGTGCTCTCCCCGAGGCCGGTGGCGAGCCGTCTGGCAGTCGTTCGCCCGAAGGGTATGCTGACGAGATTGTCGTCGACACTGATCCACGGGATCCTTACGTCTCGAGAGCCGAGTCGTGTGGCCCATCGGATGATGACGATCTCGATGATCTATTGACGCCTCTGTCGCCGACTTGGCCTGTACGCTTTAGGCACAACGTGCCTTCGCCGGAAGGCCTGGAGGAGTCCGCGCTGTTGTCGCGATCGCCGTCGTTTATGCCGATGGCAGACGCGTCCTTGGATGAGCCGATGAATGAAGAGGAAGGAGCGCCAGGAGGTCAGGGTGGCTCACGGGCTTTTTTCGACGCGGCGGGTTTGCCTCCTTTACGACATGATACGTTATGGGTGGACGACAGCGACGCGAGCATGGATTGCGCAGACGTGGCCGCTTTTTCACCGCGACTTAAATCGTTTGGGCTCCCCGGCGACGACGACAACTTGGATATGAGCAATACCCACGACCATCTGGACTTTTCTCGATTCCCAGATCACCTCGGACGTTCTACTGGCTCGCTCACACATGTATTTTCCGACGACAGCAGCCAGCATCACATGGACTTTGACGATACTGACATGCCCCCTGCATCACCTCGGCAGCTCACGTCACATTTTCCTGGCCTCGGCTTCTCTGCACAGACAGGGTCCGAGGACCTAGACCTTGAGCTCGCGCCGTACTCACCATCGCGACGTAATTTTACTTTGCTTCCCGCGATGGACGAAGATGAGGACGAATTCCCCGACACGCCACAGCCATCCTCGCCATCCTCACCTTCACGCCGATCTTTCGCATCCTTGCCGGATATAGACATGGATGATGCTATCTCACCCTCCCATCCTACGCCGTCTCCTCGTCTCCTCTCTCTCCCAGGCGCCGATACAGACGACGACCTCCTCCTACCCGCCTTCTCCTATATTCCCAACTCCGAACCCCCACCGCCCGACGGACCGAGCCTAGGTCTCTTTGTGCCCATCGCCTTTGCAGAGGAGCCACACATCGCGGACTCCCCTCCCGAGGAGGAGCCGGACCTCAATTTCTCCTGGGACGCGCGCGCGCGCGTGGACGCAGCCGAGCTGGACAAGCTCGTCGCGCTCCGCCGGCGCGCGTGGTTCCTCGAGCGCAACGCGAAGCGGACGGAGCAGTCGTACGCGGAGGAAGCGCAGCGGATCGCAGCGGGCCTGCGTGTCAGCCCGCCTGTGCCCGGTGCGCTCGCCGACGTGCAGCTCCAGGCGGGCCTGGACCCCAAGGGCGCCATCCGGCGCGAGCTGCAGGTGGCCGAAGCGCGCCGTGCGGAGGCGAGGCGCGTGCGCAAGAAGGAGAAGGAGCGTGGGAAGGAGGTGCAGGCGATGCTGCGGCTCAAGCTCGACGACGGCGTGGGCGCGGGCACACCGGAGGCCCCCGCCGACGCGGCGGTGCAGCGCGACGAGCGAGGGAAGGTGGTCATCGGCAGCTTCTCACAGCTCGTGGCGCGCATGATCTTCAAGCGTCGGGACGCGTCCCGGGTGCTGGCGAACAAGAAGACCCCGGGCGACTACGTTTGCTCGTCCCTCTCTCGGGCTGTGTCGCCGGATTTCGAGGACGTGGACTCGCAGTGATCTCGAGAATACGTCGTGGGCGGATATTGGTATGTCGGCCGCTTGTCTCCGTTCGTGTGTTGCGACTGTCTGCCGAAAAAGGCCAGCGCGGTGGCGTGATTGTCCTCTGTTTATGTATTTTGTGCTCTTCGTGGATCTTCGGGTCCTCCGCGGTCGAATGCGGGCAACTGCAAGAGGCAACTTTCTTCGTGTCATGGCCCCTTTTTGTCTTGGACTTGTGAGCTGATTCTTTCGGACGCTCTTCCAGGACTTGTCGGATGTGCGTCTCAGCGATGTACAGTATCATCACATCCTCCATGCATGCCAGTTGTATCATTACGTCGCCATCATACCCCGTAATATGAAGGAATATACTTGTTATTTTGTTGTGTTTTCCGTCTTGTGGGCGTTCTTCGTCTTATCTGCCCGGTAAAGTGACATCACGCGGGCACTCGTATTCGGAACTGCTCCACAGAGGGTGTAGACAGGTTGCTGGTATGTATGCATCCTTACATCGGCACGCCCTCGAAACCGTCTTCAGCTAACGGATGCTAATCATCGTTCTCTGTCAAGGCATGGCATCTTGGCCACCCGCGCTATGGCCACCGGACAGGCGGGCATGGTGCTATTTCGGTAGATCGCCGTCCACATTCAGAATGTGCAAGGGATGCCTTGCGCCCAGTGTCGTGCTTATTCGGTGCGTGTTGGCTGCCCTTTCCTTATCACCCTACTTCGCCTCTGAGCTCTAAGACAAAGTTGTGAAACGCTGGTGCGTGCTTCGGCTCTACTCCCTTTGTTCGAGTTTGCATCGTCGGGCGAGTTGAGCGTCCTAGATTCCTGGCAACTTGAGGCGATGCGTGAGCGAGCATCCTGTATATATCTTCTTGCACCTCATCACATCGGCTTTATATGTGGTGCGCACACGTTCCGCTATCGTGATCGCCAGTTGAACCACGAACGTGTATAAGTGTACTCTTCCTCTTCACGCTCGCCCGATCTGACGGACTAGTAGCCTTTTCCAGCTTAATGACTATGAAGCCATGAACAAATGGTTTTAGTTCCGGACCCGCAATATTGGCGTAAATGTACTTTGCCCCGGCGAGCTGCCGCAGAACCCATCAAGTGCGAAACGTGCTGAACCAATGCGGTAGAGTCCAGAGCACGGCTTACATAGCGAGAATCATCGATTGAGCTTTGACGTCCTCATCACCGCTGCACAGCGCTGTTGGCCTGGAGAAGCTCGCGGGGCGCCCACAACTGAATTGAACAAGAGCGTGCCTGCGTTTGACTTCTCGCTTCATAGATATCGCTACCTGCGAGTGCTACTGTCATGTCTTTTTTTGCACGTATACTTATGCGCAGCGTCGGTGAGCACGGTGTCCTGTATCCCTGCGCTCACTCCTCATGTCCACCATCAGCTACATTGCGGCTCACCCACGGCGCTACATTGGCCCGCAGCTCCTGCAGACAATCGTACAAGGGCTGGAGACCGGCTACATCATCTCTCAATCCATTCGTTTCTGGAGCCGCGCGCACATGGAGTCGCGCGGCACGAAGGCTCTTGTGACATTCGTCAGCTTGATCGCGTTGTGAGTCTCGCATGTGCTGCTCGACGCGTCTGGTTCGCGCTGATCAGAGAGTCGTTGCAGCTTCCAGACCGCGGCTGACGATTGGAACACGTGGATGATGTTTGTGGACCACTTTGGTGACTTTGTACGTCGTCCCATGTTCTCATTTTTTGCCATGTTCTCACGTTCGTTGTCAGACTGTCATCTCCAACCCGAGTTGGTCAGGCCGAATAGCCCAATTTATGGTATTCAGCAATGATCACCTCTTCAAATAGTGAATACTCATCCAAGCACACGCAGACGGCATTGATGGGCTCTCCGGTGCAAAGTTTCTTGATCTGGCGGTGCTGGGTGGTTCGCCTGCTTTGTTTTTTTTTGTCGCTTTCCTTACTAATTGTGACAAAACTCAACCGCAGCTTATGGGTAGACGCTGGCTCGTCATGGTTTGTCATTGCATGATTATTCCGACGATTACTCTTAACGCCTATCTTGGCCTTTACACCGGCTGTCAGATTCCTCTGGCTTCCATACTCATTGTATCGTTCGCTGCAAGTGTCCTCATTGTGTTCAATGCATTTCAAATGAGTTCCAACGGTCCCCATCCGTCTAGACACCTTGTCGACGTTGCTGGTGCGCTTCAAGCCCGTTGAATGTCCGAGACCCTGAATTGCATGCTAAGTTTGCTCTCAGTTATTCTATCATTAGCTCTACCAGCTTGTTGAGTCCATTTCCTCTGCTTTGAAACGGCCGTATCTGACTGATTAGGGCAGTCATCGACGTAGTCGTCACGTTTATCTGTGAGCAGGCTATTGTTGTCAGGTATCTTATTGAGTGTCCCACCTGACCTCTATTAATGGGTGCAGTGCTCACCTTCTTACTACGGTCTCGTGCGGATGCCCATTCAAGACGTTTTCGACGCGTAAGTGCGACGGATGTCGCCAATACCAAAATCTTATTTGTGTCTCAGGCTGTGGCGCGTTTGATGACAATTGCCTGGGAGGCCGCGCTCCCCCCGTGCATGTGCGCTCTCGTAGCAGCCATCACTCATCCCATCACTGCATTCAACCCATGGGACCTTGCATTCCAAACCGTCCTCGGAAAGCTCTACGTCATTGCGCTGTTCGTCACTCTGTGAGTATTTACAGGCTGGGTTCTACCATCCTACATATTAACGAAATTATCACGTACGAAATGCCACGGACAGGAATGGACGAGCGGAAATCGACGCCGAGCGCCTGCGTTCATGTACTCTACCTGCCGTAGCCTTTTCAACTATTAATCAAGAAGTGCACGAGGTACGTCGCTTGTATGATTTTCTGCCCCTGCCGCCTGCTAATGGCCGCGTGTTCCCAAGCTTACAGCCGTACAAGCAACTCCTGAGTGCGAGCCCACAAGTCATATATTGCTGGTCAAAAATGGCCATGGGGTTGAGCCTGCGTGATTCTGGAACAGAGTTCGTGGATATTTTGCACGAGCGCGATAACATCGTGATTCATTGTTTGCTTAGAGAGATGCATAAGACACTACCAACCTCCCGAATCTGTCTGTCAATAGCGAAGACCAAAAACAAATAAATCGGAATAGCTCGAGGATATATAGACACAATGCTATAGCTACGCCTAGCACTTCTGCCGTATCGTAGATGGGAAGATAATAAGGTTACTGTGGAGCATAACAAACAAAGACAGGTACAGCACAGTTTGGTAAGTACACTATTAGATGTCAGCATTGAAGTCAAATCTTTCACGCATACAAAAACACAGATCCACTGGATATCACTCATTCGGCACCGCGTCATCTGCTTCTGACGAGGGATGAGCTAGAGCATGATGCGACAACGTCTCTTCACCCTCGGCTGCATGCGGCTGCAGTTCGTCCTGCCGCACGCCTCGGTACTTGAGCGCATACGCCCTGCACGCCTCCCTGCTCTCTGTCAGCTCCGGGTCACCGTGGTCCAACGCGTGAATAGTGAACCCGGGGAAGTTGTGCTCCAAGCATGCCTGGAGCTTCGGGAGCATGGCCTTGTCAGGCGAGTATGTGCCTGAGTTGTTGTCGATGATCAGCTCCCAGCGGACCTGGTCGTCGGGCGTGTCTTCGCCGAACGCGGCCCACCCGCCCTGGGGGCGCGGATGGAACTCGCCGCTGTAGCGCACAGACTCAGCACAGTTTGCGTGGAGCGCGTGCTTCGAGGCAAAGTCTACGAAGAACGCCGCGCCTGTCTCGGAGAAGCGGAACGAGGAGTCTTCGACGGCGATCACATACGTGTAGACGGCAGGCTTGATGCGATGCTGCGCGAGCGTGCGACTGCCGAGCGTGGTGCTGCCGCCGTGGAAGATGCCTATGATCTCCTCTGGGCTGTTGATCGTACCGAACCCGTTTGTTGTACTGCGTGCGTACAGCATGCGATGGCCAGCCTGTATACCCGAGCGTACAGCAAGGGACGCCGGTCCCACGCCGAAAATTGACTGGGCGGCTTTGTAAGAGTGATTCCATGGCTGCACCGTGTCACCGAAGAAGAGGGGAACGCCTTTGATGTACATCTTCCAGGTTGAGTAGAGTCGTTCGTCGTTAAGATTCGTGAGGCGCCCGACGGTTGGAGAGAAGTGGCGCGAAAAGCGAATGGGCCCATCGAATGTGTAGGGAGGCACTTCTGGGTTAGTGGGCGGGTTCGATTCAATCTATCAAAAATGAATTACTTGAGTGTCAGACATACGTGTTAGTGCGAAGATCAAACCTTTAACCAAAAGGTCCCTTTCGTGCGTTTGAGCACGGGTCCTTCGATCTCTGCCTCTTTCGCTCCGGCAGATACGGAAATCGAAAAATTCCCAATATAATCGTCGGTTGGCCCGTTGTCCTTATCGAGTACTTGAACATTCAAAACAGCAGTGACCGGTACGTTCTTGACCAACCACAACTCGTTCCACACCGGACTAAGGGTATCCGGTTGAACGGTCGATCTAATTTGAATCAAACAACCAATCAGACACGATGCTTGGCAAACGAAGCAGAATAAAGCAGGACACGCACATGTACTTTATCTTGCCATCCAATTCTGCAACAAAATAGGGATCCCCAGAACCCACGACATCCATCTTGGGCAGTCCGGAGGCGCCGATGAATTGTATGCTAAGATCTACATATTGCGTCTCGACCTCATGTTCCTGCGCAAACGCACTTGCTTCCGAGGCCGGTCCACCCGAGCGCACACGCGAGACAGCATTGTGGACATGTTCAAAGAAAGACATTGTGGTAAATGGGTTTCTGTGGCCGGGCATAAAGCACCTTTAGAGACGAGACGATTTCAAGACAGATTGAGAGAGGGGACTATGAGAGCGATAGATCTCGAACCTTGATATATATGAGCGCTAGGAGGGCAGCGGCCCTGTGTCTTGAGTTATGAGAATGCGGAGTGTTTCGAAGTTGCAGCGAGCGCTGGAGAGAGCTTGGGCGCAATTATTATCGGACCACGTGCTCGCATATCCAATCTCCATTGCGTTGAGGCTTTTTGGCCATCACAATCATCTCCAGCAGAGTTCGACGCTGTCCAGACGGTTTTGGAAGCCAAGGTCATTCTGTAGGTCTCAAGAGGCGGATATTAGGCTTCATAGACATGCGAATCTTCCTATGTCGTGGATCCGCCGCAGAGTTCTCACCACGTGTACATGTTAGGCCTACGGCCCTCCGTCCACGGTGACGGTGAGACCAGAGACTAATTATGAATCTCCACATGGGAAGAGAAGGATGGGCCCACAATCGTCCGTGCTGAAAGACAGTGGCATATTCTCAGGTGTTTCTGGCAAGGGTATAGTCGCTTGAGCCATCGAAAGCGCAGGATCGAAACTTCATTCGCCTTCAGTCCAATGATGTCGAAATCATCACGCACTGCCCCCAAGTTCCGGGTTGCGATTTGGTATGATGCCTTCCATGCATACTCAGTCGCCTCTCGTATGGCTCACACGTATATTTTCACAGTGGTGCGGGACCTGGAGGCCTCGCTCTCGCAGCGACACTTGCTCGCTATAACGATCCCATCGCGTCTGTTGCTATCGACATCTATGAGTCTCAGCCTACTCTGGGTACTATTGGGGCTGGCATCAGTGTGTGGCCGCGAACACGCCATTTGCTAGGTCGTCTGGGTCTTATCGACGGGCTGAAGGATGAAATTGGTGCGACTGAGAGACCGGAAGGTGTGTAGGCCGAGTCAACGGCATTCGGTGTGGCTTCGTCTACTGAGCGTCATCGTGTCAGGTGGTAAAGGATTTCATTTCCGAAAATCCGACCCTCCAGAAGTAGGTTACAACTTCTATGACATGCCTATGCCAAGTATGTCAATTACCCTGATTAACACCGGAGCACTCTCTACGTGTATAGCATGCGTTAACGAAGCCCTTCGTGTCTAGCTGACCCTTTACTTATACACCGCTCGGCACTTGTCACCGTGTTAAGAGGCGGATTTGATTCACACCCGTTTTGTACCATCCACACCTCAGCACGACTCCTGTCATATTCATACTCCGTAGACTCAGACACGGAATCACCGCTCACGCTCAAATTCTCCGACGGCTCGACTGCAGCTGCAGATGTTCTCATCGGTGCAGACGGCATTCACTCGGTCGTGCGGGCGACCATGTTTTGGGGACTTTCGCATGGGGACGATTTGCCTCGCCAGCAGCCCAAATGGACGGGCACTGTTGCATACCGGAGCCTGATTGAACGAAAGACGTTGGATGGGATATGGAAAGACCATCGTGCCCTGACACTACCCATGATGGCGAGTCTTCTCTCATATATTCCATTCGGATTGTTTATTGATATTACATGTCATTTCAGTATTGTGGTAAGGATAAGGTATGATCTTTTGTATAACAGGTATCCGTATCTCACACAGGAATTCGTTGTTTTAGCATGTTGTCACCTATCCGATCTCGCAGGGCACGTTGGTCAACTTCGTCGGATTCTATACCATTCCGGGCGCAGAGGGGACGACATTCACGGGGAAGTGGGTGCAAGATGTTCCAGTTGAGGAGGTCATGGCATGTTATGCAGGATTCGAGCCAGAAGTACAGGCGCTCCTCAAGGTATGCTGATACAGCTCTAAATTCAATCCTGAGCGGGCTTATGATTTTTGGAAAAGTGTTTTGACAAAGCGTCTGCCTGGGCGATCCATATCTTAGATTCAGTACCGAAGAGTTCAGACGGTCCAGTCGCCATCATAGGCGACGCGGTGCGTTTGTTCGAACAATCATTTCATGTAAACGGTTGCTAAATAGTCTGTTGGACAGGCACATGCCATGGAGACCCATTTTGGGGCAGGTGCCGGTCAAGCCATGGAGGTGATTGCCACTCGGGATTCTCTCCGTGATCTTAAGTCGGCTCATTCACCTGTCTAGGATGCATATATCATCGGAAGGCTACTCACCCACCCACTCACGTCGCGAAAACACATACACACCGCACTTTCTATCTACGACAGCGCGCGTCTGAAGTTCGCTCAGGGCGTCGTGATCAGTGCGAGGATGGTGGGCCAAATGTATGAATTTGGAAAAGGTTGGGCGCCTCCGGTGCGGAGCACAGAACAACAAGAGGATGAGATCCGGAATGCATCTCCGCAAACACCGGAAGCTATAGATTGGGCGCAGAGGTGGGGAAAAGAGGTTTCAGGGAGGTGGTGTTGGCAGTGGGAAGCAAACATAGATGCGGATTGGGATCGGGCCGAGTCGCAGCTGAAGGTTTCTGTGCAGGCTACTGCGGTGATGGGCCGCTGTGAGGACACATCATGATCTTACTTGGCCCACATCTTTCAGACCAGGTCTCGTGGGGTCCGCGTCTTTTCTATGTCAATACATTGAATCATGTTATCGATCCAATTTTACTTCTTTTCTCCGGCAGCAAGGCGTGGAGCACAACATTATAGTATTTGCATCCCCCAGCTTCAACTTCGTGTTGTAAGATTGACAGAACGGACAAAAGGCATACTAGAACGCTCGAAGGAATTGCAGATTGTCGAATGTTTTGAGGGTGTTACGGTTGCGTCATGTTCGCGATACGATGTTTGAATTGTCTTTCATTTGCTACTTGACGATGGCTTATGATCATCTATAGGAAGCTACAAAGCTGAAGGCATCAATCACTTCGCAAACCGTGCTTCGTCTTCCGCTCAAAAGCATTCAAAAAGCGCGGCACAACATCCAGACCAGTATGCCATAGATAGACAATACGCAGAGGATGGTCATAGCCGTGCATAGATTCAACAAGCACCACGGCGAGGACCTTCCTTTGTTATGGCGCCTTTGACGAAAGATATACTGTATTCCTCTGCAGGGCTTAGCGCTCTTCCAACAACGCCAGTATATTAGCCACGCGAGTATGGATGAAGGGACGCAAGTGTCATCGCCACAGGGGTAAGTTAGTGAAGCCGGGGAAGGTGAAACCCGGTGAAAGCAAGCGACATCGTTGCCGCTCCACGTACGCGCGCAGCAGTGACTTGCGCGATACAGAGCGATGGAATGGCATGCAGAAGTCATGCAGAGGACCAAGGACATGTCTCTGCAAAGCTGCCAAAGGAGAAGAGCCGCCCCAAGAGTCAATGCTTTCATGCCGATGTATTACAGATTGTCTCCTGCGGTGCGCGACTGGGAGCCTTGGCTTCGGCGACGAGTTGGCATCCGTGGAGGGGGAACGCGCACGAAAAGGTAAGGAGGGAAGAAGAACTCGCCCTCGTGTTTTATTTCTCTTGTTTCTATCTGTTCCTGCCTCTCAGACTCATGATGCATGAAGTCGGACATTTTCCATGTACCCTTTCAGCCCTTGCGTGACGAAAATGTGACAGTACGCATGGTGTGACTAGTGGGTTGATCCGGCCCGCGCTTGCCCGCAACAACTAAGGTTGCAACGTTACAACTCACTGTCATACTCTATCCTGCTTTTGTTTCGGCCGCTCAGATCAGCGAATTCTCAAACATGGTTCATTCGACTCGTGCGCAGAGTGCTAATCTCGAATCTTCAAGCGAAAATGAGTCTGAAGCCGATGTGGTACGTGATAGTGATGTTCTCAGTGTCAAAGAATGATATGTAAATCACCATCACTTCAGGACCTTTCTGGACTTTTTCGCGAGGACGGGAAACCCGTTTATTTTTTCCTTTATAAATTGACCGAAGAGCGCCAGAAAGTTATCATTGACAAAATCCTGGTAATTCACTTTATGGTGACCGTGCATTGCACGATCAGACGCGAACCATTCTTACCATCCTTCACAGAGCCATGGAGGTCGCGTGACTCGATCAGAACAAGCAGCTTCCGTTATTCTCGTTTCTAAGCCGCTCGACTACGAACTTTACCACGACAAGTACAATTCCTCAAAAACGACATGGGTGGAGACATCTGGATTCGTCGACCGGTGCATCAATCGCGGTCGATATGAACATATCGTCATTCAAGCAGCCATTACTGGCGGAAGGTGACCATCGGTCGTCTTTGTACATCGTGCCTATCATTGAAGACACTGTGTAGACGAAGAGTCGAGTTCACTGACGCTGACGAGGATAATTTGTGCAAGTGGCTTGCTCTTCGTGTTCCATACAAGGAATATGGTGGGCGCGGTGGCAATGGCTTGTATAAGGACTTGGTTGAGCGGGTGCGTAAATTGAATAATTCTCGATGTTCTAATGGTGGACGTTGTCATCATGGTAATGATTAGCCTCAAAAATACGATCAATGCCTATGGGCAGAACATCATACATGGCAGTCGTGGCGTGAGCACTATCAGAAGAACGCAGATCGACTCGATTCAATCATTGAAGACCTCGTGAAAGCTGACCCCCCTCGAGCGGATAGCAAGGGCCAGTACGGGTACAGACGCAGTCTCGGTGCCCCAAAACCTGGACGCAGGAAGGGCTACAATCCATTCAAACGCAAGATCTATTTCACAAGCGATGAAGAGGATGCCGAAGATGTGAGTGATGGGATTTCTTCTTCCGAAGAGGAGAGGGATGGTGGCGATCAGGAGGAAATCAGTGCCAGGAAGCATGTGAGAGAAAGAATTGGACAGGAAGAAGAGGAGGAGGAAGAGGAAGAAGGAGAAGGAGAGCAGAAGCTTCGGAGATCCATCATCATTTTCTCCTCTGACGAAGAACAAGAGCTGGTGATTTTTTATGACCTGCAGATATGTGGTCCAAAAGCTGACGAGAATTCACGTCCAGAACGCGGAAGTAGAGGATGAAAGGCCAGGCGAATTTGATTTTCAGCCTGATGATTTGAACATATTTCCTCCTGAAGAACCGGCATGGCCATCGTGCGTGTTTATATCTTCGTTTTTTGTTATGTTCTCTAAGCAGCTTTCCAGAACCAACGCCAATCCTCCGTTGCGCGCACCGTCTCCATCTCGCAAAGCTCGCCCCGTGGTCGAAATTGTATCACGCCGTTTACCCAGGAGTTCCGCTCATGATGCTGAATCGCATGCTGTCTCTGCGAAAGACGCACCTTTTCGTAACACGCGCGCGCGTTCTCGATCTGTCGAGCCACCTGAAAGAACAGTGAAGAGGCAAAAGTTGTCTGGGGCCTCGAGGGATCGCGGCGAAACTCTACCATTGGTTAGAGAAGACGGAGAAGCCGACACACCTGAAGGCGATGATACAACTCAGGAGATTGCTTCTGTTGAAGCAAAGCTCTTTGAAGATGAAGGTATGCCAGTTACTGTCACTTCAGAGACTTCAGCTGAAGCTCACTAGATGATGTCGATGGACATCATGGTCAGCTGAGTGCCGACGATCGGCAAACGTCTGAACGGTTTCATATGATAGGAGGGCGTACACAGAGGGGCTCTGCAGCTACTCCACGAGCGCACGTTCCAAAGACGCGCGCCCCTGCAGCCAAACCCGTCAATACACTGAAGTCGCTTTCTCCTACGTCGAGTTCGGAAATCTTTCCGTCGCCAGACACAAGGGCCCGAGATGAAGCAGATAGAAGAGAATCGGCAGCCAAGCGACAGCCGTATATACCGCCAGCTGGGACACGGGCCAGTCAATATTTGTCGACACAGACTTCACGGCGTATCCGCAAGAAGTAGCTGAGCATTCATTCACCTTATTGCTATTCACGGAGCCGTCTGCATATACATTATCTTTAATTGATCCGATATACCAATTCCATTAATGAACTTACCTACCAGGTTCGCTCTGCGAATTATGCACTGAATACTATAATTGAGCTGTTGGGTCAGGCGTCCTGTGTCTTAATTTTACTTTAATCTCAGGCAATCTTGAGTGCTTGAGCGCTTGGCCTGAAGCTTGTCGAACGCCGCTCTAGTCAAACATCGTTGGAATAATGCAGTTTGGGCCAGTTTGGGTCCTGGGAGGCGCTGGGTAAGTCATGTCACGCGAGTCATCTCCTGTCATATCTCGGTCACTAGGTCACATCACGATTTTGGTTTTCAACGCCATCGTCAACAGCGAGCTATCCATTTCCCTACACTCTTCATCCTCCACATTGCCTTTTACTTTCCTGCTATTTCTTCATCGTGCGGTGCCTCGTAAAACCCGATAATTCTTAAAAGATGACTAACCTATCTTCAGGCTCTAAGCGTCCACATGAAGGCGGAAGCGAGTCGGAATATAACAAGAGACTACGTGAAGCCAAGGAACCCAGAGACTGGAGAGATGTGCATTTACGTTCACCAAGGCACAAGGGAGGGTCAGAAAGGAGAGGTGATACAGGATCTCGTCACCGAGGCGAACGCGGAGGGCGTGGGCATGAGCGTCGACCCAACCGCAACTACAGTCGGGAGAGAAGTAGACGAGAGGACTACGACAGGGGCAGAGACCGCCATCATCGTAGGGATGATGATCGCCAACGTCTAACACCCATTTCCCCCCGTGGCTCTACGAATGGACATTCACATCATTCCAAGGCTCCCGAATCGGACAAAGAAGAAGGCGAGTGAGTATTGCAACAATCTCAGTCGTCGTTCCAATCTCTCCAATTTCCTGATATTTTCGGCTGTATCAGAATCTCGCCTCATAGAAGCCCGGAACGCGCTTCTGCACCTACACCTACCGCCATCCCAATGCCATCAGCAGTTACATCAACTCCACCATCAGTCTTGGAGCCTGAGTTAGAATTATCAACATCGCCAATACCCGTAGAGCAGGTACTTGCTGCACGTCGTGCTAAGCGACAAGCCATTCTTGCCAAGTACTCCGGCGTCTCCAGCGTCAATACGATGGGAGCCAGTCCTAGTCCAGGACCAAGCAGTGCGGTCCAGCCGCCTCAAATTCCTCTTGCTGTTTCTGATCCCATACTTCAGTCTCGCAGTATTGATGGGACGCCTGATGTATCAGGCGTCACAGCGACGCCAACCGTCGAAAATGCCCGTCAAGTGAAGGATTCTTCCCGTAAGTGTCTGATCTCCATCCTACCTACTTATCTGAACTACTTCCATGCTGTTGTAGAGTTTGAGAAAGAGTTGTCTCCGTCAGCATCACCCACGCCTAATGTGTTCGAGCTTGCAAAAGAAGAGGACGAAGGAGTAGCACAAGCTGATGTACAGGCTCAGGCGCGACAAGAGGGCGGCCGTGAGCAGATCTCTGCTGCTGATTACGATCCTAGCCTAGACCGCCGTGAGGACGAGCAACGACGAGTACGTGGCGCGAAAGAAGAGGTTCAAGACGTCGAAATGATTGAAGAGGAAGAAGAGGAAGAGGAAGATTTTGACGACATGTTCGCAGCTTTGACTTCTGAGAAGAAGAAGGTGAAGAAAGTGAAGAAAGTCGTGGTACGTCTTCAATTACCGCCTTGTAAGTAATCTACTCATGTTGCCTTGTTAGAGACCGGCAGCTCCTGCTTTGATAACGACTACCTTAGATTCTGCGGCAGACTCCGAGGGCTATTACCAAGTTATCCTTGGTGAGCAGTTTGACGGTGGCCGATACCAAGTCTTCTCTTCACTTGGCAAAGGAATGTTCGCCAATGTGGTCCGCGCTCGAGTATTGTCTGGAGAACCAAGTGAAATTGGTAAGGAGGTCGCCATCAAGATTATTCGGAGTCAGGAGACAATGTAGGAGTAACAATAATCGGGAGACAGTGCATCGCTAATACACTCTCGTGTTCTAGGTTTAAGGCAGGCCTCAAGGAGATCCAGATGTTGAATAAGCTCAAGCAAGCTGATCCAGATGACAAAAAGCACATCGTTCGTCTTGAGCGGACATTTGAACACCGTGGCCACCTGTGTCTAGTTTTTGAATCTCTCAGGTAAGCACCTTCTTGAATCCTATTGCCGTATCCTCACACTTGTCGCAGCATGAATCTGCGAGATGTAGTCAAACGTTTCGGCAAGGATGTTGGTTTGAACATTCGGGCAGTGCGCGCATATGCTCATCAGTTGTTCCTTTCCATGAGTTTGCTGCGCAAGTGCAACATCATGCACGCCGATATTAAGCCGGATAACATCTTGGTATGTCTGATTGACTCCTGTACACGTTATAGCTAATTGTTAATCTATGAGAAGGTCAACGAGCAGAAAACTCTTTTGAAATTATGTGACCTTGGTTCTGCGTCTGACGCATCTGAGAATGAGATCACACCATACCTTGTCAGTAGGTTCTACCGGGCTCCCGAAATCAGTTGCGTGGGCAATTACCCTATAAACAAATATTCACGAAGCTCACAGCGCCGTCCTTTTTTTAGTTCTCGGCATCCCATATGATCCCGCCCTCGATATATGGTCCATTGGCTGCACGCTGTATGAACTATACACAGGGAAGATATTATTTCCAGGCAGATCAAACAACCAGATGCTCCTACTCATGATGGAGTTGAAGGGTCGCTTCAACTCAAAGATGGTCAAGAAGGCCAAATTTGGAGATCTCTATTTCGATGAGATGAGTGGATTCCAGAGTGTGGAGCAAGACCGTGTGACAGGCGGTGTGAGTCAAGGTCTTGTCTGCCCTATCACGACGTTCAGCTGACCGGTCTCTCAGGACATCATCCGCAAAGTACATATCGCGAAACCGACACGTGATCTTCGTGCCAGGCTTATGCCGGCTGCTTCGGCTCAGATGAAGGACGACGAGCGGAAAATGTTGACATCCTTCATCGATCTGCTGGACAAATGTCTAGCTTTGGATCCCGCCAGGCGAATTACGCCCAAGGAGGCTCTTGTCCATCCTTTTATCCGAGGCTAGTGGCTACGCCGTGCATATATGGACACTAGTAAGGAATGCATTCTGTATGTAACTGTAGTACTATTATATTCAATTTCATTCTGGATCTTGCTCACCTGGTCTATTTCGAGCGAACTTCATGGATATCAGGAACAAGCCGATGCCGTGACATCATCATGTGGGATGCGCCCCTCCACATTCTTCTCCGTATCTTCCCGCGTGAAGATTGCATATAAACACAACCTGAATGCAGTTGTATAGACACTCCTCTGCCCACTTGACTGTACAATGTCACAAGACCATAAGGTGTTACCGTCTTTCGACGAGCTGCCGCACTTCAAAGAATATTCTGGATGTGCTTGGGACGTGTGGGGACCCAATGACCAACTCGGAACCGTGAACCTACTCACAGACGACCTTGTTAAACAAGCGGCGCAGGAAGAGATCAGGTATATATCTTATGTCTCTCGCGGCGGTTACGAATTTCACAATATTCGAAGGACGGGCAGGGCTGTATCGCTCAACTGGTAAGTCGGATATACTAGCTTTGTAGGCTGGAGCTGATTCCTTGATTGAAGGCCTCTCAATTTTCCTGAGAAGGTGCTTGTCACGAAATTGAATTCTCCCTGAGTCAGACTTGATGTGTGCGCTGTTCCGCAGCCTTTATTTGGCAGGCGCGAGCCCCATATCAGGTCATTCCTCAAACATGACACCCCCGTAAGGGATGATGAAATACTAATTGTAAGGGTATCCTTATGTAAGGGACGCCCTAGCTCACTTTCGTACAGAACACCCAATCCGGAACTCAGTGGGATGGGCTGAAGCATTTCCCGATTTTGAAACATGAGATGTTATACACAGGGTTATTGTCGTTGTTCACTGTTCTTGAATTCCTTTCTTATTGACCATCCTCCACTACAGCGTGCCTGTGAGATCGCTGACGATAGGGCAGTTCGCCATGCCTGATCCAATGAATGTAGACCCTGAACTCATCAAACTTGGGATTCACAGTGAGTCCTACATTAGGTCTTACCGTGTTCCAAATTGGACAATTGCTTTTTCAAGATTGGGCGCAGCATGGGATCTGTGGCCGCGGCGTCTTCTTGGATTTAGTCCGATACTACACGAAGTCCAACACTCCCCTCCCTTACGACCCTTGGACCACTCATGGAATCTCTGTCAGCGACCTCGAGGCATGCGCACGCGAGCAGGGTGTCACATTCCGAAGGAGCGACATCTTAATTCTTAGGGTTGGCTTCATTCAAAGGTACAATTCTGCAAGTCAGGCGGAGCGGAACGGCTTAGCCGGCAAACCTGAAACATTGTATGTCTGCACATTTGCTGTCATGTCTGTCTGGCTCACTGATGTGTATTAGTGCTGGAATAGAGCAATCGGACGATATGAAGCGTTTCATTTGGTGAGTGCCTTTCCCATTACATTTATAGCACCGTGATGTCTTATTTTGGTTGAAGGAACAATCACTTCGCTGCAGTTGCATCTGACCAGCCTGCTTTGGAGGTGAAAGTCTGTTCAGCTTGACGTGTTATGTCGTAGTATTTCTCAGCCGAGATACACACAGAGTTGGCCACCAAAAGGGGGCGAATACCTACACGAGGTGATATTCGTTTTTATTTTATTATTTTATTTTATTTTTCTACTGACTACGTTTTCACTTAGACGTTTCTCAGGCGAGTGATGAATAGAGCAACGAAAATTTACCAGAAAACAGCTAATATTATCTACTAGTCTCTGGGGAATGCCGATCGGTCAGTCGTCCAAAACGCCCCGCGGGTATTTGCTCATACGCTCCTTGTTTGGGTTGTAGGCGAGCTTTTCGACCTAGAGGCTCTGTCAAAGATATGTGCCGACACCGGAAGATACACATTTTTCTTCTCGTCCTGGCCATTGAACATGCACGTTTATGTGTTCTTTCATTTCGAATATGGTGTTGATTCTTCTCTCAGACTGGGTGGAACGGCCAGCCCGCCGAATGCTGCTGTAAGCCTTCCCTTTCAACATCCTTTTCGATGCCTGAAAAAAGTACCTAGGCCTACTTCTGAACTTCCGATAAGTGGATCAGTTGAAGCATGAAATCAAGAGTGTACGAGTAGCGTCGATGAATCTAGTTGTTACTATCTGCCTTCGTCAACTATAGTACAAGGACCGCGGGCAACGAAACAGAAAGAATCAGTCGGAAAGCGACCGGTATGTATACACGAAGGAAAGCATCGACATCTTAGACATTTGCTTGCTATCTTGGCCCAAGAGATGGGTAAGAGGAAGTAATCGACTGGACACTTTGGGCTCATGAGAAGAATAAGGGGGAATGACTTATCAACATGTTGGGGGGCGCGAGGAGCGGAGCGTCAGGAATCGAGGAAAAGAATTTCATGGTCATTGTTTGGAAAAAGATCCTTCCACTTGGTTATCCTCAAGCTCTCCAGAGTCGCAAGTGTTCCCTTCGGTATGACCCTCTACGACATGTTCCGCGTGTTTGACCTTCAGCATATCCCAAATAGATCGTCGGCAACCAGCATCATCTACCTCTACGTCCACGTCAAGTTCCATCTTTACAAATTCCGACGTATTTTGTGCGTCCAAACCTGATTCTGCATCCCAAGTGCTTTTGATAAAATGCCATATGTCTTCTGATTCTTCATACTGAGCGGCATCTCCATCCTGGCATCCTATGCGGGAGAGGTAGTACAATTGTAGAAGGAGATCCCAAGGTTTGCTTCGCAACGAATGTATGTTAAGTCAGAGGGGTAGCGGTAAACAATCTGTGCTCAACACTCCGCGCAATCTCACTCACCTGGTGTTGATGTGAAAGGCTCTGGGTCAACCATTTCAATGAGATTCATCCATCTGTCTTCCTGGATCTCCTCTTCGGGAAGATGGCGGTCAGATATATTGCTCGGTGAATACTCGTCCTTCCATCCAGGGAAGTCATCGACAAAGGGTGACGAGGAGAGAGAAGGGTGGTATGGGGATGAAGGTGGGCTGATCGCCCCATCGTCACAGTAAATTTCTCCTTCTCGAGAGACCAAATATATGCGGCTCGGAAGGCATAGAGTGTCATGGAAGTCATCAAGATCGCGAGGCAGTGATGCTGATTCAAGCACTCGAAGAACATTCAGTGGGGTATATGCGAGTAATGGTGGCGTCAAGGTATTGGAGTTTACGGCAGTATTAGTAGGGACAGTCGTACAAGTGTTGTCGCCTTCCAGAGTTAAGAGAGGAAGCATATCATCTGCTAAAGACTCCTGCGTCAAAGGCAAATCGATGTGAGACGGCTCATCAGTGGAATCCACGAGAAGTTGCTTCCTTTGGCGATTTGGCTGATCAGCAGATAGCTTTTCGTCGAGGACATCGTTAGACATAGCATGAGTGGACACAAGCAAATTATCATTGTCGACAGAATTAGACATGGTTTTTGATTTGTTGGCAGAACGCTTTTTGCGAGAAAACCATTTGTTGACAATCGAGGAGTCTATTTGATGGGCTGAAGACCACGCACGGCGGGATTCAAGGGAGGGGACACCCTGTTCGGCAGCCCAGAATTCGCAAAGCTCAGCGATCTGATGAGAAGTTAGCCTGTTGCCCAAATGTGTAAGCGGAGCCATCGTTGTAGGGACACGATGCTGGGGTGGAGATATACGAAGATGACAGTAAATCGTCTGATAGGATAGTGAGTTCCAGCAATCTGATTGGGTACATAGAATCCAGCGAAATCCCAGTTTGTCTAGGTTTGTATGTTCTAAGATGATGAAGCGGTACAGTATGAGCTCAGATGGGAAGAGGAGGAACTGGAACCAGGCGGCAGCAATTGCCTTTTTGGTCATATTCACCTTCTGCTGACTGCCAATCTGCGAAATTATGAACGCGCAAGCGCAGAGAATATAATTAGAAGAGAAAACTTAATATGCTGTTCATAAGGGTATGTAAAAGAAGAATAAGAAGTTGCATCCACGACATGGCGCCAAAGGCTCTACGAGTAGCACGTCACTGGGTGCAGTTGTTAGAGCAGCATACATCTCAAACCGCCATGCTATGTCTTCGGCCCCCATCACCTTCTACGAGGCGCTTACCTGATTGAGAGCTACGCCGCCGGCCTTCAGTGTTTACCCAGCTCGACTTGCTCATCCCCGATGCAAATTCAGCGTCAGCCTGTGCACCTTCACTTTCATCCTCTTCTTCAGGTGGGAGGCGCGGTCGGGACTTCCGACGTTTGATGCTCGGCTCCCCTTCAGTCGTATAATCAATGGGCGCTGCGTCGAGGGATGATCGAGGGATGTTATCGGGGTTCTGTTGCAATGACGTAGACACGCGTTTGGAGGTGGGGTTCGGTTCCGGTTTGCGCATTTTACTGTACAAGATAAAACGTAAGAGGTCCATCGTTTACATCGGTGGACGTGAAGACACAGACGTATTGAGCTTCGGTTCAGCATAATTGATGCTCTTGCGCGTACGTTTCTCCCGCCCCCCTGGAACTGGCATTTCGGGATCCATAAATGGCGTTGGGCTGGAACTCCTCGGCGTCGGGAGATAATATGGTGCTGGCGTGGTAGCAGGAGTTGATAATAATGGTCGTGTCGATGTCGACGTTTGGGTCATAGCAGAAGACGGTGCATCAGTATCTGGGCTCCGCTGCCGTTCGCGATCTGCTGATGCAGAGACGGGTAAGAAGATAGTACACCCGGGGGAAGCATCTTGTTGGGACAAATATACACATGGAGTGACTCACCCAAATTATGCATATCGATCGGATGAAGAGAGGACCTGCTCCCTAAGGAATTTGTGACATCCTTCAACCTCGACTTGCTCCTCTCCGCAACGTGAGACCCACCGAATTCATCATCGTCTTTTGTTCTTCTCTTCTCCCGGTGCCTTGACTTCACATTTTCCGGAGGGGATTCGATCTCCCGCAGCTTTGACTTCCGCTTCCGCTCCTTCCTCAGAGTCCTCTCTAATTCCTCTTCTACATCTTCTTGAGCTATGTCGATATCGCCGTTCATGGCTGCCATCTCCTCCTCCTCTTCTGCAAGCCCTGCCTCTCGCCGAGCTGGTGATCCGAATGCGGGACTTGGAGGACGAGGAGACGACGCTTCGGATCTAGACGAGGACCGCGACGATCCGGCCATTGGCGTCGTGTTCACAGTCAGTAAACCGCTTTGTCGTCTTGAGATTCTCTTCTTTCCGAGAACCAGCAGATGTTCATCGACGTCCACGTGGATGGTCGCGACGATTGGTGGCGGCGGTGGTGGTGGCGAAGCTCGGGAGGGAACAGGAAGGCGAGACGTCGCAGACGAGCTTGACCGGGATCTCTTGCGTCGCATTACAGGTGATGGGCTTGACTCCATATCTATATCATCGGCATCAGATACAACCTCATCCGCTTCGAATATATCGGGGAAGTTAGGGGCTCGTGCGAGACGATTGACATGGGGAGAAGCGTCAGGGTCGAGGATCGGCTTGCGTGGTGGTTGTTTTGCTTGCTGCGTGTGTTTCGAGGGCGATGAAGGCTTTCCGGGTGGTATGCTGAAATTCTTGCGAATGACTCCGAAGTGTTTCAGGAGCGCGTGTGTCTATAATTGGGCATATGCGTCATGAACGAGACTCTCAGAGGTGAGAGTCTTGATATTGAAGGCGTACGGCGGTTTCTGCATCTGATATAACTCTCTGAGACCTCTCTTTCTCCTTCTTCAGTTGCGTTGCGAGCGCAATCTCGGATGCTCGAAGACGGAGGTTCTCGACGTACAGTGCTGATATTTGCGCGTTGAGTTCTTCAATTCGAACGCTCAACGTCGAATTAAGCCTGAAGACAGCAACGCAATTATGCCCCAGTCAGGACAAACAAAGCTGTCACTTACTTCGTTATATGCTTGTTGGCAAGCAGGAATTTCTTCTTGACTGGAGCGATCGTGCCACCGCGTAAGTTCACACTGATCAAGAGGGCTCTGACGTTGTGTAGGAGGCACGTACAGTTCTCAAACTCCAGGAGTGCATCATTCTGTCGGAAATTAATTGAAACGCGCGATTCGCGCCTGCTCATCATGCCCCACGGCGAGCAGAGAGGGGAGATGGGCTGTGGCAGCCTCCAGACACGCGCGAATGCCGAAAACAACAGCCGTTTCACGTGCGTCACTCACGTGGGCGATAGAGGCACCGAACCTTAACCATCGTGCACCTTGGTTGGAGGAAGACGAAGGATCATGATGCCCAACAAACACCATAGAAAAGATCAAGCGTTCGTCATAGGCGCAGATGGGATCAGTAGAGTCGACAAGCATCTAACAGCTTGATCGAGTAAAATCTGTGTAATGTGACCGAGGCGAAAGGCCAGAATCAAGGAATAGCGCTCAGCCAACAGTAAGGACCAGATCAAATCAAGGAGATTTTCGAAGGAACCAGCAAATCACGGACGCAATACATGAATCAATAACTGAAGAATAGTAACGATATCCACGCCAATATACAATAATCCAAACAACGGTGTGCGCTTGCATTTGTCGCTGCTTATTGTTCGACATCCGCATTATCCGGGCGAGCGATGTTGTCCTGTTCATCCAACGGCGGTATATCCCTTAACCATGCTCCAAAGTCTACGTCTCTTTCCAGAAGCTCGGAGACCCTATCGATATTTCCCTCCACGTCGAACTGCGAATTATACCCCATCCCGAGATACCCACTACTATTCTTGCGTTCAAGCGTACCGGCCGCACCTGGCTGAGTTGAGATGAGGTCGGGAGCAAATCCCGACGGATGTACCGTATAATCGGGGAAGAGGGGAGAGGGAGAGGACGTTGGACGGAGCTGTGGTGAACCCTCCGACGAAGAGCCCGAGGCCGGGGAGGAAAAGTAAGTTCTAGTGCCAGGGGGTGGCGTTAGCGGTCGGTCGAGATCTTTGCTCTTGCCCTTGCGCTTCGAATCGTCAGTCTCGTCATGCCCGTAAACCGATGACCCCTTGCGTGATGGTGGTCGTGGCCGTGGCCTGGACCGTCGAGACGAGGCGAGAAGCTGCGAAAGCGTTGGCAGTGCCTGTTTATCAGGGGTTGTAGGCAGTGGTAGGCCTTTAGCATTGCCCAGACCATTACCAGACTCCTCTGGTGCGATGGGCGGTGGGGGGCTTGTTGGCGGTGTTTTACTCGCTGAGCGCTGTTTCTTGATGGAATGCAACGCCCGTGCAGAGACTGGCGTGGGACTGGATGAGTGTGGACGTTTGCGAGAAACCGGGGAGGACGGTGATGAGGTGATTGCGATGGTCGCATAGTCGGGTTGCGACAGAGGCGAAGAAAGAAAAAGCGGTTCAACGATGGGGATGGGAGGAGGTTTGGTCTTCGGTTGTGCGCAAGGGATGGGGGCCAGCGGTGTTGATGTAGGAAGATGAGACGGGAACGACGGGGGAAAGAAAATCTTCATTGTGATGTCAGAAATGCTGCCACACGAGGTAATTTGACATACCTCGGAAACATCATCAATCCGCTGAGCTCTTACTACAGGCCGCGGTCCCGAGCCGGGTCCAGGTATGGGAGTGGGGCCAATGTCGCTGACCGGTAGCGAAGGCGTGTCCTTCGGAGTAGGACTTGGCAACTGAGAGATTTTGGGAGCAGGGTCGACTTGAGCTTCTGACGGACCCGGAATGTTCACGTTTCGAGAATTATTGAAGTACCGGGATGTAGTCTGCTTTCCGGAACCCTTATTTGAGAGTGTAGCGGCGCGCTTCACGACCGGAAAACCGAGAGGGGTCGAGCGCTCTGATACATCGCTATTACCTTTGCCCTTGACCCCCTTCATGTGTCCTACATCGCTGGCCTGTGAGGCTGGGGCACCGCCAGCGTTGTTCTTCTCTTTCGTGACAATCTCTTCGCCAAGAGTAACCAGAGGAGATGGGGGCCTAACAACCTGTTCATGCACTGTCTCCTCCATTTCACCTTGTTTGGTCTTCTCTCCTCGCATCGCAGTCTCTTCTCGGTTCTTCTCCCAAGCCACCCACTCCTCGTCTGTTTCTGCAAGAAACCATTCTCTATCCCCCATTGGCTTTGGCTCGAGATGGCGCATCCCTGCACCTTGCCATCGTCCCCTAGTGCACCCCAGCTTGGTTAACCTTGCGACATGTGCCCACTTCCCCATTGATGCATCGCCCTTTGCAGCCTTCACAGCATCGCAAATCTTCTGGCGAATCTCGCCAACATGATTCTCGTCCAACTTCGGCGAAGAGGGAGGGCATAATTCTAATGGGGTAGCGGCTAGTGCGATATGCCGCTGGGAAAGCAGGGTAATCCATGAGGATGGCGTTGATGAGGGGGTCGCGTTTGACGAAGACGGTGATGAGGAGAAGGGGACAGAAATGGGAACTGGTGGAAAGATAGGCGTGTAGATTGACATTTCTCCAACTGAGGGCGCACTGTCGTTCGACCTTCTGAATATCCGTATTCCAAGATGGCCCACAAGGCTTTCGAACAATGGGAATAACCAACACAATCCCAACTCCACCCGAAGTCCTGAAGTCCTGTCAGACGGGTTCTCTTTCAAGGAAAAAAGGACCTCACTCCAGAAATGACCAGGTGAAGAGATAAGTTACAGGAACAATACAAGTTGTGGCGTCGGTAAGCGATTCAAACCCAAACCGGTCTGTAACATGTGACCACCGTCCTCCCACGACCTCCCACGACACTCCCACGACACGCTTCCTTACGCTTCGTACAAAACAAAACAAAACATTTCTAGAGTAGCTTTCCAACCTTAATCAGCTGCTCCGGGAGTCATGGTGTACTAGGATGTGTCGAAACTCAGTTGCTACAATGCGACATAGTTGCAAGATGAAGCGCTGATGAAACTCATGAGATTCGTATTCATAGACCACACTGTGTTCGACGTTCGACGTACAACTGCGCTCGAGCGAGCGCTTGGCCGTCATGCAGCATTCGTATTCGTCAAGAGTAGCCATTATCTAAAATACCTGAACCTGCACAGTTGACTGCATCCTATCTATTCATCTAGGAAAAGTAAATTCGAGACCTTCAGCTTATTCGACTCAGAGCTCGTAAAGCAATCACCTGGCTCAGGGCTGTACCACGGCATCCGAACCAGTCCTAGTTCGGATGAAAGGTTGCTCGAAGTTCGTTCCGGTGTTCTGTCACGACATGCCACAAAGACAACAAGTATGAGTGGCCAGGAGTGACTGAATCTCCAAGCTGTGGCAAAAAATTTGGCGGATCCCAACTAACTCATGCAATCGCTGGAACCTGTCGAATGCCATTGAAGAGGCAATCACGATCTTCCAGTAAGCAGACAACATAGAGCGGAGCACACCGTCCTAGTCGGACTTGGGGTGCACTTCCCGTGCCACAGCCGTGGTCTTCATAGAACTTGTCCTTGGAATATGCCATAATGTAGCGGAACAATTCCGATTGGCAGGGATGCAATTCTTGAGCAGCGCACAATGACAAGCTTGACGACAACAAGTGACAACTTCGGTGATAAAGAGCAACAGTCATAGAGAGAGAATGCCGGAAGGAAGGTCCTCCTAGTCAGGAAAATCAGGTTCCATGTATATTTAGTTCCTGCGATGTCGAAGTCAGCCAGTGTGAGCATTGGTATGAACTTAATGATAGCGATCATCAATCACTTCGTATGTGTACCTGCAGAATCGAAACAGCCAACTGGCGCGAAGATTCTAAGAAAAAAAACACGGATCTTTCAATACACCGAGTCACACAATCGCCGCGCAAGTGTGGGGCCTCACAATTTTCCATGTAGAATTAGACCCTGGAGAGAGTGTTGCAGCGTTGTAAGACGTGATATCCCCATTCTAAGTCGCTGAAATCATCAGCTGAAAGGGAACAACAGTACACGAGGCGGCAGGCATGGAAGGCAATGGAGTCTTGTACGGACATGCATTATGCGATAGGGTAGACAATGTGACGGAAGGGTCTCAACGAGAATTTTGAGGATGTCGCAGATTAATCCAGCGAAGTTGAAGACACGAATAGTATTGCATTACGATAGCGAGTTCTCTTTCGGACGGCACAGAATTGATAGCAATAAGGTCTTGTTCACATGAGGAGCAGGGTATTACCTCCCGCGAGATGCGCTTGAAGATGACTCCGTGCTATCGAGCGAGCGTTTGAAGGAAGAACCTCTTGCCTATCAGAAACAACCTGCTCACCGAAGAATACCTATCGGGGTTTGAGGGCCGCTCAGTCTGGGATGAGGGCCTATGGAAGGTATCGCGTGAATCGCTTTGGGGATGAAAGATCCACCGGCATAGCAATTGCAGTCGTTTGTGCGCCCATACGGGTCTTAACATCTGCTTCACCTGTCACCGCGGGTGTCGCCTGATCATAGATCAATCGAGCATCCCATTAAAAAACTGCTGTCTGCAAAGATAGAATGGGAATTTTGTCCTCCGGTTCAAAGTCAGAGAGCACCTGAGAAAGACGTACTCAGCTTGCATTTGATTGATCCTGCCTTTCCGTGGTTGATTTCCCGGGAATCAGTTGACGAAATTGTCATACAGCACGGATGGTATCAGAAGCATCCAACCAATGCGATCGTCACGAAGTAGACTTGTGAAATGAGCCGACGGTCTATGCAAACGAGACTTTCTTCCTGATTGGCGTACTCTGCGCATCATTGGAAACCGAGATGTCAACTGCGTTAGCGCGCGATTGCTTCTGTTTTGATTCTCTTCGCAACTTCGTCTTCGCCTTCTTCGCATCGCATTTCCGAGACAGTAAGATAGCTGTGGCGTCCTTCTGCATGAATCGAGAGTTGAGAGTGAAACACCATTCAAGGTAACATCATGGAGCACAATTACGTACTAGTTTAGTCCGCGCAGCGCTCCTCGTCTTACGGTCATCCTTCGGTGCCTTCTATTCAATGCACAGGAACGGCCATAAGTACTTGCTCGACCTGATCATAAGCTGTGACAGAGGGCATACCTGTGCTTTGTTGATTTTCCCGACCTTCTGTCGAGTTCTGTCCTCCTGCGCTTCTCCAATGGAAAGTGCTAACGCCAAAGATGCATCCTGCGTATATTCAACAACAGCACGTAAGTGTCAGATGATAGTAGAGTAGCACAACAAACAGCGTACGTTACCTTTTGGTCCATATATTTACTAGCTGTTGGCCCCTTTTTGCGGATTTTACTCGAAGACGAAAGATTGACCATGACCCTGCGGCCGAAATTCACGGGTAAGGGGAGTTTGTTTAGCTCATATGTGTAAGCTACATACATGAATCGAGAGTGTCGGAAAATAAAGCCAAGATATTGCGAACGGTGGCGTCGCGCGCGGTTTGGACGCTGGACTAATCACGGTTGGTGGCGGTGCTGGCAGCGCGTAGGCTTACCGTGAGAAAATCGCATCAAGATCTTCCACGTCGGTTCTCCTCATGTTCTCCTACCGCTTTTCCTTTGATTGATGCTTCACAACATGAATACCCACCCTCACCGCAACAACCCAGAACAACAAAACGGTGGCGATGAGTTGTCTCCTTGCTGGGCTATCCGGATCTGTTCTCAGGGACTCTTAACATGACGGTTTCAAACTGCGATTGGTTACGTATTCTCTCCTGTCGCAAATGGTTCAGGCATCTATCCATGCGGGGCATGGTAAGATGGATAGCGACACTAGAAACTTGGCGAGGCTTTTGAAAGATACGAAAGATTGGCACACCCGCCAGCTATGTGTCGTTTCCAGGGCCGAACAGGTGTGTTTCTAAATCCATCCGAGGCAGACGTCAACGATATATATGATCCTGACCGAAACTCATTCACTGAGATGTGGGTCCGCATGGATATTGATTTTCTTGGAGCGGGCCTCATGTGAACGATTAAGGAAAAGCAACTTGCTCAGCTGACGTTGTTCGTTCAATGCGAGCCATCACATCTGGATCCGGTGTGGTCGAGTCGAGTTCTCAGCTGCTGCTTGACTGGCATAAACCCGTTCGGTATCATGTCTCTGTGCCCCGTTTCAAAGCTTAGAAGTGACGAGATGATATGATGCCTCCCCGAAGCCGATTCGGGAAGCTGTACGCCAACTTTGGTCCCCGTCGCTGTTCAAGTATAAAAGCAACCTTTGCCTTCACCCTTCAACCATCGACACCCTTCATTCCAAGCAACCTCACAAGCCACTGCCTACCCATCCTTGCAACATGTGCCACTTCAGACGGTATGTCGCTGCTTGGAAGGCCTTTCCTCGTGTTAATTGTCATTCTTTCGTCAGAGTTAAGAATCTTTTTCTGTACTGCGGCCATTCTCAAGAATTGGTACGCTCCGCCCTTCTCCTGCCATTGTACAGCTCTTTGCTTACTGTCGTCGTTTCATAGCCTGAGCAGCTTGTTCGTATTTCGTCGACCAGAATGCCAAGGGCAGCACTGATAGGAATGCAGATCGAATGCGAGAGTACTACCTGCAAGTTCAGCCGGAACCACCCAAATAACTGTCGCCCACCCACCTGCAAAAACACTTGCTGGCAGTAGTGCGTATATCGTTATTCTGCTCCTCCCAAAATTTTCATGGGTTTTTATCACGTCTCCGCGTCTTCCGAATCCTCCTCGCTCCTCACCAACATTCATCGCGTCCCATGCTTTACGCACCCCTCTAGTCGGCAATTCCCCGAACAGTATGGTGCGCAACTCGCTTGTGAGCCCAAATTATGTCGAACTAATTTGAAACTTAGTTCCTCAAATTGCAAGCAAGTGTCCTACCTGTGTGCAGTACGGGCGGTGAGCTCTGATATGGTCGAGAACATCTTGTTTCAACATACTACGCCTATCATGATGGCACTTGTTAGATGTCGAGCGTAGCTGTACACTATTTATGTTTCCACGGAGCAATGTCACACATTTATGTATGGAATCATATCCTCGTTCCACGAGCCATGCATAACCATGTGGCGACGGCTCATCAGCATGATTTGAAGAGGTTTAGATAGCAGCTCTCGACGCTTTACGATGCGTGCCTTCCGATGCGCAGTAAGGAATTTCGACTATTAGCTAATGAAACGACGATACTGATTAGAGAAGGGCAACGGATCGAGCCTATGCCAGCATCATTTCGCGAGGCAAGGTACTACCATTGCGGTGTCATATCGTTGATAACCTCGCAGCGGGAGGAAGGGAGCATGTCGATTGCTTCATAGGGACTGACTATACATGGAAGCGAATAGAGAGCCTTGAACCGCATAGAGTCAAAAAGTGACGTGATGCTAATCAATTAATCAATAGCCGTCTACTTATTTTCCCCTTGCGGCGTTATTACCTCCTAATCTTTTGCATCGTAGCGTCTCTAGGAACTGTTATTATGAAGCCCATTGGCTACGGTTTTGAGGTACATTACTAGCAAGTACATATAGAATAGTGCTGTTTGTGTTGTGCCACATTTTTCGCTGAGTGTAGGCAAAGAGCTAAGGATGCCAAATGCAATGCCGGTATGTCCCGTATGACCAGGAACGAGATAGCATATGACACTCTGCGAAAGGCATAACTTGTCAGAGCCAGATCTGGCATCTTCCCCCAGAAGTTCTAAATTCATTGAAGCGAGACGAGGAGTCTTCGGGATCAGATAGTTGACGGGGACCCATTCTTCGTGCCATCTTTCCCTGCAGGTATCACAAAAAGCTTATTTTGCAGGTAAATTCTGATGCGATAGAAGAAGAAGACACGTACCCGATGTATGTCTACTTACGGGATAGACTGATGGTGTCGAGCTGCACGAAACTTTAGCGGCTGCCCGTCAGGCTACTGTGAAACATATGTTTCGAGCCTGCAAGTTGTATTCGGACCTCACCACTCCAATGCCGCGGGACGCTAAACAATACTTGTCTTAGGAGGTCACGGAGCGGGCCGCGACCTGCCGCGACGGGCCGCAAAACACGTGAGAGGTGTAGTGAAGTTGTGTTTGCATGTCTCATACGCCAACGTTCAATATTTCAATGTCAACGGCAGTCGTTCTTCGCTATCAAATCTTGAGTCAAAATATTCCATCGAGGATCGAGGGGAGCCGGATCCAGGGTTTCGCGCTCGTGGTCGAAATTTCCCAACAAAAACCGAGGTTGATTGATGCCTTCATAAACGGATCATTTACATAGACGGCAAGAGATCGTTCGGTGTTCGTAAACGTACATGTGGGCACCTTCTAGATGGATATGTGCTCGTCCAGGGACGAAGTTGTCTGTTAGACTATGTTAGAGCTGCGCCGCATTGGGAATGGTTCAACACCTGATCTGTGCAGCGCGGAGATCTCTGCTTGGGAGAGTCACTATGCACGAATGGGATTATGGAATTATGCCATGAGCGGGGAGTATGAGCTGCAATGAATGTCGTCAAACTGAGGAAAACTAAATGCAAGGTGAGCGCTGGTTCGCCGCTGTGTTCGGGTCCGACGAACCCCGGCAGCACGTGCCCATGCGTAATAGGGACCGCCACCGCCGTGTGGCTGCGGCCTGCTCTTCAACCTGAACCACCAACTCGCGTTCGGTCATGTCCGTGCAAAGCGAGCGCGATCCCTTGCTTCATTCTGATCTTGGATCTATCTCATCTACAACAATTGCAAAGCAACGACCCGGTCCCTTGGAAATTTCAAAATCGACTCGTACAGGAATTCTTGCGGGCATTTGGGTCGCGACTTTTCTGTCTGTGCGTCACCCTTGGCTTGCACCGGTCCCCTCCTGCATTCATATGTCAATGATTTGAATGATATCTAGTCACTCAACAGTATGTATTCACTTCGAGTGTCATGCCTTGTAGGATCTGACAACCTTACATCCAATTCCTGCAGCGACTTTGGTTGCAACCTGTGAGTAAATTGATGTCTACATGTATGAAGGACGCGAGGATGTGGGGACGTTATTCGTCTAAGGCCTGTACATGAGCTCTTGACTCTGTCATCTTTGTTCGAACAAGTCTCCTTTGTGCCGCACGCAGAAGCCTGTAACAAGTCTTGCTGGTATAGGATCTGATGACAATTCATTGGAACCATCCTGCCATCTACGCCTTATGTCTCCGCCAAGCTCTTCAACCTCAGCGCAAGGGAGGCTCGAGCGACATAGTTTTAGGTCTCAGCTTTTCCCCGAGTCTTGAACCTGGGGAGGTACTACGGGCTATAGGCGGCCCGTTGCACCTGCTCTCCCTGTGTTATGACCATCTGCACAGGCATTGCAGGATCTGGCACGAGGAAATCAGAGTCATGGCTTCAGCTATAGAAAGCATGCTTCCATGCATGGGTCATCGGCTCGATACAGGTTACCCACTTGTAGGGTGTTTCATCACTTCAATTTTTTCTTTGAAATGTTTGAAGCATGTCGTAGCTAACAATGGCTTTTGGAAGTACTCCCGGGCATCTCCTCTGAATTTCAAAAGTCCAATCAAGCCAGTTGGCTTGGCACAGCGTAAGGCGCTCAAACAACTATTTTTCTGATTTTTTCTTGACCTCGGTTCGTAGATATCTTCTTGCCACATGTACTTTCACGCCTCTTTATGGTCGTTTGTGTAACGTCATGGGACGTCGAGGTGCGAATCAGACAGCTGTATTTTTTGCAGCCTTAGGAACGCTGGCATGTGGCCTTTCGAGTAACATGTCTATGCTCATCGCTGCGAGATTCGTAAGCCTCGGCTCTTATTTGCATTGTCTCTCATTCATCTTCGGACAGCTTGGCGGTCTCGGTGGGGGAGGGATTTATACAACTGCAACGTAAGCTCATCGGGTTTCGCCTCTACTCATTCGCTCATCTCACCTTCTATGGAATCTTAGAATCATTACGAGTGACATGTACAGCATGAGAGTACGCAGGTTTTTCGAATGTATAGAACGAGATAATTCATCTTCGAGTTGTGTAGTCCCGCGGACTTACTCAAGGCGTTGCAAGTGTTTTTAATGGGGTAAATTTTTGTATCATCACCTTTCATACATTATATCTTGCTCAATCAGAAGTAGCTTGGTATGGGGCTAGGGGGTCCGCTAGGAGGCATGATTAGCGATCGGTGCGTTCGAATTTCAATATATCCATTGCGCATCTCACGCGCAGTCGTTGCAGTTTCGGGTGGCGCTGGGCTTTCTTATTGCAGATGCCGCTCTTTATGCTGTCGTTCTTCTTGACTTCAATCAATCTAAATTACGTCACGCCTGTGAGTTTTTTTTTCTGATCTGTCATGATCTTTAATCTCATATAATTATCTTAGGGTAGGAGCAAGAACACGAAGGAAGTCCTAAAGAGGATTGATTATGGGGGAAGTGCTACATTATTGGGAGCGGTACGTGTCGTTCGATACTTTGATTTGCACACCATATTCATCGATCGTGGGCAGGTACTATCATTCCTTTTATTCTTGAGTAACCGTTATAATGAGGAACACGAGGTATGTCCTTCGAGATTTATGCACACACGACCTGATGTTCGTATAGTGGAGAGATGCATCAGTCATTGTGCCTTTTGTCTTGGCTTTTGTCCTATTGGCCACATTCGTCGTTTTCGAACTACGTGTCGCCAAAGAGCCCATGCTTGCACCCTTCTTGCTGAAGCAAAAGATCCCTGTCTTAGTTGGCATCAACAATTTCCTGGTTGCCAATTGCAATTTCGCAATCATGTATTTTTTCCCCATGTGGTTCCAGACGGTCCCCTTGACTAGCGCGTCTGAGGCTGGTACGGTCTTCGCCATCATCATCTGTTGTGGATTGCTGATTTTACGATCAGGACTGCACCTCCTCCCCAATAGTGTTTCGATGTCTCTCGGATCCATGTTTGCCGGGTAGGACGGTTGTCTTGGTTCGTGTGTCTTCCACTCTGACACCATCCGTAGATGGATGATGCATCGCACCGGCAAGTACAAGAAGATCAACCTTATTTTCGGCTTCTTCCCTTTCATAGCTGCGGTGTCCATCACAATGATGAAGGAAGACTCGCCTCCTTTGCAGCAGTGGTTAAGTATCGTGAGTCGTGATTGCCTGCGAATAGTGCGGTGACTGACATCACAATCAAGATACCTCTCGGGTTTGGAAATGCTGTAGTCTTGCAGACCATGCTGAGTAAGTTTATTATGTTCGCAACATATTCTCCTTGTCCTGAACAGGGTTCTTTCCTACAGTTGCTCTACTGGCGCATCTTCCACGTAAGTGCCGCGTCTCACCTCGATAAAATTGATTCTTAGAGACCCCAACGTAAAGAATCTGCGATGGCCGTAGGGACTGGGTTTGGTCAATTGTTTCGGGGTCTTGGTACGTGATGCTTGTCCTGTCTACGGTACACGGGCGTCGCTTACTCGCCAGTGTCGAAAGGCCAAGTTTGCGGTGTCGGCGTCTCCTCAGCTATCTTCCAGTCAAGATTGGATGCTGAATTACGGCGTCGGATACATGGGCCCGATGCAGACGAGGTATGGCACAGCCTTTGATGCTCTCCCTCCTGTGCTCACACGGCCTCGTTTCTAGATCCGGAAGAACATTCGTCATTCTGCTCGTCTTGTGTCCAGCTTGCCCCCGAGGCTTCAACGCGACGCTCGCGAATCATATGCACTTGCCTTGCGCTCGGTCTTCATTGTAGCCGCGGTATCAACATTGCTTGCCTACCTCGTCCGCCTACCAGCACGTGTCTTTCCCAATATCGGTGTTTTTTTTCTCACTTGGCATCTTGTTCTACCCAGATACCTGAAAAGGTGCTTGAGCATCAACCGCCGCAGCCGCCTGCAGAAATTCGAACAGATCTTGAGGAACCGCCGTCCGTTCGAGAGACCCCGTTCCATAGTGACGACGAAATCGAAGACGAAGAGCCAGCATTGGCGACTCAGCCAATTCCTGTATTGACCACGCAGGACCGGCGGCCTCGGAGATTGTCTACATATGAATCTTCAGACGGGGGCATGGACTTGGAAAGCGATGTCATCGGAGGATCGGCCAGACGTTAATCACGAGTTTATGTTCTGTTTTGTAGCCTTGTGTGTACTTTCAGTATGTCAGGATTCCCAACTCATTAGCGGAATAGAAACTTTAGTTCCTTGCGTGTTCCGACAACATCAGGGTTCACATGATCACAGCCGAATCCAGTGCAGACACTTCCAAGTGAACTTCCAAGCACTGCACACAGACGTGGCCATAGGAAAGTGACACTGATGACTCGCAGCCCCACAACGTATGATGTGATTGCGGCTTGACATCAGCAGCTTCTGCGCCAGTCAGCAAGCCCGTTCTTCAACTAGCATCCTAATCAGGTCACGGCGCAGCCAGCTACCGTGTTTAGGCTCCCTTGTATTCATGCATCTTCACAATCATCAGACAGGGAGATCATGTTGTGTTAACGCTAAGATCAAGGGTGAACCGAAAGTGTTCATCGCTCATCTTCTTTCACTTTTTCTGCCCGGCGCAACGCCGGCGGGATTACCAATGAGGAGGGAACTACTGATGTGGAGAGAACAGACGCCGAACGTCTAACGCGGCAGCTTAAAATGCGAGAGACTAACTACAACAGCGAAAGTGATGACAACGAGACATACATAAACATACACAATTATAACGAAAACAGCAAAGTCCATGCACGTCATCACAAGAATGAAAATCCTCATTGAGCTTGCGCCTCCTACAAATGCACGACATTTCAATCCGGGATTCGAGGAGAAGAATAACGCGCTCATACTGACCTGATCAACAAATTCCATCGCTTCCTCCCGCTTGATACTCCGAATTGAACTGATCTTCTGGTTGTTGAACAGCACGCCGTAAAACTTGTCCGCAGTGACCAACATCTCAGGGCGGAAAGTCGTTGTGATGAATTGGGCAGTGGATCCCAACGATTGAATCATGGCTACATGGACTGATGAGACTCGATGTGAAAGACAGAAAAAGGCAAGTAGGCATACAAGCAACTGCTGTCCGGTATTGAGCATCCAGGTTGGCGTCGATCTAGATGATGCAATGAACTCATATTCCTCAATATAAAATGCAGTATAGGCAAGGCTTACCTCGTCAAACAAATAAAACGGTGCTGGGTCGCATTTCTGAATAGCAAATACTGCAGTGCAAGTTTAGCTAGCGGGGCTATGTAACGTGACATTGAAGAGTTACCAAGAGCGAGAGCAACAAGTGATTTTTGGCCGCCCGATAACTGTTGTATCCGCAAACCTTCATCGACTTTAGAGTTGAATGATACCTAGAACAAAATTAGTGCGTGGGCCGATATTGTATGACCTTGTAGCATACCTTGATCGAAATACCAGTGTAATTGTCGATGGTATTTTGCGGAATACCTTCTGCCTCATCTGCCTCATCTTCGTCCTGTCCCAATGTCAAACGATATCATTCTAATGATGAACTCGGGACTTGTACCTGGTCGATGCGCCGCTGGATGATCAGCTTGCCCCTACCTGCTGGCACGAGTTTCTCAAATACTTCCTCAAAGTTGCTCGCGACCTGCTTGAACGTCCGTTCGATCGCCTCATCTTTTCGCTGATCCAATACTTCCACGAGTTCCTCGATGGATTGGGCAGACTTGTCGAGGTCCTCTCGACGTTTGAGGAGCTGATCACGCTGCTTCGTGAAGTTGGAATACTGTTCGAACGCTTTCTTGTTCACGTGGGCAAACTTTTTCAACCCTTCATTGACGGCATGCAGTTTCTTGACGAGCTATGGCAGGAACTTGTCAGATGAATTTGAAGAGCATAAGAATTGAGGGGCTTACCCTGTCGAGCTTCTCGTGCGTGTACTTCTCGAATGCCTCTTCAGGCAGAACGCCGAGGTCGCGAATATTCCGATTGCACTCGTCCTTCCGGCTAAGCAGAAGCTGTCGTTTGGCCATGTACCGCTCAGTGTTTTTCTGTTGCCTCGTCACACTCCGAGTATCCTCTGTCTGCTGGTTCTGGACTTTTTCTAAGTTGTTCCGCGATTCTTGAAGCTCTGAAGACAAATTTTCGCATTCCTTTTCCATATCTAAGTAGGCAGTTTAGACTCAGCAATGATATTGCAACTCTTTTTGCGAACGTCACGAACTTACCTTGTACTTTCTTGGTCAGAGACTCTATAGAGGTATTGAGTGCCTTGAGCTCGCGGGTTCGAGCCTCATAGTCATCTGCTGCAGTGGCATCGCCATCGTCAGGTATCCCCAAGGCTTCGATTTTTGCACGCAACTCTTCGCGACGCCGGCGAAGGTTTTCATTCAATTCAATCTGAAGGATGTTCTTCCGGCTGCCAATCTGCGTAGGATACTTAAATCTCTTCCATTTTAACGTCATGAAGCGACTCACCTCATTCTTATTCTTCGACATCTCCACCATCTCCTTTTGCAATGTCTGAACCTCCTGTTCAAGCTCGCCGATCAGTTGCTCCTCCTCTTCAGAAAGCCCAGCCGCCATTGGGGTATTGATCTCTGCGCGGTATCCCTGCAGTCTCGTTGAAAGAGTCCTCAGTTCACTTTCTAAATCCTCCACGTCAGCTTCCAACCGCGTCACCCTAGCATCTAGCCTCTCCTTCTCCTTCAAGAGCGTCATCGCGTCCGCCTGTATGCTATCCCGCTGGGCTTTGGCCTGGTTCTGCTGGTTAACCAGCACCTGGACCCGGCCCGCGATGCGGGTGACCTCCTGGTCGATCTTAAGTGTCTGCGATTTTACCTCCTTCGACCTTTTCTCCTCAGTTTCGAATTTGGTCCTCCAGCTCGTCACGCTCTTGATGGCTTCGATACGGGAGCGGCGTACGTCGTGATACCCACCGGTGAGGGCGCCTTTGCGGTCAACCTTGTCTCCATCAAGCGTGATGGTGTTGATGCCATGACTCTTGACGTACGCTGCGGCAACGGTGAGGTCGCGGCACACGCAGGTTTTGCCGAATACCTGCTGGAACGCCTTTTCGTGCATCGCGGCGAATTTCAGCTTGTCGAGGAGTGGGATCGCGTCCTGCGCGTTTGGGGGCGTGGGGTTCTTCGGCTTGAGGCGGTTCAGCGGCATGAATGTGACACGGCCAGCCTTCTCTTTCAACATAATATCAAGGACCGTTTGAGCCGTTTGGTCTGTGTCGACTACGACGTGAAACAGGCTGCCAAGAGAAGGGTCAGGAGTCGTTTGTTACAATGGAGCATAGTTGCAGACCTATTTCCGGCCGTCAATTCAACAGCAATGTTGAATTTTTGGTCTGATATTTCGAAGAGGCGATAAAGGGGGCCATAAACGCCGGGAAGCGAGAGCCGCTCCGCAATGTTATCCACGGAACGCAACCCCATCCCGGTATCCTGGGAATGGAATCAGCGATGAACAACAAAGTCATCGATGCTAGTCCAAATTCACCTTGTCCATCATGCCTGCCAAAGTTCTCTCCGCCGCCCGAAGCTCATCGCGAGCATGCCGACTGGTCGTATCCAATTTGGCATCCTCTCGCCACAGATCTTTGCGCTGTTCCGTCTTCTGTGTCTTCTCCTCCTGCAATCGGATCAGTTCTTCTCCAATTTCTCTCACTCTCGCTCTCGCTTCCTCCGTACGACCATCGATACCCTGCAGCTGTGTATCCACGTCGGCCAAGCTGCCTCGAACAGTGTTTAGTTCCTCCCGCGCGGCGTCGAGCGCGGCAGTCTGTGTGCGCTGGTGAGCTTCAACGGACGCAATCTCTTGCCGCAGGTATGCATCACGTTCGGCGCGCGTCCTAAAATGGCCAGTGCGTCCGCGTTTAGAGTGTAGCGCCTTGAGCCTCCCCCGTGCGTCGTCAAGCGCACGCCTGTGCTCACTCTCTTGCGCGCGCTGGGCTTCCCACTGTGGGAGCAGCTCAGCCAGTGCGTCTTCCTTTTCTGCGATCTGCGCATCGATGTTAGCGAGTTCCTCCTCGTACTCGGTGCGCTTGCCGCCCGCGCGGTCGTTTGCGCTGCGTAGATCGTCCACAACGCACTCGAGCTCGGTACGCGCGCGGATGAGCTCCGTCAATTCAGATTGTGCACCATGGCGGGTTATTGTGAGCGTGGAAAGGGAGTGCTTGGCTTCAGAGATCTTCTTTTCCAGGGACTACATGAGGAACGAAGTGGTGAGAACATTCAGTAGTGAAGCCATGCGTCGCCTACGAACCTGGATCTGCTGCTCTCGCTCGCTGAACTGCTCTCTCCTCAAGTTTGCCCCGTGCACCTCGGACTTCCGCTCTTCCTCAATTTCGTCCAGCGTCCCCACGACATCCTCAAGCTCACGCTGATACAGGGCGTACTCGAGACATCGCCTGTCTTTGTCCTTCTCCTGGAATTCCTTGAGCTCTTCCTTCTCCTCCTCGAGCTCGGTCAGCCGCGAGTCGATGTACTCCAGGAGTTCGCTGATCTTGTTACGCTTGGCGTCCGTCTCGCTCATGATTCGGAGAGACTCTGCGCGTCGCTGCTCGTACACTTTCGTTCCCGCCACTTCCTTGAGAAGAGCGAGTCGCTCGTGGTCCTTAGCATTCGTGAGAGCTGTGATCTGTGACTACAGTCAGCATGCGCACATATAGCATATAGATATAACACGCGCCCGGCCCTGTGGCACGATGTAGTACGGATTTGACTTGCTGAACCCAGCGCTCTCCAAGAGGTTCATGACATCGGCTTTACTCGCGCTCTTCTTGTCCAAGCTGTATTCGTCCTTCTTCAATCCGATTGTGCGGCGAAGAACAACCTCCTCCCTGCCTGTGGGAAAGCGGTTGTCCGTATTGTCGAAGACAATCTCCACTGAATAGGCTATGACAAACTACTCGGGTGTGTATCAGCTTTGGGACTCACCATAGGCAGAGAGGGTAGTTGTGGTGGAAACACCCTCGTGGAGAAGGGCCTGCCGCTCCTCCCGAGACATGGATGTATATGCATCGGAGAGGACGAAGCGAATGGCTTTGTGAAAGCGTCAGAGCTTGAAAACTCCCTCAACGCTGACATGTGACTCACCAGCAAAGAAATTGCTCTTCCCAGAACCGTTCCTACCGACCACAACGTTATGCCTCGCGGAAAACGGTTCGATCTGTGTCTGATCTCGGTCTTTAAAGCCTGGAGTAAGGACAACGACGACGAAGACGCGGAGATTGCTCACAAGATTTGAAGCCCTGTATCGTGAGTGTTTTTATGTGCATTTTTTACTGCTTGAGAGACAAGGACAAGGAGGACAGACAGACTCAAACAGGGACGGTGCGGCTACAAAGCCAAAACGCTAACAAGCGCGCGACGCGTTCAGTCGCGTCGCGTCTGCATGATTACGTATCACCTCTTTCCTCCTCACAGTCTCTTAACCCCGTTGTGTGTTCCTCTGACTTGAGAGTCACGTAACCTGGGGACCACAATGGGTTTGGTTGAGGCAAGAACAGAAGTTTGCAGTTTGGAGCTATTCAAAATAATAGAAATCATGTCTACTTGGCAACTTGTCCGACTACACTCGTGGAGTCCTGGAACACGGAACACGGTAACATACACTGCTTCTATTCGCAGAGCTTACAGAGTCAGACATGATGACCTATGATGAGCATAACCTCAAAAATTCACAGAAAAACTCGACTGAATCCCTATTCCCATTGGCTGTGTGTTGCCGAATTGCCCTGGTGCCGAAACCCATGCATTCATACTTCCCGTGACTTGAACTATGCCTCCGCCCGATACATGCCCTGGTCCTCCTACACTGCCGTTAAGGTGGCCCTCTATTACAAAGCTCGGCTGGGCAACTTCTAGGCCCTCTTCATCGACATCCATTGGAACATCCATTGTAAGCTCGTCGACATCCATTGCTTGTTGCGGAGAGTTGTCTGTCTGGAGATAACCACCTTGTTGCGATGAGTTGCCTGTACGGGGAGAAGCCGTCCAATCCGTTTGCCAATTGTCGACGCGCTTTGGAAAATTGTCCGTTCGGTGGAGAACATTAGATCCATAGTTCTCTTTGATGAGCTGTGCTGGGTGTTTGGCGTCATGCGAACCGACCCAAGTGAGGTTGATGCTGCATCGGTCACCAAAGATGAAGGTGAAGGTGTAGAGACTTCTCCGGGATAGCAAGGAATTGCACATGCGCATACTAGTTGCAACAAACGGAGAGATTGGCGTGCGAGATGCACGCAAAACTTTTGCATGGATGTATGGGATCGGATTTCCTTCGAAGTACCACTTGCAGCCGTCGACTAAGGCCTGCACTGTTTTCGGCCGAAGTAGCTGCACAAAAATTAGAGTCAGCATCACGTCATTGTCGAAACAGAGACGGAGGTGAGGATTTAACCACTCGTACAACGTCTGTCTGGAGTGAAGCCCAATCGCGTCTATTGTACCGTTCCTGAATCTTTTGCATCAGCTTGAAGTTCATATCCTCGAGCGGCTGAACCCATGATGATGCTGCCTTTGCTCGTGCTTTGATATCAAAGTCCCAATGATTTTCGAACCTGTATTGAAATACTCGCAAATTTGGTGAAAACCCCCCGTTCTGATTCGAGAGAGACACGCCGTTCAAAGTAATCGACTGTTTCTTGGGTCATAATCCAGATAACGTGCGTGCTCGTCTCATGGAAGATATCGACAAGGTCATTGATATACTTATGGTTCCATAGCGCAGTAATATCGAGCACCAAGAAAAAGATCTGATAGTGATTCAGAATGGGGAATGTGGTATAAGGCGAAGACGGCAATACGGAACACAACCTACCTTGATGTGTGTCTCTTGAATTCTCCGCTGCTGAATTCGGATTATCTGCTTCTGGGATCCCCACTTTAGATACACGAGACCTTGAATCAATTCATGTGCACAAATTTGAGTCGATTCATCTACGAATAATGAAGTTACTCACTAGGAAACCAGTGTTTGTACACCGCAGCATCTCAGAAAGGCTGCCGATGAGGTGGACCTTGAATTTCTCCATGAGCGCGAGTCTCACGCGGTTCATTCAAGCAGGTCATCACGAAGAACCAATTTACTCACCAGGACGCTGATATTTGCACTTCGCAGCACGGACGCGAGTCATGGCTGACACGCCTTTGAGAAGTTGCGCTCGTGTTGCTTAAAAGACATTCGGTACACAGCGAGTAAAGAGGAAATAAGCTGCAAAGAAGGGATGCTCAGACAGTCAACATAATGTTCTTCATCGAGTACCGATTCTCCCAGCATTGTGACTGTAGGTTCTGTAGTTTCGCACAAGCTGCCGTGCCGTTTTACACAAACAGTGACACCCTGTCTTCATGATCATGATAAGTGCTGGTTCTCAACAGACATATCACGCACAGTAATCCACATGATGGGACTGGAGAGGGCATCAATTTTGATCCCACTTCCTCGCGCTTACACACATGTTAGAGCCCTTATTCAAGATCGATTATAGTGCAATCTGTCGCCACATATAACACGCGCAGCATCTTGTCGTGTCCAGTTGACTTCATTGACCATCTGTCTTCCTTATAGAACTGAAAGATGCTGTGACACCTAGCAAACGGGTTTAAGGAACAGCGACGTACCGCAGTCCGTCCTTCATCCGCTGAATATCCTCCTGTATGAACTTTTATTTCTATTCAGCTGTCTTTTGGAGAGAAGAGTCGAGCTTGTCGTCACATAGCAGTCCACGGGCCATAGGCTACTTCTGAGAACAAGGGTGAGTCGGGGTCCCATCCTCGTCGGCAGTCGACGATCGACAAGCGCGAGATCATCTGATGGCCTGACTGCAAAACCCCAGAAATGCTATGCAACCGTCTGGTTATGAGATTGCGTTAAGATCTATCAGCTCCAATCGTATGAGAGACAGAAAATTATAGAAAGACTTGAAAGACACATCTAGGCCCCCTGATGTTAGACTGGCTCTGTCAACTTGTCAAGCAAAACGTTGGAACGCGAGAATCAGCTGCCTGGTACCTTCGCTCCTGCCAATAGAAGAGAGCAAATATTGGGAGAGATTCTGCACGGAACTACCAGCACTTACTCTTGATTTGAGTACATCACGATCAACGGTCGGCAACGGTCACGCTGCGACTGGCAGTCTCGAGATGTAGGATTGATACGCGTAGGAAGTACAAGGGCCTCTAGACAGTAGCCTGCTATCGATCATACCCGGATGGCAGAGAAAACTAGCTGTACAAGGGGCAAGCGTCCGTTGGTCATCTGTCAAAACAAAGTAAGACCGACATAGCAACCAAGACGATAAACTAGAGCAGTCGTGAACGTACGAAAAGCAGGGTGCTCACATTCCTTGCCACACAGATCGCCTGGATGGGATGATGAGAATAAGGTTAAGACGGAGGAACCTGGAACACAAGGAACACAGTTGTCCCATCATCTGCTACCTTTGCAACATCGGTCGGTCCTCGGATGCGTCGGTCAGACATTAGACCCACTTTGCTCTGCATTCATACCGAGGTAGATATCATGACGAGGGAGTGAGACCTAGTGAATGATATTTTCTTCTTTTACGGACGTCACATCCCCTCCTTCCCTTTCCCATTCTCTTCATACACTTTTCCTGAATCCCAACTTGCAGAGGAAGAGGACATTCATACGCACGCTTTTTTCTGCAAAAAGGCTACTTCTATCGATGGTGTTGCCCTTGCGGTCGATCTTCCTCTCGATCATGCAGAGAAACTCACAGTTGATTGGAATTATCAGGCTGTATGCGTGCAGTTCAAGACATCGCAAGAGAACGAAACTGAGGCGATGAAGCGGTAACAAACTACGGGGCGTGAGAGTGTTAGCGCGAAAGCGGTGGCTATATCCCCGGGATTTTCCCCGAGGACTTATTTCGAGACTCTTTGATAGGCCGTCCATGGCCGGACGCCCCGACTCTCCTCAATAATTCATATGCTCGGGAACGATATCTCGACAGCGATGGAAAGATTTTGTGGAAAAATTTGATTTACAGGGTGATCACTCTCGAAACTGGCCTTAGCCCTGGCTCTACAAAGACTCAATGATTCGACTCGTCAGCCTGTGTCGCTTGCCGTGGTCCACAAGTGTACAACCCATGCCCGTTTGAAAGAAAAGTGGGGATATCTATATTACATGCCTGACTCTCCGCGAGACCCTTCATGTAATTTCGATCGATTACATTCCATCCAAATCTGGAATTAAGAGCCGCCGAGATGAATATAATCTACAGCAATGATGACCAGGCTCCATCCTGCAGAGGCCAAGGACCAGCGACCTTTTCGTCCCAATCTGGGCGCATGGCTTCCGCGGCGCGTTTCATGGACTCATACTGGTCTGGATCGACAATGCCGTCAGGTTTGACATGAAGCCTCTCGTGTAGAGCCTCCACCCATTTCTCTCGAGCCGTCGCCCGCCTCCAGGTTTCCATTTGCCGCTCCTCTTCGGCCCTCGAGAAGGATATAGGGCAAGGGACATCCGGTCCTACCATATTTTTCCAGTCGTCAGTCATTACGAGCAGAGCGTGTCAGAAAGCGGCAATGCCGTCTGTCCATGTACGTCCCGCCCATTGAAACGGCGTCACATATGTCCTGTAGCAAGGATGACGGGTAATATCTGCATGTACAGGATGGCGTTCCGATATGATCATCATATAGATCATATGTCGCCCTGCAAGTCGCAACTGGAGATTGGCTTCTTCTTGATCTTCTGGAGACATCGTATCAAAGTTGTCGGGAAGGCAAGGGATTATTGATTCCATGTTGATCATGGTGCCTCTGTAGGAATACATGCGACAGAACTCTGCTTGCATGAACCTAGGACCGATCCATGCATGCTGCCAGTCAATTACGCCAGTGAAATTGGGAAAGCCTTCAGCCTCAACCATGATGTTGCCGTCGTAAAGATCAGGGTGCCAGATATTATGGGGAAGGTACTCCTCAGGTAAATTCAAGAAGGGAAGAACAGCAAGGAAACGATCGAGAGCTTCAATATGGGCATCAGGAGATGCATCGTCATCAGAAAAACGACATGGGTCATTGAGAGGGCGCGGTCGTGC